>JAOUZG010030961.1:1039321-1065123 GCA_026289955.1 Argiope argentata | reverse complement strand
CACAAAAAGGCCTATCTTAATTAGAACCCACCAACCACCGGTCACATTGGCGCCCAACGAGTTTTAAATTGCGTTTACATTGACGCCTAGCATTGAATTGCGCCCTCCGCATTGTCGCGCAAGCGTGCTTTAAATTTCGGCCTTCAAAAAACAGAGTAAAAGTTCCGAAAACAGAGGTTTGGCTCAAATTTTTTTCAGGTAAAACCAATTCGAATGCACACCCTGTGCAAGATCATTGGATTATGTTAATTCCCCGCCCTGGAGGAAAAAGGCTTTCTATTGCTAAACGGATGGGATAGATCCCATCGTTGCTTCATTAAATGATAAGTACTTCTTTTGTTTCAATTTTTGAGTACTTTATTTCTTTAGCCATCCTGGTAAAGAATGAAATGCTAATTCATAAGTGTAGAAAAAAAAAAAATTTGTTTTAACTTAATTTGCCACACCCCTGGCATATGTACACTAATGTTGTATAAAACTCATGATGTAAGAGTCAATTTAAAGTCTTGTAAAAGCAGTTCTTTAGAAGCTTTCCTCATATTTCTGTATGTATATTTTCTATTAGTGTTATATTTGTTTGAAAAATGTTTCTTTCAACCTAATAATCTATAGTTTAAGTTTCATTCGGCAGTTTCGGTTTCGGAACGAAACGCAAAGGTTGCTCTTTTGCGTAGCCATAATACGACCCGCCAAATGTCTGCTTCCCCCCCCCCCCTTCTATCGTTTCGCTTTTTGGAATATTAATGTGATACACCGGATGCAGAAAAATAAGCTGAATGATTCATTTATGATATATTAAATGAGTAGTATAACTGGCGTAAATAAATAAAATAGAAAGGAAAGATCTTTTCCGATTGTGGTTTCAAAGATTTAATGTGTGTAAATATATATAAAAAAAAAAAAAAAAAAAAGTTATCATTATTTCTGTCAGCACTGTTCTGTGTTTTATTTTTAAGCGCATGGTATTGAAAATATATATATTCTTTTTCCTTTTTATGAGTATTCGTACAACTTTTCATTATTATTCTTGATTTGATTATTCTTTAAGAAATGACATGTTCTTTTAATAAATTTTGGTAAATATTATTTTATTGAAGAATTAAATATAATCAATGGAAATTTTAAAATGTTATGATAACTTTCTAGAAAATTCATAAGGTTTAACCGATTACAATAATTTAAAACTTTATATTGTTATGAAATTAATATTATCTTTGATGAATCTTGTGCATTTGTGTTAAATTTTGTAAATTATTTAGTGATTGCAAGTTTTCTTTTATACTCTTAAATTTCTTTTAAATACAATGTAAAAGACGTGATTTTGTGAACAACGGAAAGTAGTGCCTAAACCTAACAACAAGGATGAGTTTCTTGGGTAAGGGTCTTAAAGCCGATCTCATCTTTGTGGCTGAAGAAATGGGTATTGAAGTCCCGAAAGATGCGCGTCTCCCCGACATTAAAGACTTGATAATACACAGTAAAAACTACGATGAAGACTTTGTTCGAGAATTCCTAAATTCGGTGATCGGTGAAAGGATTGCCGCAAAAGAGGAAGAAAAAGTTTCTCGTGAAAACGCGTTTAAATTGGAAAAACTTCGTTTGGAATTAGAAGTCCAAAAACTTGGACAGCTGTCGCCTTCAAGTTCAGTCGTTGCATCACCAAATCAACTAAATTTACAACTTAAGAGTCTAATTCCTGAGTTTGACCCTCAACAAGATGACATGTCACTGTTTATCAATGTCTTTCAAAGACAAATGAAATTTTTAAAAATAGATAAGAAAAATTGGGTAGCATATTTACTTGGCGTCCTGCCAAATGAAGTTGTAAAAATTATTTCTAGAGAATCTGAGGAAAAAGCTCAAGATTTCGAACATATAAAAGCTATGCTTTTAAAAAGATATAAATTAAACGCAGAGAAATTGCGACATCTTTTCGCAACTCATAGAAAAAACCCAGAAAAATCTTGGAAGGATTTCCATTTTGAGTTAAGAAATTACTTTGAAGGATGGTTGGAGGAACTGAATATCCAGGACTTTGATAAGCTGAAGGACTTGATGATCCTCGATCAAATGAAAAAACGTGTCCCTCCTGAAATAAAGGACCATTTCTTGGATGTATGGTGTGAATGGGTCACTCCCGATGACCTAATAGAGAAACTGGACACCTACGACAGTCTGCGCCCAAACAGTAAAGAAACACAAGCTTACAAGTCGGAAAACTTCAAGAAACCAGCTGATTATGGAAAATCAAATAGATATAGGACTTTTAACGCTAAAGGCCCAAAGTTTCGAAATGAACACAATCCTGATCGACTGGCTCTGTCTGGGATTCCCAGTCAAAGTAGGCGGTATCCCGGGGTTCCCAGTCAAAGTAGGAGGGACTCCATTAACAAAGACAGAGCACACGAACGAAATAATGAAAGACTTGAAGATGACAGAAGACCCCTGAACTGTTATGGTTGTGGAGCTCCTGGAATAATCAAAGCAAAATGTCTTACATGCAACCCAGCATTGAAAGTAAACCCTGATGTATCGTCAAGTCTCAATCATATGAACTTTTACAGTTTTTCAATGGAGGATAAACAAATAAGCATCATTGATATCACTGTCTGTGACACTCATGCAGCTGTTTGTGCCGACACAGGTGCAACACATTCAGTAGCTGGGGAAAAGCTATTTGAACTTCTTAAGAAGAACGGCTTGAAATTCAAAAGCCAAGTTATAGATATGACACTAGCTGATGGCCAAATTCAGAAAACGGAAATACTCACTACAATTGTCGACATTACGGTTAAAGGTAAAAGTATTCCGACAGAACTCATGGTATTGAAAAACGCTCGAGGAAACAGAACTCTTCTAGGTGTTGACTTTTTGAGTAAAGCAGGAATCGTCCTAGATCTCTGCAACAGGCATTGGTATTTCTCGGAATCTCCGCGAATCAAATATGATTTTATTAAAACACCACCTGACATTAACGCTCTGCTGGCAGTTCCTACTACTCCAAATCCCTGTGATCTTCGTGAAAATGAAGGAACAAATCTTTCGCATGAACAAAAACGTCGCCTCAACTCCCTTCTCGTAGAATACGAGACATGCTTTCAACCAGGGGGAGAGCCTACACCTTTCATCGAACACAAAATTGATACTGGAGATAAGCTTCCTGTTGCAGTACCTCCTTACAGGTTGTCTCCTGCCAGACAAGAGATTTTGAAGAAGGAAATTGATTCACTTCTCGCCTCTGGAGTAATCGAAGAATGCGATTCTCCCTATGCCGCTCCAGTAGTGCTAGTTCCAAAACCCAACGGTGATTTTCGTCTTTGCGTTGATTACCGGAAGCTCAATGCGGTTACAAAGCCTGATCCCTATCCTCTTCCGCGGATGGATGACCTATTGCAAACTGCAAAACAAACAGCTTACATGTCTACCATTGATTTAAAAAGTGGATACCATCAAGTTCCAATGTATCCCCCTGACAAAGACAAAACTGCATTTGTTTGTCAATTTGGAATTTACAGATTTACAAGGATGCCGTTTGGATTAAAAACAGCACCCGCGACTTTCCAAAGACTCATGGACATTTTCCGAAATGGCCTTAAAGTCAAGACTTTAGCATATTTAGATGATTTGATTGTCATATCTTCTACATTTGAAGAACATCTTGAAGATTTACGTCAAGTATTTGATCGCCTGAAATACTTTAAATTGCATGCCAATAGAAACAAATGTAATTTCGCTTGCCCCAAAGTAAAATATTTAGGTCACTATATCACCAAGGCTGGTATTGAAGTTGATCCTGCAAAAGTTGAAGCAATAGCAAAAATTCCTCCTCCCAAAAACACAAAACAAGTCCAAAGTTTTTTGCAAACCTGCAGTTGGTATCGTCGTTTTATACATCAGTTTGCAGAAATTTCTCGCCCACTAAGCAATCTTACTAAGAAGAAAACCACATGGAAATGGGGCGAAGAAGAGCAGGGTGCATTTGATCTATTAAAGGAAAAACTAATCTCTCCACCGGTTCTAAAACAGGTCGATGACACTAAACCATTTGTTATCCGAACAGATGCCTCAAATTATGCTCTAGGAGCTATCCTTATCCAAGGAAAAGGTGAAGAAGAACATCCCATAGAGTATGCGAGTCGTTTACTTACTTCATCTGAAAGAAATTATTCTACAACCGAGAGAGAAGCATTAGCAGTCGTATGGGCTCTCGAAAAGTTCCGAGGTTACATAGAAGGTGCCCAAATTACAGTTGTGACTGACCATCAACCCTTAAAATGGCTGTTGAGTCTGAAATCCCCAACAGGCCGATTGGCAAGATGGGCTTTACAGTTGCAATCATTTGACCTGACAGTAGAATACATTCCTGGTAAAGCTAATGTTATAGCTGATATGCTTTCGCGACCTGTATGTGTTCACAACAATTCTAATTGTGAATTATGCACTATATCTATCGATTTGCCATCAAGAAAGGCCAGTGATATGCGTGAAGAACAGTTAAAAGATGACGATTTGAAGAAAATAATAGACTGTTTCGAAAACAATGATAAAGATGAAAATTTTGCGAACTGGTCAAACCGAGGTTACCTCATGAGTAATGGTTTACTCTATCGCTACTCTCCAGATTCTGAATCTGAAGAAGCACAATTGGTTGTCCCAAAGAAAGAAAGGGAAAGAGTTCTTCGAGAACACCATGATGCCCCTACAGCTGGACATTACGGCATTGAAGGTACTTATAATAAAATAGCCTCACGATACTATTTTCCTGGAATGAAATCCTACATTTCAGAATGGATAAAGCATTGTCCAGAATGCAACCGTTACAAGGCTAACAACCAAAAGCCTGCTGGATTGTTAAGAACTCCAGTATATTCTCAAAGATTCGAGATAATTTCGATTGACTTATTTGGTCCTCTACCACTGACGGCTACAGGAAAACAATGGATTTTTATTGTGGAAGACTGTGCTACAAGATGGGTTGAATTATTCCCTCTTGCTCATGCCACCGCGCATGAATGTGCTACAACATTAATCGAAGAAGTGTTTATGCGGTATGGCATACCTAGAAGAATCATCAGTGATAACGGATCACAATTCATTAGTTCCGTACTCCAACAAATCTGTTGTACTCTTAATATAGACCAATGTTTAATTCCAGTCTATTTTCCCCAAGCAAACCCTGTCGAAAGGAAAAACAGAGACCTTAAACCTCGTCTAGCAATACTTGTGGGAGATGAACATGATACCTGGCATTCGAAACTCCCTGTAATTCGATTTGCCATGAATACAACTATTTGTGATCCTACCGGACATACTCCTGCCTTCCTACAATTTGGAAGAGAACTGCGCACTGTTGACGATGTTGTGCAAAATTTCAAAGCCGTGGTTGAAAATGATAACTTTGTTCCAGAGATAACCCCATATCTCAAAAGATTTGCACATATCACTAAGGATATACGAGACCGAATAGAAAAGAAGCAAGATCAACGGAAGAAATACTATGATAAAAATCGAAGAACTGTTTATTTTTCTCCTGGTGATAAAGTTTTGGTAAATTTGCATCCTATTAGCAAAGCCAAAAACAAGAAGACCTTAAAGTTTATGCCTAAACGTGATGGTCCATATCTTATACTAACTCAGAAGTCGCCAACATCATATGTTATTTCTAGTCTTGACAAGCCGTCAGAACCTATTGCAACCTATCATGTTTCTGCACTTTCGCCTTTTAAAGATGTGGCTTCAAAGCCAATTGCTCCACTCAGAAAGCGAGGTCGACCACCAAAAATCAATGTGGCACCCCATGCCACAAATCAAGACGTTTCATCTGCACCAAAAAATCAATGTGGCACCCCATGCCACAAATCAAGACGTTTCATCTGCACCAAAAGTCACTGTGGCGCCCCATGCCACAAATCACGACGCTTCATCTGAACCAAAAATTACTGTGACACCCCATGCCACAAATCAAGGAACTTTGTTTATGCCAAAATCTTCTCGGCTTAAACCCTTTACCCAGAGACACCAAAGGCCAAGAACACAGACTGCTACAAGAGCTCCTACTTCTAGTACTGGCTACTTGCCGGGACGTCGGCGCAGCCAGAGGGGGAGACTGTAGCACTCTCTTTTTCCCCTACCGTAGGATTCACTCAGTACACGCCGCCCTCTGGTGTGTGCTTAGAGAGACAATCAGTGAAGCCTCTGTATTCGTGTTGTGTTGACGTGTTTTGTTCACTCTCTGTTTTGTGTTTGTGTGTAACGTAACCGTATATGTTTTAAAATAATAAATCAATGTTACACAAAAAGGCCTATCTTAATTAGAACCCACCAACCACCGGTCACATATATATATATATATATATATATATTGAAATTGCCCCTACAGTTACTTAGAATTATTTTGCTCTTTTAACACATCATGCAATTTAGCAAAGCTTGAATAAATGTATGTGCACAAAAAGAAGATAATAAAATATAAATAAATAAGATTATTTTATGGGGGGGTTGTATTTCTTCTATCGATGAGAAGGTCGTTTTTGTTCAGTCTTGTCAGTATGGTGTTCCACCTGACCAAGGGAGCACTAATAAAAAATAAATCCTCTCGGTTGTAATTTATGCTTAATATAAATGCTATCAGACTTTCCTTGAGGGTTTTATTTCGTTATCGTCCAATTTTTCAAAGTATTATCTTTGTGACATTTATTTATAGGAATCAATGCTGACCTTTGTACACCGGTTTTTTTGTTTGTTTGTTTATGAAGCATGGCATATAACTAATTTTGAGGGAAACCTTGCTTTATAATGATATTTGTACTACCTTTACTAATGAATAAAAAAATGAATTTCAATATATTAAAATGAAATAATTAAAAATTAAAAAATATCAATATAATAGATTGAAATTATTCAACAACTGCTATGATTAGAACCTTGATATTACATTTTCAATTTTATTCAAGCAATTTTAAATATATTTTAAGTTGAAATCATCGATTGATAAGTAAAGAATAATTTAATTATAAAAACCCAGATATATTAGAATTGGTGGACGTTAAATCTCAGAATATCCAATAGTTTCCGTTGTCTCATCGAATTTGCTAATTTGCCTCATTAATGCATGCTAGATGCTTCCTTTGAATAAAACTTCAATTGTTGAGAAACAACATTTACAGACTGTTTAATAAAACAGCTGTATAATTCTCGAAGTCTGTTTCATTAGGGGTCAGGGCTTGATTATCTAACAGGCAAAGTAAGAAGCATTGTTTAGAGACTCCACAATTTTCAAGGTCCTCGAGTCTCCATTAAAAAAATTATTTTCGAGGAAACTCAAATTCCTCCCATTATTAAATTACAAAAGCTTCGTATTACAGTTCTTTCAACCTAAAATCAAGGTCTTTTTTAAATTGTAAGGCATTCATTATTCATGTAACAATATAATAAATTACCAATCGCGTATCTTACATTATATTGTTTTACAATTCTAAAAAAGGAGTTGCTTTATAATTTATTTAATATATGATTGATGGTTATGTCTTGATACAGAGGAAAGGGGGTGCAGTAGCTTCAAAGGGCATAGACCCCCGAGCACCCGAGGGCAGAAGTCTGACTTCTAGCTTATATGCACATCAATCACACTTCACTTGCACAACCCCGATTTACAGGGGGAAGCTTTCGCCCTCCTCACAGAAAAAAAACAGGGCGGAGAACAACAATTTTCGATCCAAAACTCAAATCTGGGACACCTAAATCAGGGGGAAGGTTTAGTTTAGGTATTAGTTTCCCCTTAGGCCAGGAGCCGACAATGCTATGATTAAATAGTATTTATATTGTCTTAAAACGATTGCATTTAATATTACTTACAAGCCTGATTTACAAATTAAAATTTTGAAACTAACCACCAAAAAAATGATCATCAATTATATGATTTCTTTATATATAATTATATGATTTTTCATATATAATTATATAGTAATTATATAATTTTTATTTTAGTTTGCGAAAATTTGCAACCTAAAGCTGCTTATATAGAGATTAAATTTAATCAATAAAAATTATTTTACTTTGAATAGTGGGGGGCTAGAGTTAAAATCATGAATTTTAGCTCACTCCCTCAACAATTCTTGATTTTCTGTAAATTTTAAAAATTCTTTTACATATTTTTTGTATTTATGTGCTTAGAATTAAATTTAAATAAAATGAAGTGAGGGTCAACAGCTGTGTTTTTAAGAGATCTTTCAATAATTCCAATTTTAGTCGGATATATCCATTAGCTGTTAATTAAATTTAATAATAAATTCTAGTATTAAAACACATTTGTTTAAAAATCTAGTGTATTATCTAAGATTAAGAGCCATCTTTTGTGTATAAAGAAAAATGTTGTATTTGTTATTCGTTTTCAGGAAGATGGGACGTTCCTTTTCTCTGATTGGTTAGATACCTGAGAAAGTGCGTGGGAATAAGCAGCCTTTCAGATTCATAAGATATTATCGATTTTTTGGACTCTTTGACCAATAGGAAGAGAGGGCTATTGTTCTTGTGAAACCGCTCTGAAAGCCGAAAACATCTAGAATCATTTGGGACATTCTTTGGATATACAGGTTAGTAAGTAAACTCCTGATTTAATTTAACATATTTGGATAGATTTTGATAGGTATCTGATATCTAACCCCTTTTAATCAAATGCTTTTTGAATAATTAAAAAGTCTTAACTTGTGGGTCCGTTGAACACAGTTCTCGGTTTCCCCATTTCATGGTATTGTTTTAGTCGGTATTGATCTGTTGTGATGGGGAACTTCTTCAGGCATATCTCTTGCAACAGGTATTCTGGAGGAATACCTGTTGCTACCAAAACAAAGTAACTTGTTAGCAGTTGTTGTTGTTGTTATCTTCCGCCAGTTCATTAAAGTCATCGATTGATTAGATAAGATAACTTGTGATTCAGATATAAGATTTTTGCGCACGTGATTAAAGGTATCAGTAATGGGCTTTTGGTATGTTTCATGGTTGTTTAAGGTTGACATTTCTGGATATTACGTTTGATATTTGGAATGACTTAAAAAGTTTATGAACTACAAAATGAATGGCATTTTATTATCCTTTGACAAGAGTGGGATAGTAAAAGTGCAAATGTAAAACAAATAAAAGATTTTAAAACTAAAACCTATTGAATTAATTTACCACCAACTTTTTATTTCTTTTTCCTTTGATTAGGTAAAAAATTCTAGGATAAAGGAAAAGACTTGTAATTAATTAAAATAACTTTATCAACTTAAAGGGAAAAAATAGGAAAGTTAATTTTATCGTTCACTTGCCAAAAAATAAATTATAATCTAAACTGTATTCATCACGTTCTTTTGAATACTGTCCAGAAAAATGTTCGTATTAGAAGAATATAAACTTTCACTAATTTAGTGCCTATTTAGGGATATATAAAAGATTTCTTTAGCCAAATGTAGTAATTATGAAGATATTAATTTACTTCCCTGATGTGCATTTTATTGAAACCTATAATTTCCGAAGAATACATTACGACATTTATGAGCTAGTAGAAAATAATTCCAAAATTACATCAATTATAAAAAAAGTATTTCTAATATTGTATTTTAAAACTTTTAGAATAAACAATTAACTGTCTTTGTTAGATTCTCTTAAAAAGTTTTAAAATGTAATTAATTATATTATAACTGGATTATTTTAACCATATTTTTATAACTCTCAAAAGTGGTTGAGTATTTGCATCAATTTTCTTTTATACTTCTACTGGAAAAGTTTTGCAAAAATATTTTCAGTAAGATTTAATAAATGGTCCTATTTTATGTGAAATGGAAAATACATTGAAGCAAATATATGTGAAAGGATATTTAAATGTTTTAAAGTGATTTAATAACTAAGAAAATATCTCAAAACATCTTTAATTTTGACAAAAATGCATAACCAATTCTGTGGGAAATTATATAATGTTAATATTGTACTGATTTTTCTTTTTTAAAAGTAATATTTTTTTACTAGAATATCCTTAAGTGTATTAAATAAAAGAGAGTACAGATAATCTAGCAACTTTTTGCTTATCTTTTTTAAGCTAAATATTGATGAAATTGATTCATTGCTTCAATACGATAAAAATTAGAAAATAATTAGTGTTATATATTTTTTGATTTATTCTTATTATGTACTGAGATTTTCTCTAATTGAAATATTTAATTTGTTTTCTAAAGGTTGAATTCATCTTGTGATATGATGTACGACAGTGAATATGAAGATATGGAAGTAGAAGAGGGGAATAAACCGATTTCAAACTATGCAAAAATTGACTTCCCTTCAGATAGGGAGTCGATTGAGGTAATATCTACGCTTAGTTTGAAATCATATTGTTAAAAGAGGCAATAATTTTTAGGCTGAAGGGAATTAAATGATACTTAACATTTTCTTCTTGAAAAGAAATACATGTCCTGCGAATTGACTCATTTGTTGTTAATTTTTTCTACGAGCCTTTGAAAATTGATTTTGTCCAAAGCTACTTTCCAATTTATTTAACAAAGGAATTGTATGAAAACTGTATATTCAACTTCAATGCATTGAAACATTTAACTGGTTTCTAGTTTTTTGTTTGCCAATACTTCAGTCTGCTCACAAGCGAATATTTGATTTCAAAATTAACTCTCACTTAATGTCAACTACATGAATTATCATCATTATATATTTGATTTCTATAATCTTTTAAAGATGCACAGTTATCTTAAATAGCGCTATTTAAAGATTCTTAAGTTTGTTAATGATCCTTTTTTATTTGAATCTGTTATAATATTTGTTAAAATTTTAATATTTGAAGAAACTGTATTCTACATTTATATTCATGCTATGTTTCCCGATTTATTGAACTCAACTTTTGTCGATATTGCAGCAACATCTTCTATAAGTGGTTTAACTTATCTTCGTCCGAGTTAGAAAATTTGTATCATACACTTTAGCTACTGTCAAATATGTCATCCAGAGCTGTAGATTTTATTATTAACAATGATTATTATTTTTAGAGAAGTCCAACATTTTTATAACAAATAAAAAATTGCAAAAATTTCATTTTCAGCAACTAATATATATGCAATATGTTTGAGGCATTTATGCCTTTTCGATTCTTTATTAGAAGGGTTTTTTTGCATTTATTGCTATCTTTACTTTAGAAGTCAAAATCTCAAGAACATGAAGTTGTAAAGACATTTACGATTTTTAGTACTATACAGTACAGTGCATTTTTATAAATGTAATGATTGCTTTAAAAATTTAACAAACATGTGCATTCGAATAGCACAATGGTTATTATTTTTAGAGAAGTCCAACATTTTTATAACAAAAAAAAGTTTCGGAAAATTTTTCTTTTCAGCAATTGCAACATCTTCTAATATATATGCAATATATTTGAGGCATTTATGCCTTTTATTCTTTATTAGATGGGGTTTTTTTCCATTTATTGCTATCTTTCCTTTAGAAGTCAAAATCACAAGAACATGAAGTTGTAAAGACATTTACGATTTTTAGTACTACACAGTACAGTGCATTTTTATAAATGTAATGATTGCTTTAAAAATTTAACAAACATCTGAATTCGAATAACACCTTGTATTTAATAAGATATATGCACCTTTATGCTTTTGATATTGTTTGATACAAAAAGGAAACAAATAAAAAAATTTAAATTGCAAAATTTTATGCAATTACTTAAGATTTGCAGACGATAAATGGAACATAAATATTTTAAAATGAAGGAAAAAGGAAAGAAATTATAAACAGGAAATTTTTTTTTAATTTTCAAGTTATTTCTGAGGGCGCATTCTTTTTTTCCCTTTTAACTCAGACTTTTTATAAATAAAGAGCTTTTTCCTGCCTCTTGAGTTTGAACATGAATTTCTTTAACGTTTTTTCTTTTAGACTTATCGCAGTGCTCTAAATAGGACTAAACAACTAATCGATCCCCAAGAGAACTCTGAACTGTAAGTATTGTTCATTTCTTTTGCTCAATTTATTTTTTAAATATTATTTGCTGCAAAATCAAGCTGCTGAAATTCATAAATAAGAAGAAATATGCCGATAAATCTCAGTACTGTGCTAGTTCCTACTCAAGTGTTCACAAATAGATCATCATCAACTACGACTTGAGATATACATGTTTCCAAGCGAAACTTACACTAAGAAAGACAACGATTGAAAAGAACGAGTCCAAAATCATAATAGCAAATAAATGAGCCAAACCTTTTACCATCTCCTAGGCAGTGTCATAATAATATGCTTATAAAACTTCTGCTTTTTATCGGCAGAAAGCTGACTTAAATGAGATTTTAAATCATAAATGTATTTAAAAATATTACCATTTGGAGAGTTCTTCATGAAACAAAATATATGGAAATCTGAAGGCGCAAGATCGGGTCTATAAGGGAGTTGGGACAAATAATTTTTGGCTGAAATGTCTGGTGAATTCAAAATTGAAAAATGTCTGGTCTTTTTGGTGAATTTCAGCTTTTAATGCTGTCTGGACTGGTCCGTCCAACTTTACACAAGGCTTTTTTCACTTAATTTTGATATAAATCTACTAGAACGAAATTTGTAAAATCAATTTTGACACTGCTTTCAAGACTTCATTCCCATTTATTCACATAACTTCTCTGTATGCTTTGATGTGTTCTTGTCTTTTCGGAAATAATACAATAAAATATATCAGAAACGCCCATTTTAGTCTTTCATTTTAAAATGAAGATAGAAAAGATATTTACTTGATAACACATACATTTTTAATAATAAAAGGAGAATATCAAAATGATAAGAAAACACAATAGATAAGAGACATGAAATATGTTGACTAAACGAAAGAAGGTGCTAAATCCTTCATCGATAAAATCCGCTATCATTTAGCAGCCATATTAATACAAAATATTGAATAATGCTTATAGCAATGTATCTGACATGCATTTTTCTCTTCGCCTTAACGTCACTTAAAAACTGTTCGTCTTTTTATACAATAATAACGCAAACAGCAAAATAGGTCGTCACATTTTTTTATTGTGTTCACACAATTGTTTATCACCTAAAAATACAGATTTAATTGACCTCAGAATTGTACTGACTCCGAATTAATTAAATAAAGTGTCTGGCAAATTTAAAAATTAATACAACAACAGTGCAATTTTAAAATTGCAAATGACAATTAGAACTGTAGCAGGATTTGCAGTGAATGATTCTAATTCAGGACATTCAATATTTTGTTACAAATGATGATAATTTTTTATTTCTGATTTTGACTTCTATAGAGCTTCTTTATGATTAAGTCGAATGCAATTTTTATTCCAAGAATAACATTCATTAAAATTACGGTATGGTAACTACGATATATTGTTTCTTTTTAAGTTTTAAGTGTTTACAACGGTTTATTATTTTTTTTTCTTTTGTTTGTTTGCTTTTTGTTTGTGCATGAACTTATTATTTATATTATGCATGAACTTATTATTTATATTATGCATGAACTTATTATTTATATTATGCATGAACTTATTATTTATATTATGCATGGCATGCGAAAAATGGCCTGGAGCTGCATGGTGTATAAACGCTCACATGGTTTGTTTATCCGTGGATGATACATCTGCAGCACTTCCTACTGGAATTGCTGCAGAGAAACAAGGTAAGTAATTCCAATAAAGCTTCTAACAATAAGTATGAGGGTTAGAAATAATTTCTAAGAAATCTAGTCTCCCCGCTGTCGTTGTAAACTTTCTGAGAAATCCAGAGAAAATTTTTGTTAAGATTTTTCCTCGACTAAAAATGTACCTTTTACCTCATCACGCCACAATAACTTAGTAAAAATAGTTTATTTGTTCTTGGGAGAAATAGTCATCTTCAGATCATTCTTAAAATACATATACGTACGACCAATTCTATGTATATTAATTATGTATATTAATTCTATGTACTATGTGCTATGTAGAATTAATATACTATGTATATTATTTCTATGTATATTCTAGTATATTAAACCAGGAATTATCAGGCATTTGTAGAAACGCTTGTTACTTTTTAGACACACATGAGCTACCTAAGTTCTTATTGAAATGCACTTCTATTTAGAATTCCACATGTTATCAAAGGGACATTATAAAAGTTATATGGCTCTAGTAATTTTACAGATATAATTATTGAGATATTTGCTGAGTTAAATTTACATTACATTCTGCTTGAATATATTAAAATAAACATCAAACCATTCAAATATACATACTTTTTATTTTTCGTTTGCGTATACCTGGATGTTGATGTTACCTAAAGTTGTTCACAGCGACTTATTTACTTCATGGGGGCTTTGATGCCTGGCATAGTAAGCATTATGCATTCGACAGCAGCCTGTATAATGTATTTCCTTACCCTTCATTGACTAAATACCGTTTACGCCTTCATGTTTTATTATATTCTTTGTCACACTTGGTTCCAAAAACAAAACTTTTCAGTTTTTCGATTTAATATATGAGCCAGCAGTTATTTAGATTTACCACTTACACATGTATCTTTTAAATAGGAAAGAAGTGAGATTTAAAACTGCTATGAATTCCTCCGTCTCTAAGAAAGTTTTAGAAAATTGTGCAATATATTTTCTATAATCTATTGTATAGTAAATTTTCTATAATCTATTGTATAGTAAGTTTTCTATAGTGAGTAGTGTAATATATTTTCTATTGTGCATTGTTCTATAGAATTCTTTATAAAAATTACAGGCATAAAGCTGAGTCCAGGGCACCAGAACCAATTATAGCGGCTAAAGCAGGTGGGAGTGCTATTTTCCATGACGAACCTTCTACCAGCAGTGGGATAATATCTGGTTTGAAAGAGTTGGGAGAAGGTATTGAAAATAATTTAAATTTAAAATAATTGAATTAATTGAACTGAATTGAATTAAATTTAATTAAATTAAAAATAATTTTAATTTAAAAAATAGTTTAGGTAATTTGAATATGGTATATTAAATATTTAAATTAAATACAATATAATATTAGAGTCTATTCGAAAAAGAGCAAAAAAAAAATAAAGTTTCAAAACTGTGTTGGCAGAAAAGAAGTATTTAACGTGAAATTGAAGTCTGACATTTATTCCGAAATTGTGCACTTCTTCTCAATGTCATCCTATCTTAATATAATATTTAAATTTAAAAAATTTCTTGAATTAGATTTCTGAATTATAAAATCTAAGTAGTTAAAATAAAAATACTGAACCATTCATGCATGGTTATACTTCTTTGAATGGGCCTTAAATTATACAGAAAAAAGTTAATTCCTTTGAATTTTTTGAGAATGATTTATTATTTTTTTCATGGCATAAAATCTAAATTTCAATGAATACAAATCGAAATGTTCTCACATTCAACATTAACGAAATGAAGTCTAGCATAAGTTTAAGAAATCAGAAAGTTTTTTGAAGCCAGCAATTATTAAATATTGAAAATATTGACCGCATGGTCTTAAACTGTATTTCGCTATGTAACTAAGTAAAGAAAAAAATGCTAAGAAGACGAAGTAGGACTTTGAATTGCAAAAAGAAAAAAGAAGGAATTAGCTTATCGGGCTTCAACTTAATTTGATGTGCACAAATTCAAGGAGGAAAATGACTGCTTTTGGTCTTCAAATTAATCAAAATCAGTTGTGCGCAATTGGCCTCCATGTGTTGATCTATGACTACCCTGATATATGATTTCTTGTTGTTTCATTTTCTATTTTCTTTTCAAATTTTTCTTGCCCTTTGCTTCAATTTTTCTTGATTATCGAGCTCTCAGAGTGAAAAATAATCAAAAAGGATTGAAGATTCAGAAATGAGAAGTAGAGAAATTTGATAAATTAAAACATGAATGAAAACAATGACTGCTATTACATTGTTGAGCCAATCGACTAGCCTATACTGGTTATACAATTACATTACGTTTTCAATTTCACTAAAGGACGCAACATTAAATGCGCTCTTTAATAACAGAATATAGAACTCTTTCATTTTTGTTTCTGAAATATTTTTCTAATTATTAATATATGCACCCATAATAACATTAATTTTTTTAGCTATGTTCTTTAAAACTTTAGTTTATAAGAATTTATTATTCAGAAAATATTCTATTTATTATGAAAAACGAAATCGGTTTCTTTCATCATGAATGCCGTTAAAACTGGTTTCTTCTTCCTCCTTGGAGAATTTCTTATAAACTAAAGTCTTAAAGAACATAACTAATAATATTAATTTTATTAGCTATGTTCTTTAAGACTTTAGTTAATAAGAATTTATTATTCAGAAAATATTCTATTCATTATGAAAAACGAAATCGGTTTCTTTCAGCACGAATGCCGTTAAAACGGGTTTCTTCTTCCTCCTTGGAGAATTTCTTATAAACTAAAGTCTTAAAGAACATAACTAATAATATTAATTTTGTTAGCTATGTTCTTTAAGATTTAAGTTAATAAGAATTTATTATTCAGAAAATATTCTATTTATTACGAAAAACGAAATCGGTTTCTTTCAGCACGAATGCCGTTAAAACGGGCTTCTTCTACTCCCATGGAAGAGATATATGAAAGAAAAAGAGGAGTTATTGACGTATCCGAGAAGACTCAAGAGAAGCCTTTTATTCAAGAGACACCTCGAAGTCTTTCCACTGGATTACTAACACCCATCTGTGTATCCAATGGATTTCTACATCCGGTTCGTAAAATAAGCAAGTAAGAAAAGTGTTTTAATTCAATACATTTCATCTTTATACTCAGATAATAAAATATATCTTTTATTTTTACCGTTTATAAAAAATACATTACAAATCATTTGGTCATAGCAGAATTAAAAAAATAAATTCATCCTTGTACTCAACTATGGTAGAAGTGTTTTTCAAATTTAGCCTATTATCCTAATTTTCTAGTTACTGCATATTTATCTTAGCTAATAGCCAACTCAACACTCTCACCTTGAATTCAACCCACCCGTTCAACTACAATGAATTATATATTCACTTTCAGTAACATTTGATATAGTTAGAAAAGATCAATTTAATTAATTTGTTGAGTTAAAATCTATGACAATCATTATTAAGATGAGCCAAGATATATCATTTTTTTTCAACAGTAATTATTTTAAAGCATTCGTCATAATAACTTTTGAAAAAAATGCATTCTTAATAGAGAACATAGACGTATATTTATGATCCATAAACTTAAAAATTACGAAGCATAAGGAAATTACTTTGGTTTTTATAACTATCAAGGTATAAGTAACAAATATCCCCATGTAGTGTAACAAAATGTCCCACGGTGGAGAAATTTGTTGTGATATACATATAGGTATAAATTCTTAATAATTCAGAATTACACCTTTCTAACCATTTAAAAAACATATTAATTATCTTTAGTAATTAGTTTTAGAGAGAGTTTCATAAAATGACTTGTAAATGATTCTTCAAAACAAATTCTTCGTAAAAAGTATAACAACAACCCCGGTCTCTCCTATTTGTGGGTAAAAATTTTGAGAATTTAATTGAAAATAAGCTCTGTAAAAAATGTGCAAATGTGTAATTTTTTAAAATATTTTTTGTCTGATTTCAGATGGGGACGCAAAATACAGCGAAAATTGGATGGTCTTGAGAAAAAAAAGTTGCCATAGCAATATGGGCAGAAGAGCCATTTCATAATGTCATTCCTTATTAGAAATAGAAAAACTCTCGACATCTTTCTTAATGTAGCACTTTCAACAATGGTTTTTAGAAACAATATAGATTAAAAAACACGATTGAAAATAAATATCAGGATAAATAGAAAAAAATTAGCATCTGTGTAGTAAAGTAAATTTGTGCAAAATTTCGAAATTGTATTTTATGTTCTAAATAAAGTTCTGTGACAATCTGATATCTCATTCATTTGTGTACAACAACTTTACAACTTTGATTACAACTTTTTTAGCCACAAGAAACTGAAGAAAATCAATCATTATTTAATTTTGATTCCGTCTTCTGATGACTCTATACAATTTTCGGTATTAAGTCTTCAAAATAAAATATTTGATAGGATTTTTTTCTATTATTTGGATTCTTTTTGTCTGTGAAACAATATAATATTTACCTCATGCATGCAAAAAAAATTTCTTTGAAACTTCATATTTTGTGCCTAAATATATTTGCTGTAGAAATTAATAGAGTTAATTAGCTCAGAAATTAATATAATTAAAATACTGAATTTGCTGAAACAGTATTTAAATATTTATTCTTCAGTTGATCCTTTCATTAAATGAAATCTGTAATTGGATTAGGCTGAAGCAACACCTGTGAAACAAATAATAGCTATATCCCTATGTCTTGGGCTTTAGTAAGCATGAATGTGTGTGTGTGTGTTTAAAAAAATTAATTTATTTAATTTATTAAAAAATATATATTCACTTTTCTCTTTTAAGAAGGTGGGTTTGAAATTTATAATACATTTATTTCAGTTATTTACCTTTCTAAAAATTTCGAAATGCGATTTTCATTTATATGAATTTACATCAATATTTCACAAAACATTGATTGAATTTTTATAAATTTAAGCTATAATTGTAAATGATACGTTAAATATAATAATCTAACATCTAATAATGCCATAAATATGACAGGCAATTCTATTTTTGTAATTACTTGAGACCATGGTGACTTCCAGACCGAATTAAAAGTTTACATCCTGAAAACTGGGTTTGAGACCAGATTTCACGAGAAAATCACCATATATGTAAGCCTGGAGTTAATTTATCTTAGTGTTAAAGGACAAAAGCTTTTAATATTAAAGGATGGTTGTGACCCAAAAGATTTGAAAAAGAATGTCAGTTCAGATTTCTTCATCGTTCAGCTCTGTTCAAAATTTCAAGTTGATCCCCGACATTGTCCTGGGGTAATTTCAAAATGGCCTGTCAATGCAGTTGAACAAAATATTTCTATATAACTGAAATGAAATTAAAATATTCAGAAAATCAAAAAAATAATTATAATCCCACTATTTTTCTAAAAAAAGAGTGATATAACCACATAATATTTAACATCAGATACTTGGCTCACCGTTAAATAAATAATTTCAACAGTATTCAAAATCTTCTCAGAATTTCTGATATAAAATTTGATAGGACAGCATTAAAAGGTTTTAAAATGTCAGCATTGTTTGTAAAACAAAAATGCCATAGGCAAAATGGAAACCTCTTTCCGAAATCACAACTCACAAAACTGCTCTCATAACTGGGACAAAAGGTTTAGCTAACTAAAGAAAAGTTACAAAAGTAGAAACAAACTTTCTTTTATCAAGAATCTTATATAATGCCAATACGAATTTTTTTAAAATGTAATATCAGTAAGAATAGTAAAATTATTTGGTTTATACATTTTTATTTGCTCTTAAAGGAAAATAAAAAATAATAACAAAGAAATAAATTTTCTTGTTTTAAAGATTTGTCAAAATACAAATTCTCTGAATTGAAAAAAAAGTAATCACCTAAAAAGTAATCACATAAAAAGTAATTGAAAAAAAAAGTAATTGAAAAAAAATCACCATATATGTAAGCCTGGAGTTAATTTATCTTAGTGTTAAAGGGCAAAAGCTTTTAATGTTAAAGGATGGTTGTGACCCAAAAGATTTGAAAAAGAATGTCAGTTCAGATTTCTTCATCGTTCAGCTCTGTTCAAAATTTCAAGTTGATCCCCGACATTGTCCTTGGGTAATTTCAAAATGGCCTGTCAATGCAGTTGAACAAAATATTTCTATATAACTGAAATGAAATTAAAATATTCAGAAAATCAAAAAAATAATTATAATCCCACTATTTTTCTAAAAAAAGAGTGATATAACCACATAATATTTAACATCAGATACTTGGCTCACAGTTAAATAAATAATTTCAACAGTATTCAAAATCTTCTCAGAATTTCTGATATAAAATTTGATAGGACAGCATTAAAAGGTTTTAAAATGTCAGCATTGTTTGTGAAACAAAAATGCCATAGGCAAAATGGAAACCTCTTTCCGAAATCACAACTCACAAAACTGCTCTCATAACTGGGACAAAAGGTTTTGCTAACTAAAGAAAAGTTGTAAAAGTAGAAACAAACTTTCTTTTATCAAGAATCTTATATAATGCCAATACGAATTTTTTAAAAATGTAATATCAGTAAGAATAGTAAAGTTATTTGGTTTATACATTTTTATTTGCTCTTAAAGGAAAATAAAAAATAATAACAAAGAAATAAATTTTCTTGTTTTAAAGATTTGTCAAAATACAAATTCTCTGAATTGAAAAAAAAGTAATCTTATTTTATTTTCATACTTTTAGAAATTTATATTTCTTAAATTAGAATAAAATTTGTAACATTTTTTATTGAAACACATCCTAATTTTTATATTGATGTATAAAAAGTTAATCAAAGGGAAGTAATATACATATGCTGCGGAAACCTTTAAAAATATATAAATGAATGATAAATTGTAGTTATTTTAATGAATTATAAGAAAGCATCCCTTTTCCAGCCTCTCTATATTTTAAAGCTCTATTTTTATCAATAAAGTCATTTAGGAATTCTAATGTTAATGCTTTTTCCATCCCATTGTTTAAATGATAATCCTAAAACTTCAGTTGTTTGTTTCTTCTTAGTTTATATCACATTATAAGTCATATTTATCATTTCTAAAACACTTACTAAATACTTCCAATCTTGGTTCAATGCATTTTTTTATTCTAACCTCTAATCCTTCTATTTCCCATAAACTGATATACTCCAGTAAGAAATGTATCTATTACATAAGGTTTCTTTGCAATTTCCCATGTCTTTTTAAGCAGTTATTTTGCAACATAAAAAAGAGATTAGATTAAATTAGAACTATGAAATTACTCTGTTTTTAACCTCTGTGTTCTTTATTATTAAATTCTCTATTTCAAGACAAGTCCCATTTTGAATATATCCCTATATTTTCTTTAAAAAACTTCATAAATAAATAAAACCGTACATAAGTAATAAAAAATATACATAAGAATACCAACATAGGAAGTAATTTCAAAGAAAAATACATGAGCTAATATTAGAAATTTTGATAACACGTACCTAAATGGAACCTAAAAAACGTATGATTTTATATAAAACAATAAGACAAAAATGAGTGATCCTAGATTTTAGTTAATTAATTAATTTTGGAAAAACTAACAATACAAAAATTCCAGTTCGTATAATAATTTGAAATGAATAAAAACCAAAATTATTTTTCAGAAGCAGGATTCAGGTATATGGTTACGTCTAACAAGTCTACAAAATAATTGTTCGTACTAAAATTCTTAATGTCAGAAATAAGTTTCTATTTACATTTTTGGTAACATAAAAATCTATTAAATTAGTTTTAAGACAATGAATTTACAAAAAAATGCAATACAAATTAAAATATATTAGCTGAAACTAAAAAATTTATAGTATAAAAAATAGAAAAAAATATTAGGAAAAACCAGAAATTGTATTTGAAAACAATTCTAAAAAGGGATCGATCTTTATAACTGAATTTCGGTTTAAAGAAATTGTAAGATTTTCTATTATTCAATAGATATTTGAAAATATCTCTAAATATAAATCTAACAGATAAATTGATTTTTCAAAGCTAGCATGTTTTCAAAGGTTTTATTTTATGATCTCAATTATAATATCAGTATTTAATTTGCATTCACGCTCACATTTCTATATAATTCTAAAAGAGCAATTGATGACTCTAAGATGCATAGGTTATCTAATTTAATATTTATCAATGAATGCAATAATAGAGGGTCGACTATATGTTATATTGATACTAGTTATTGATGTAAATTCATTTTTTTTGTTCTTAAAAAAAATCAAAAGCGGGAGTTTTTCACCGATTTATTGTAATTACCATATTAAATATCCAAATAGAGTGCTTTCTTCAGAATATGAAATCAATTTTATAGTTTCTGTCCCATTTATTTGATAACTCAATTTTTCATATTGAATAAACTATGACAAAAACATTATTGCTCTATTTAAATTTCTCACATCTTATATTACATTCTTATTTATCTATGTTTCGAACCTCAATGATTTTTTTATTCTATTAATGAGTAATTATGATAATTTAATGCTATAGGATACCCCCTCCCTCTAATCGTGGCTTTTTCTTTACTTTCGTTTTTATTTCCTAATGTATATACTTTTTACATTTAATTAATTTAAGTGAGTTCATGTCTTTCAATTCGTATCAAATAAGAAGGTGAATTTTTAAAAATTTATAAATATTTTATTTCAAATTAAAAAGTCAGAATTCTAGGTGAACAAGTTGGTCGCCAAAGGCCTCTAATTTTTACATAACATTATACTCCATATTTAATAAGGTTGTACTCCATATTTTTATGGTTAATAATAACTCC
The DNA here is from genome assembly GCA_026289955.1 of Argiope argentata. Lineage (NCBI taxonomy): Eukaryota > Metazoa > Arthropoda > Arachnida > Araneae > Araneidae > Argiope > Argiope argentata. The sequence goes on along the minus strand of JAOUZG010030961.1, from coordinate 1,042,704 downwards.
ATGTTTATTATTAAAGGTTTTTTTTCTCTGAGATAATATTTTGAACTCATGATAATAATCACACTCAGAATATTTCTAAGTAAAAATTTGAGCTTCTATAACGTCAAAATCTCTTTTGGTTTTACAAATCCAAATAATCAGAATATCAGTATCTTTCGGAAATATGTAAAGATAAATTGTTTCCCTTTTCGATTTCTCACATTAACACAAGCAGGTATTTTATAATGAATATAACATCACTCTGTAAAACTATGATATATAGCCTTGATTTTTAAGAAAAGTAGTTTTTAAAGTAAGTTAACAGCATAAATAAGACTCACAATCTTTTTTTTTTGGTAAATCTAGTCATAAATATTTGGAACTATAGCTTATGTACAGTTTACATGATAAAATAATGAATTACAAGAATACAAGTATAAAATTATTGTTCAAGCTTTAAAATAAATCTTATACTGTCCAATATAATTACAGGAAATATAAAAACATGTAAATTGTAAAGTAAAAATTTATAATCTTCAAAATAAATATAAAAAACAAAAACTAATGTAAGTTAAAATCCGAATTCTTTCAAAAATCATTTGCATTTATTTTACCTTTAATTAAAAAATTATAACTCTAACAAGCAAGTACTAATCTGACATAAAAGAGTTAAAAATGATAAATTTACATAATAGTTATTGGCAGTAAATTTATATCTTAATATGAAGAATTATTTCATAATCATGCAGATAATCAAGAATTCGATGAATTTATTCTTCAAAAATTGCTATTAGTCTACAAAAGGTGCAAACAGTAATCCAAATATTGATGTGAAATAAGTTGAAAAATTGAGAGAACCTAACACAGTGCTAAATAATTTAAAACATAATTAATTTGATATAATTGATGATTTTTGAGATTAAAATCCTTTAACTTATGAATTTTTATCGTAAGAACCACTTTTGTATAAAACATTTTAATATGCAAAGTCTTTTTTCAAAGAGTATTCATTGAAATAAAATAAAAAAATAGTGGTAATAGGTAAAAAATAAATAAAAATGGTGGTAAAATAAAAAAATGGTGGTTCACTTGTCTTAAGGTTGCCCATACCCACAAATTTTCTTAATTCAAAATAATCTACATTAATTTTTTGAAAGAATTAATAACAAATGAAAGTAAAATTGCACAAAAATGAATATTGGCATCGTTGAAAGGAAAATATTTCTTTTAATTTTATGAGGATGTAAATTTCTTTTAAATCCTCCATTAAAATAAAACAAATAAAAACTGGGTAACACATAACTTTTTCATATCGATGAGCCTCTGCTTTTCTTACCTAACACAAGCAATTAACTTATATTTGCTTTTATATATAAGTTAATTGCTTGTGTTAGGTAGGCTAAATCTGTACTTTAAAGTAAACAAAAAAGAGGAAAAAGTTTTTGTGCTAAAATGAAACAGAATTCTAAAAAAAAAGTAATGGTTGGATATAAACCTAACATTTCGTTTAAACCAGTGGATTTTGCTCTCTCTCTCTCTCTCTCTCTCTCTGTGTGTGTGTGTGTGTGTGAGTGTGTGTGTATGTGTGTGTGTGTGTGTGTGTATGTGTGTGTGTGTGTGCTTGCGAACTTGAGTGGATTTTTTTTCTGGTTCCTTCTTTCTTTTCATTCCTTTTTTTTTAATCATGGATTGCTAAGATAAATATTTTGTAAATCAACGGATTGCTTTCCATCAAATCTTCATAAAATAACAATAAATTCTGCAATTAAATGTGTATTTCATTAAATCTTTGTTGCTCAAATCATCAGATATATCCATCTCTTTAATTCGTTTATAAATAAATCAATTTACTATCGATCCTTGCACCTCAAGCTATATGCTCTATTTTCAAAGCTACTTTATGCAAGTTCTAATATTTAAGTTTCCTTGACTAAAGAATTTTGAATGCTCGAAAAATTTCATTAATAGACAATTTTTCTATCTATACAGCTTTTAAATGTTTTTTATCTGTATAGTCTTGAAATATCTATAGCATTTTCATTTCAATTTTATAATCCTTAATACTTACGAAGCCTCCTGAGAAATCTCGATCGTTAAAGATTTTTTTACTACCATTATCAAAATTTATTTTAATTATTTTTAGTGGAATAATTTACAATATTTTAATACCTATACATTCGGATATTTCCTTTCAAGCACCATTCGAGAAGGTGCATAATTTTGATGCTATATGCATTTATTTATTTTTTAATTTTGATTGCTAAAAATACCTACAGTAAGAAGAGGTAGATTTGTTTGTTGGGGAGATTCAACTTATATATATATTATATATATATATATATATATATATAGAGAGAGAGAGAGAGAGAGAGAGAGAGAGAGAGAAAGCATGAAGAGATATAAGTGCATATATATGTAGAGCATTAAACAAGTCTTTTTACAAGGTAAAAAGACTTGTTTATTTTATTTATATTTATATTTATGCATAGCATTACCTATATTAATTACATTTCAGTGCAGAGTTAGTTATTTTTAAATGGAATAATTTACATTATTTTTTTATTTGCATAAAAACACTTTGTTCATAATTAATTCTTAATTGTCAAAAAAAATTTAATTTCCATTTCTTAATCACATAAGACTGCTTACGACAAAATTAATTAATACGGGGAAATGTACTTCTTGAATCTCTAGAGGATAGAACTAACTGTTTTTACCTGCACTACTTTTAGAAATTATTAATTGTATCTCATATTATTAGAGAAATATCTGAGAGAAAACTTCGAAAGAGAGGGTGTTTTTTTTTTTTTTTTTTTTTTGTAAAATTGTGTTTTTTCGCAGAAAATATTGAGGTAAGAATTACATAATGATTGCATATCAATATTTTTCATACAATATTTCTCATACGAACTGGTCATTTGAATAAAAATGTTATGAATGCACTTAGTTTAACATGTTATTCGAAACAATCTATTTTATTACAGTATTCATTTGGCAGTTTATCTTTCATTACTTATATTTTGGAACCCTTACTCAGTTCTACCATGGTGATACTGGTTCAGATGACTCTATATGACAGTATGGGAGCAATTAGAAAAAGGCTCTAATAGTTAATTATAAAAAAAAGTGTTTTGTGTTTGCGTGTGTTTAAAATCATATTTTTTCAAGAAATAACCTATATAGATAAAGCACAAAATTATTAAATATAAATACATAAGTAAAACAATAAATAATGAATAAATAATGGTAAAATCGGATCCGAGATGGCGCTATGCGACAACGTCAGCATAAGATCAGGTCGGAAAAGGCTCTACTAGTGTTGTAAAAAAATGCTGCTTTTTTTTGAGGGGGGGGTATGAAATCACATTTTTTAAGGAAAAACATGTATTATGTATTTGTATATT
>JAOUZG010030961.1:1013652-1033101 GCA_026289955.1 Argiope argentata | reverse complement strand
GTGTGTGTGTGTGTGTGTGTGTGTGTGTGTGTGTGTGTGTGTGTGTGATGGAATTTTTTTATTGTACCTAGAAGTTTTTATAAATATTGATTGGTTTAATACCAAGGCTTTTATCAGCATGAGATAATAATCCTCATTGATAATTTTAGAAGTTTGTTAAGTCCTTGTCTTAAAGGATATCTTCTACTTTTGAATACATAGGAGGTTCGAAAAAAAGTACTGCGTAGAAATATATTCTTAATAATTTGATATGCTAATCAGTATTATAACAAATTCAGGGCCAAATTTGTCCATGCTTCCGAATTTATAGCAACTGCATTGAGAAATATATTGCTAAGGAACGAACATGCCTATTTCGTTCCTTATTTCGCTATAATTTAGTTAGTAATTTGGGTACAATTTTTTCTCATTGCATTTAACGGTTGTTTTCAGAAATGCATTGCTAAAGAACGAATAATGCATATGAAGAGATAAAAGTAAATAAATAAATTTATTTTTATTAAATCAATAGCTTTTTTCATTTTACCATTATTTAGTTAGGGATTTAGAAACTATTTTTGACATCACAACAAGCTGATGATATAGCTTCAAACTTAATAGCTCATATTTTAAACTAAAAATTAAAAAAGTTGTCAAATATAAAGTTCTATATCTCTATATTGCCCGTTCAAATCTAAATCATTTCAGCCACATTTAGGATATTTACTGCAAAAAAGTCAAATTCTAATGGAACTAAATTTTGATAACTCTTACTTAAGAAAGCTAGCCATTTTTGTTCACAGAGTATATCATTTTTTCATCTGAATTGTATTTTTGATATTCCTTGTTCGCAATCTTGAAGAGACCTTTCTTGCTTGCTGTTTACCCTCAAAAATAAATAAAATTAACAGTACGTGGATTTTTTATAATAATTATCAGTTGCTCTGTGAAATTATAATAAATTTCGTTTTCTTCCTTTCTTCTTCCTCTTCTTAAAAAAATAAGCTAATTACTACAGCAAATAAAACCTAGAAAAACGTCATTTTGAGGATGTGATTATATGAAATGAAATAAATAAAAAATGCTATATTTTTTAACAAAAAATGCAAGTCATTCTTTTTATCGTTTGCAATACAAATGTCACTCATTCAATGAAACAATTAAAACTTGTACGAGCACGTGGTGCTTGGCCGTTCAAGAAATTATGTTCTGACATGATACATTAAAATAAGCAAAGCAGATTTCATTTTAATCTTTATTAGAATTATTATTTCTTAAAAAAATAGAATCAAGATGGGTTACTGGGAATTGTTTCAGCTATTTTCTAACTTGAAATTGAAAATTTTCTCACATTATTCGTTTTCTACTTCGGTTATATGCAAGGTAAGTTGTTAATGTATATATCTCTTGATTCTGTGTGATATAACGGTTAAGAGAGAAATTTAATTTTTGTTTTGGATTTCCTGCCGAGAAATAGATTTATGTATTCTTTTACTCCTGAGAGTGGATTTCGTTTACTCCTGATAGTTACTCATCGTGGATAGTTCGTATCAGACTTTTAACGATTTTTAAAAAAATATATATTTTAATGAAATGAATGTAAAAAGTTAAAAAAAAACTCATATAATTAGAATAATTTATTATATTACAGACATTTATAAAAAAATCTAGGAACATTTTAGTACTCTAACCTACTAATGTTATTTATTATTTTATGGCAAATTAATAATTAGCATTTCTAAAGATCTTACCAAGGGATCTAAATACGTATATTACTTTTTACGCATGAAAATCTTAAATCCTTTCGAAATTTTTCAAATTCTGTAAATCTTTCTCGGCTTTTTTTTTCTAGAAAGATATTTTTCTCAAATTCTTTACAAGATTGCCCTTCATATTTGGAATCAAATCTAAATATTATTCAGAAATTGAATGATTATTAAGTTGAGAAAAAACGTTATGAAACGTCTAAGAAAGCACACTAATGTACGAAAATTCAGAATTTTAACGCAAGAAGAAAGGAATTACTAATCAATTATAAAATGCTATCTCCACAAAAAAGAAAATAATAATAAATAAAATCATTTAAAAATACTGATTTTTAAAAGAATACCTATTCACATAAATACCAGGAGTATATATGAAAATCTTAAATCCTTTCGAGATTTTTCGAATTCTGTGAATATTTCTCTTCTTTTTTTAGAAAGATATTTTTCTCAAATTCATTACCATATTGTCCTTCATATTTGGATTCAAATCTAAATATTATTAAGAAATTGAGCGATTATTAAGTCGAGAAAAAACATTGAAAACGTAATGAAACGCCGAAGAAAACACACAAATGTACGAAAATCCAGAATTTTAACTCAAGAAGGAAGGAATTACTAATCAATTATAAAATGCTATCTCCACAAAAAAGAAAAAAATAAATAAAATCATTTGAAAATATCGATTTTCAAAAGAATACCTATTCTCATAAATATAGGAGTATATATGAAAATCATAAAAACTTTCGAGATTTTTCAAATTCTATGAATATTTCTCTACTTTTTTTGGAAAGATATTTTTTTTTCAAATTCCTTTCCAGATTACCCTTCATATTTGGATTCAAATCTAAATAGTATTAAGAAATTGAACGATTAATAAGTTGAGAAAAAACGTTATGAAACGCCGAAGAAAACACACAAATGTACGAAAATCCAGAATTTTAATGCATGAAGAAAGGAATTACCAATCAATTATAAAATTCTATCTCAACAAAAAAGAAAAATAAATATATAAAATCATTTAAAAATATAGATTTTTAAAAGAATACCTATTTACATAAATATTCAATTAATAAAATAGACCTTAATTAATATATTATTACTTTTTTATTATGAATTATTGCGTTAATTGATTAATATAAAATGGCCAAATATAAAATTGAATAATAAAAAAATGTAAGTTAATATTTTTTAACACACAATAGATAGTGCTAGATTTCGAAGAAAGGCGCTGTTTTTCCATATAATCCTCTGTTTTCGCAACACATATTATTCACTGATCCAGGAGCTTTACCGTTTCCAGGAAAAGAAGGGATTAGATTGGACTGTCATCTACTGATGTACTGTATTTGACAAGCATTACGGAAAGGAGTCTAAGTCCATTTTGATCCTTGAGCAAACCAAAGCGGTGGACAAAAAGGTCTCCACTACAAAGAGGGCATTTCAGGATTTCGAAATCCAAACGATTAAGAGTACATTTACAAAAGAAAGTGGAGGGATTCAACTGACAGCTGAAAAGGACTTCAATAGTGCTCACACGAGGCTTTAAGCTAATCTATATTCCCTGTCGGCAATTCCTATTTGTTGGTTTCCCTTTCATGTTAACTTTATTCTTCGAAAAAATGACCATTGTAGAAAAAACATCATAAAATCAGTAGAATAATCGTCCAGCACTATTTGACATTTAAAATAATTCAAAAATAGAAAAAAAAACTAGTTTTGAATATAAAAAAACAAATTAGCAAAATATTTTTATTCATAATCCATTATAGTCAACCAAATGAAATAAAATCAAATTTAAAATTTTAATTTGATTAAACAGGAAAATACATTTAGTAATAAATATAATTAAATTTTATTGTCAAGCTTTCATTCAGTGCCATGTTTTCTTTCTTTTAGATGTGCTCCTTCAAAAGTTATAATTCATTGTACTGTATTAAGCAACAGCAAAAGCATTACTTTATTTGTAATTGTCTGGAATTCAAATTTTGATGTTATTTTTTAAGCTGCATATATAAATAAAAATTGTAGGTTACATAAATTTTTAAAATACTTTTGCCCCTCCCTTTTGTATAGAGAATGCCAATTGTGAATAATTAATTCTTGTTTCCAACTTTAAAAAATTTTGGGAATATACCTTAGTGCATTTGTGTATGAAGCTTAGTACATTCATGCATATACCTTAACGCCTTATTGAAGTGTTTATTATACACTTAATGCATTCTTATAACCTGAAAAGGCACTTTGTTTCTATTTATGCATGAATTTTGCTTTATAAAATGAGTAATTATATTCATTTAGTTTGTGCTTGCAAATATGCCAAAAGCTAACAAGATTATAATTATTTCAACTTTTCAATAATTGTAGACTATCTGAAATATAAATAAATTCAACTAAGCATTATCGTAAAATCAAAAAATTACAAATAAAGTAGAGATATGTATTCTTAAAATTCCCTGAATTCGATCAAAATCTAGTTGTGAGATATGAATAAGTTTTTATTTTAATTGATTTAACTATTCAGCATAAGACCCGTTAAGTGCAAATAGTGTAAAGATAAAAAAAAACAGTTCATTATTTTTGATGTCATAGAAATTAAATGTGAAAACATTACTCGTTATATAGTTTAAAAATGCAAATTGTTTTAATGTAAATATTTATCAACAATTCTTTATAAACTGTGTAATAATGATTAAAAGTATCCGAACTCGTACATATACCTGTACAATTCTCCCAATTTTCGTAAAATGATATATTTTATTATTTCGGTCCTTACGTAATCAATTTCAAGAATTAAATCATTTTATAAAATTAATTTTTAATATTGTTAATGATATTAAATTCATTTAATGCATCCAGAAGATGGGGGAAATTTTATATCTTTATACTCTGATTGATAAGAATCATGGAAATCAAGTCCGACTAACAAACTTCTGAGTGTTAAACTTGAAGCATTTCGTTTTAACTAAGAGGTTAATAAATCGACTAATTTCTCTACTTCTCTATGTATATCCCAAATCTCGTTTATTCTCCAGGTTGCTGACCAATAGTCGAAACTACTGTCACATTTTGAACAATATAATTTATTTTTCTTTTCTAATTAATTATATTCTAAATATACTGATATTTTCAATATTTAATCATTATTCCTAAATGTATTTCTTCCATGATGAGGGTATTTTGTTACGTTATTGCACTTTCTTCAGATATTACTACATTTCATTCATTGTATCTATCAATGAAATAGTCTTGTATTTTTAGTCTTTCGACTTTACCTGTTACTGTTATAACATGTTCTTTAATTTTCTAATTGTTAATTGCATATTTTTTGTCTATCATATTATTTTTATGTCCTTTCTTCTGCTCATAATGTTTTTATGTATAAAGCATCTTAATAAAAGATCAAAGTTGATTATTTATATAACTAATTGATTGAAAAATATTAAAGTTTTGGATCAACTGAGCATCATTCGAAATCTTTGAAATCATCTATGATTTTCCACATCATTAGTTCTATATTACAATATCAACAAATGTGCATTTTGTATAGAAAGCTTTTTAAAAAGGAAAACTTATATACGTTTTATATACATTTATATATATTAGTCCCGTTATATATTTATGATTATAATCTTACAAGACGATTGACATTAATAAAGAAAGTTGTTAGGTTATTAAGTTATCAATCTTTTGGTGAAAATTCATGCTTGAAACTTACTCGAATGTTGTCGACGAACTTTCACTCCTTTAATAAATATCTGTCTCTTCGAAATGGGAAAATAATATTTCAAAAATCAAAATTATATTTTTATTCAATATTTTGTGTTCAGTTCTGATAAAAAAAAAGAAAATTTATTCAGATTATTTGATTTGCTTGAAAATTTAGTGTTATCAAAATATACTTAATTTTTTGTTAACTAAAGTTATTCAGTATGTAATTAAAATGTATAACACATTCAATATATGAGCTGTATTTTAAACTATGTCGCATTGTGTTATGGCAGTTAAGTGAGGTTAATATTTTGTGTTGGAAACAATATACTGGTCAGATTGAGTATATTATAGTACAGTATGGTATGGTATATTACAGTAAAATATCTGAAAGAGTCAAACTCCGCAATTATAATATCATCAATTAACCTTGATTATTGCATGGTGTGGGTACAGCGGACGTGGCTATAGCGGACACATAAGATTTTATGGTCAGAGCGGATACTCCGAAACACTTCGTGGTTAGAGTGGACACATTTTTTCACCATCTTAGAACAGATTAAGGGTTGATATAAATAAATACTTTTAAAAATTACCAATATAATTTTAAACTGCATTTTAAGAGATAGATATCTTTCACTTAAAATGAAGTTATTGTTTTTTTTTCGGAGTTTTTTTTTCGCACTCGATTATCAAATTACAAGGATAAATACATATTTTCCAATCAATTTTAATTACTTATATTAAGATATTACAAGGTGAAAGAATTTAAAACATAGAAAAAGGAAATGAAAATAAAAGCCTTCAGGGAAATATTTAAAAATTAATAGTAAGTAACAGTATTATGAAGGGCATGAACGAATTTCAAGGATACATTTTCTTTATAATGAGGTGTCTTTTCTTTTACATAGACCCAACTCACTCCTAATTTATTTTTTTGATGTAATTGGTGAGGGTCATCATTTAAAACTAAACGTTCTTTTACTTTTATCCATAGAGTAATTTTGTTGAAAGGGCTATAGGTTCCATCACAGATTTTTTCTACGATATAAAACGACATACACATTTCATAAAGATCAAGTACAACAAGTGCTAAGCTCGAAACTACACTATAGATGACACATGACTGATTAGGGAAAAAACACATATGGCGCAAGAATGTCCGCTCTGGCTACGTAACCGATTGTTGGCGTACTTTTTCTAGTTGTTGTAGCTCACTTTTATTTGAGAAACCGATTTTTAAAATTGTTTTTAAATATTTATTTGCTGAGTCCTTAATTGAATTTTTTAAATGAAAAGGCATTTTAATCTTTAAAAAAACATCCAATTGAGTTAGGCGTCATTATAGGATTGAAAATTGCTATTCGTTTTTAATAACAGGATTTCAAATAATAACAAGAATCATTCAGTTTAGAATTTTATAGAGAATTGGAATTTCATTTTTCAAAGATAAAAATGAGCAATTCTTATTTATTTATTAATCTTAATAATAATATTTGTCTCAAAATACCTGGCATCCGAGTGTTCTATTTAACACTTCACAATATCAGCTGTTATCTTTTGTACTCTTTGTTAAGTTTTCTACGCTTTATGGAATATATATATATATTCTAAAAGGCTTGGATATAGATATAGATATAGATATAGATATAGATATAGATATAGGGTTCCGTGCCCAGCGGAGGGAAGTGGGGATAAGTTACTTTTCTCTTCAGTTTCCTTTCTTGATCTAGGCATTACCTACTTGAGCTTTCTCAGTATTTCTAGATCTGAGGGCACTCTTTGTGAGTAATTGAAAAAAAACCCGATAAAGGTTTTACTAGACCAGTCAATAATCAGTTTATTTTTTTAAACCTTTAAGAGCGGAATAAAAAAGGATAGGCCAAGGTGAGCCCCTTAAATTCTCCCCACAAATGGGGAAGTCCCCTACAATATACTTGTTTTATCCACGAGCCTCTCGCTTCCCGACCCCTCAGATTAAAAGCTGCGTCCCCCTCGTTTCCGCTCCTCCAAAAAGAGCTTTGGGCGGTTTATTATTGCTGAAGTTTTTTAGCACTTACTTCCTGAAAGCAAAACAGCTCAACAGATGGTCTCCGAACGTAACAATTGCAGCCCTTCTCCACCGATATATCCGTTAAGCTTCATAATATGCTTTTTGCTCTTTCACCGACAAAATATCTCTCTACTTTAAACACTTTTTTTATTTCTTTTGTAACGAATTATAAAAAATTGGATAAAAGTTACTCTGGTTACGCACTTACCAATTTCGTGCGGTTGACATTTTGTCCTTGGTGCAATTCTTGTTAATTTACCAATTACTTTTCCGTGTTCGGTCGTTTAAATGCCGTTTCCGAATTACATAGTTCCCCCCCCCCAACAGAATTTTTGTATAAAGACACTTATTTCCAGTAGGGTTTTCAAATAATAAAAAATATTTTACGTTTAATATTCTACTTAGCAAGATCGGAAACATTTTATTTTTTGAAAAAATATGAGATATAAGAGTTTCGAAAACTGTTTAGCATAAATTTTATGAACTCTCAAGATAATTCATATAAATAGATATTGAGCTACTTTTAAAATTGTGTATAACAATCTAACGGAAAGAAATATTAGTAGAAAACCATTTAAAAATTTTCGGAAAAAGTGAATTACAGAACATTTAATACTTATAAGGTGTTATTAAAATTAAGCTGAATAATTGAAGTATTTTAAATATCAAAAGGGGTTATCACTGACATATTTATATGCAGAATAAAAAAAGATTAAATAATATGAACATGAAATTAATTGAACATTACTTAAAATAAATATAATAAATCACTTAAATAACTTTTATCACTTAAATAAATATAAATGAACTCTATACATATTATAGCAGAATTTTGAAAGAAAAAATCTGGTTCATTTTAAAGGTGTTTTATCATTTCAAGTAGATTTTTTTAATGAATTAATAGTTTTCTCACAGTTATAGTGTTGAATTTTATTAAATCAATATTTGTTAATGATAGTCATTTTATATAATGCTTCAATTAGTAATTATTAATAATTTTAATACTTATTTTTTTGCTGCCTATTCAGATGCTTGCGATGCAGCATTTTAAAATTAATATTTGAATTTTGCTTCTAAAAATGGCGCCAGAAAGTGTAATTTTTTTTTATATTGAAGGATATTAAAACTTGTACTAGATAATTTCGTGAAAAATATTTGCTTTCCGAGTAATTGAGTTTTCAATCTACCATAAAAGCATAATTCATTGTTAAAGAGAATGATATAATCAAAATAATCGAGACATGTGAAAAATTTAACATTCAGCTTTTATAATCATAAAATTTAGCATTGAATTTAATTTTATCTAGTTTATCCAAATAAAATCTTCTTACTTCTTATATGTTAATGGGTCTTCGGTCATTTCATATGTTGTGCTGACCACCAACAGTAACAGATAACTGAACGGTGTTGTTATCATAGTCATAAAATGTGACCACTGAATCAGTTGCAAGAGTCACCATAGGGCTTCAAATTTTGATATAATGCCAGCACATCAATTAATTATCCTTACAACTCTGGAATGTTTAGAATTATCTAATAAAGAATTATAAGTCAGTAAAAAATTGATGATTATCTTTGTTATGAGTAAATGATGGTTAAGCACCATTTAAAAAAAGAAAAAATTAAATTTTCTGATATAATGATACCCGTAGTTCAAAATGCAAAAAGATAAATGGAAGAATTGTCTTTTTCGCCTTTATTATTATTATTAATTTCTAACCGCTATTGGCGACTAGGCAATTCACCATTAATAATGCTTCGATAAATTTTCCTAATTCGCTAAAATTAAATTAAATTGAATTATTATATGTAATGCAAAATGTTTTTTCAACAAATAGTGTAATGTCTAAAAATTATTCAATAAACATTTCTTTGATTAATCATATTTTTTTGTTTTACTGCTAAAATGATTTAATAACATAAATACCAATAAAAATATTTATGATAAAATAAGGAAGCCAAAATTTTATACAATCCTTTGATCCCTAAGAAGTCATATTCAGTGACATATTTTTGACCAAATTTAAATTAAAAATTTAATCCAACGTTCCAAATTTTAAATTTAAAAAAGGGTATTTTTATTATCTGCAACAAAATCTGACCGAAGCTTTGAATATCATCCTTCCGGAAGCAGAAAAAAATTCCCTCAAAGCTATTCATCGGGCCTTTTTTTTTCAAGGAAGTTCGTTGTTAAAAAAAATGAGTTCATTCTCCTAATCCATTAAAAAGTTGGCTTTGCGTTTAACCGCTAAAAGGAAAATTTGACTTGTTTAGGTGTCAGGTACTTCTGGTGCTTACTTGATTTTTGCACTTAATTTTGCAGCTGCTGTTGCTTCAATAATGTGAAGGAAATAACCCTTTTTATGTGGTTAAGGGGAATTAGAAATAAAAATGAGTTGTAGAGTTTTAAATTCTAAGTACTTGGCCGGCAATTGTAAATTAACAACGATGAAAGAGCTCTAAAATGCAAATATTCACCATAAAAATAATTTTTTGAGGCTGAAATTGTTTATCTTAACAGGTTTTTGTTTGTTTGGAAGCAACGATTAAACTAAGTCCTAAAAGAAAGTATAAGTGAATCATTCAAACGAAAGCAAGTAAAATTAAGCTGTTGCGCGAAAATGAAACGTAGAAAGTTTTTTCGAAAAGCATTTCCTTCCCTTTAAATTAAGAATTTTGCCTTTTTATTGATAACAAATTCATTTTTGTGCGATTTTTTATGTTATTATTAATTCTTTAGAAATTGTAAGACAAATTCTATTTAAATAAGGAAATTTATAAGTTCTCTATTTATTGGGCAATTTTGAAATATTCAACACAGTTCGTTTTTTAATTTTACTTTTATTTGAACTCATACGACTCAAAAAGGATTCTGTTTTTTATAATAATTTATATAAAGTGACTTTTGCATGAAAAGTATTATACATAAAATAATACATACTATAATAAAAAACCTCGAAAATAACGATATTTATTTGTTTCAAAAATTCTTCATAACGGTAAGCAGCATCATTATAAAATTTGTATATATGATTCTAATCTCCATTTTCAGATAAATTAAACTATATTTAATTTTTTAAAAAAAATTTTGGGAAGACATTTGATAAAATAAGGAACTGAATCACAATAAATTCTTAAATTATATCACTAAGTGAAATGGGAAATAGCATAGCAAGTTTTTTGTTTGTTTGTTTGTTTGCTCGTTTGTTTTTTTCAAACCGGACAAAACAAACAATAACGGAATATAATAAAGTACATATTTGTATTTCCTAAGTCTTTCAGGGTATTACCGGAGATGCAAAGTAGCGCTTTAAAAAAAGAAAAAGATATTCAAAAAGAAGCTAAAAATATTGAATCTCTCTCGTGAGAAACCAGTTAACGGGACGAATATTATATAAATCACCGCAATAATAAACTAAATCAAAATGTTTGGGGTTGTTTCATTTTTTGTTCCTTTATTTATTCCTTTATATATTTATTTAAATAAAATGAACGATTAATAAGTATTATTTGAAAACTAAATGATGAAATCGTGGATTAAAAATAAATTACTTTGCAAGATTGTCTCCTTAAAATAAAAAAAAATACTCTATTTCATTTCATTTATTATTATTCTCGCTTAATCATAAAACAATTTTGCCATAATCCAATGAATGAGTTCATTTTATACATTTATATTTTTAATGCCGTTATTTTTGGAATACTCCATCGAAACCCATTTTGCATGACGCGGTTTTTATCAACAATAATAAGCAATCTCAGGATATTGCTTATTATTGGTGATGTAAGCAATATCCTGAGGATATCCACCTTTATCTTAATTGCAATATCACACCGGCTGCCTGATAGCAGAACAATTAAATAACAGATTAACTCAGAGGAAATGCGTTATTCAAAGAGCGTAATTGTCACAGGTTTCAACTGAGATTTTTCTTGGAAACTTTTATTATGGCATTTTGGTGAGAAATCATCACGTTTTCGGTAGATAAATTTTCAATAAAAGTAAATAAAAAAATCCTGTTTAGATAAACTCCGTGAGGGTAATTTAGACATTTGTGCCGATTAGTTGTAACAGGTTAAGCAAAAATTTCCCTTTAGAATAATAAAGATGCTGTCAAGCATAAAAATTGTCAGGTTTTCCTTTTGTTTCCTAACAGTTTTTTCTTAAACATTACTTCTTTGATGTCCTACTAACATTCGATACAGAAACTATTAATATCGGTTTATTTTTAATTTAGATAATAACAACGTTATCTATAAGAAGTTCAGCTGCCAAATTAATAGTTCTAGTAAACAAATAAAGATTTGTTTACTGGAACTACAAACAACTGGAAAACAAATAAATGCCATTTCACCTCTATTTACCATTGTATCTTGTGAATCAGAATGTTTCAGGAGAAAATAAAAATATATCATGATTAAGTGCTTGCTATAGAGCAATATTCAGAGTATTGTTGGAAATGATAATACAAAATAGGTGGAACAATATCCATGTTAACATAGTTTTATGTATGAAAAGTTAAAATAATTTTATAAGGATCCAATCCAACGGGACATCTGACAGGTATTTGTTCCTTCGGATCAAATACTTGTAGACCCGTTCTACGCATTATTGAACTTCTCCCTCTTCGTGTGCACCTTATCCTGGATTAATATAAACCCACTTTAAATCCGATAGAACTAAGAAACTCTCAAAATTGTTAGAAAACATTATTTACTCCAGTGGTGAGCAAAATAATTTATTAAATTGTAAAGTATAGGATTAACCACCAACAGTACACGAAAAGAAAGATGATTCACCAATTCTGGGAACTTAGGTTGCCTTGGTAACGCAGGTTTGCCACATGTGAGGGCAGCAGAGGTTGCCAGAATGAGGGAAGCAACAGGAGCCAGGAAAAAAAGCAAGCGGGAGATACAAGTAAGCTATTCAAGCTTAAGTTGCTCCAAATAAATATATAGTAGCCATGAAAATAGGTTCTGGATTTATTTCTCCTTTAAGCCTCGCCCACAAATCAAACGGCCAATGCAGTAACTCCTAAAGGCTTTTAAGAAATGATGAGCATGGACTATAGTAGAGTGGGAGGGAACTTTAATGATAATCAACTGTTTTTCACTAATAATTGGTTTTATTTTTATATAAGGTACATAAATGAGTTTATTTCAACTACAAAAAATTGAGTATTCATGTACGTTTCAAAGAAAGAATTCACATATCAGGTATTAAATCAAGTATCGATCACTAAAATGATATAGAGTGATAATTTTGGGGCATAAGATGTAGAATAATGATTTAATGCAATAATATCAAAAGAATTTTTTATATTTTTTATTCTAATTCGTATTTTTTTTTATTTGCGTTCATTTTTCAGACATTGAAGTACAATACGATCAAGAACTTTCTCTGTTAACATTGTACAGTGTCTTTCAAGGGTCAAAATAACAGATTAAAATTTCGAGTAAAAAGGGTTTATTTTACATTCTTTGGGAAAGACAAATTCATGTGAAAAATAAAAGCAATCACTGAAACCATATGCAATAAATTAAAACATACGAAAAGCACTAACAACTATTATAAACTATTTTATTAGATATTCATTATAATACTAGCTTAATTTTTGCTTTCAAATATGAAAATTCTTGGAATTAAAATACAATTGTCGTATATACCGAGAATTCAAATGTTTAAGAATCTGAAAATTTCATTGAATTTTCCTTTTGTATTTAAAAGGATAAAAATTTGAAATTTGATAAACATACCATTTATCAAATTTATACATTGAAAAAACAGTTTTAACTCTTTCTAAATTACGAATTTATAAAATTTATGCACATATTTTTCATTGAAAGCAGTCATCTCAGGGATTTTCTTGAAAGTAACAAATGAATGGTTGAATCAATATTCTTCACTATATTTAATTTCCAATGCATTATTTGCAAAAGTGGTATTTTGAAAATAATGTAACTAATGGTTTGAAAAGTGGCAAGTCTAAAAATAATACAAATATTATCTTGCAAAGTTATTACTTTGAAAATAATGCAGGCACTTTACAGTGCTGGAAATTTCAACGAGTCTATTTAGTGATAAAATCTCGCCTTCGAGATCAAAAGATTCCGGATTGAAAATATTATTAATACCTTCAAAATATTTCCCGAGTATATAGAACTAGTACTTATCAAATATGACTTCAAGGTCAAATTTAATATTTACATTCCATCCTTCGAGAGGGGAGGAGTGAAAGTTTGGAAAGAGAAGGCTCACTCACGGATGAAGTCCATCCCAAAGTAGCTCCTATCTTAAAGATAAGGCATTGATACAACTAAACCGAGCTTGTAATGCTCAATATTTAATATTTAATAGAAGACTGATATCTAACATTATATGTTAAACAAATTTATGTGGCATATTTTGAGACAATTCTCAAATTTTCTATATCAATTTCATGTATTTTATTATTTTCCTTTATTAATTTTTATATATGCCATGAAATGGGAAATGAAGTTGATTGCTTTTAGAAATATATTCATCCCAAATTTATACTTTTAGCAAGATAGACATTATCATTTCATTTTATTTGCAATCAGTGCTAAAAGATTAAGTTTATGAGTGTAAAAACGAAATTTTACAGTTTCAAATTTGATTACTACGAATTTAATCTAATTACTCAGTTACTAATTGAAACTTTTTGCAACATTATAGTCAGAAACCAAACCATTAATTGCACTAAAAGGTTTATATAAAAATGGGCCAATTATGATGGCAAACTGGAACAATGGTATCAAATTGCAAAAATTCATACTAGTATACACTAATAGCTAAAAGAAATATAAGAATAAGGATTAAATTATGCAAGATCTATTCTTATATGAACATCTGGCTGCAGACATTTTTATTGATTTAACTGGAAGCTGATAACTCCTGCTTTCTTTTCATCAACAAAATATAATAAATCTGTCTTATATCTAAAGTTAATTTTATAATCGGTTGATAAATATTTAAATATTTTTGTTCACCCTTTCTTCAGAAAATAAAACAGAATAATATATTTCATGCACTGATGTTCAAAAAGAAATATCCCTAAAATCATTTAACTGCGATGTTTGACAGGGCTATAAACCACTGTTGACTACATTGAGCACAACTTCCGCGTGGGTTTAAAAGGTAATTTCTGTAAACACCCTATATTGAGCAAGATCTTTACCAGCAGTAACCTCCTTTAACGACACCGTTTAGTTGACGTAGATCCCAATTCCCTTTGTTGTTTATAAAACGGCATTTTCTTATCATATAAAGTCTGAAGAATTATCAGCCATTTGGAAGAAGAAGAAAAAGAATGTTTATTTTGTCAATTATCTACTC
This sequence comes from Argiope argentata, assembly GCA_026289955.1. Lineage (NCBI taxonomy): Eukaryota > Metazoa > Arthropoda > Arachnida > Araneae > Araneidae > Argiope > Argiope argentata. The sequence goes on along the minus strand of JAOUZG010030961.1, from coordinate 1,018,238 downwards.
CTTATAACAGCTTTATGTTGAAAAGAAAGCCCTGAAACAATTCTCATCGAATTGTCGCACCTGCATCATTATAAATGTGAGAGAGGCCCGAAGGTAGGGTGTAGAGCTAATTTTTTGAGAGGCTCGGGGCATGTGGAAGGCCTTGGCACTAATTCAGGTTACTGAGTGAGGGGAGGGGAGGGTGACTGAGCCTGTTCTGAAAAAAAGAAAACTTTTTGGCTTAAAAGGATCCTCTCCAGCAATTTTTATCAAATCCCGCTGATGATCTCCAAAGCTTGAAGCGAGGGAGGTAACCTTCTGGTGCTAACAAGTTTCAAGCAATTGGAAGCTGTAGGTATAAATCGTGTGTAACTAATCTGTCTTCTTTTTTTTTGCGTTGATCTTTTAAATCATTTATTGTCTTTCTAATGAAGTCTTTATGGTACCTAGACTTTAGTTTAACTATTCAAATCTTTTTTTTTTGGACAGATGGTTTTTTAAAATTTAATTTTAACTCTTGAAGCACATTTATCAATTTTTTCTCTCTCTTTGCTCTTGCTAAGCAATTTTTTTTCCGTTACTAGTTCTGATATAATTTTTCATTCGAATTTCTAATAAAATTAACATCGAAAACAAATATCTCTGTTACATCAGAGTGTTGAATTTGTCGCAAAGATTTTAATGATTCAATAACATACATAAGACATACATAAGGTAGATGTTATGTATGTCTACCTTATGTAAGCATCTACCTTATGTAAGTTACATGCATAAGGTAGATGCATCGTTTCTTAAATTGATTCACCAGAATTTCTTATATTTTGTATGGTTTTCGGCATGCAACATTTATGCATAACAGCAAATTTAATTTTTAAATACTGGATATCTAAATTTTTAAATTTATTTAGTGATCTTCTACCACCTGATGCTTTACAACCTCGCCTGGCAACGGTTCTCCAATCATATTAACCTGATTCTCCATTCATCACTTGAAACCTGAATGCTCTCACTTGAGAGTGTCGGTGCAATTGGGCAGTTTTTCTTCTTTTTTTTAATACCATTAATATCTCTAAAGGAAACAAAACAATGTGAAATTAAAAGGGATCGAAACAAAAAATGATGGAGAATGTAGAATAATTGGGAATTTTAATATTCTCAGATTAAAGTTTATAGTTTAAAGTATAATTGTTTTACGCCTTTTTAGTAGACTTGTTTCTTCTTCAGTTCCAGCTTTATTAATTTTCAGTCAAGCATGTTCATTCAATTCTTACCATTAGCTCTCTCTCTCTCTCTCTCTCTCTCTCTCTCTCTCTATATATATATATATATGGAGAGGGAGAGTGAGAGTTAATGCAGTTTTTTCAAATAGGAAGTCTTTAATTGAATGTAATTTATTTTTAATAATTTAAATAGAATTTTAGCGGTTTGATATGCAAATTAAAATCAGCAGACAATAGCTCAATCGCTAAAATGCAAGGATTTCAGTTTTTTCACGTGAAGGTGAAGAATGCGAGTTCAATTCTTGCAAAAATTAGTGGTTATTTTTGATTCACTATTTATGTTAATTGTAATTATTTATTAAAAAGTTACTAAAATAATTTTTTGTTGACCTAAGTAGAACTGACTTTAAAAAAATTATATTGCTTTTTTTCTAGTATTTTTTAAAACCAACAGCAAAATCCTTAAAATTTTCATTCTTCTTTTTGATGACATAAATGAAAGTAATAAAATAAAAAGAATACTTAATACAAAAATAATTGTTTTAATAACAATTTGTAAAATAAGCACTGAGTAAGTAATCTGTAATCCATGAAGTTTGGTTATAGTAGAAATAAATATTTTTTTAATTAAGTTAAGGATTTAGTTTGAAAAACAATTTATTAAGTATTTTATGTCAGAAAAAGTTAATTTTGCACTATTTATATATGAATATGTTTAGAAGACACTGACTCAAAACACAAAATTACAAATAAACAATACATAGAATATTCCAGAAATTAAATATTTTTCTGAGTAAAATATAATGCTCAAATTTTTAATAGAATTTAACTCTTAAATATTTATTCATTTTTAGAGACTAGCTGTGCTGCTCCTGTATCTAACTATTGATATTAGCGTTTCCTGGCTTCCCGTCCTATACTACAGAAAGAAGACGAAACCTCTGCCTTTGTGAGAATACTAGGTAAATATAAAATGTCTCTAACAAATAAACACTACACAAACAGTGATTATAAAATTAGTTTTATATATACGCTTTTATTAATAATCTAAGAAATTAAAAAATATTAAAAAAATACATCGAAACAAGAATGTAAAAGCGTCAGAAGCTAATGCTCTAAGCAAATTGTAGACTAAATTCCGGTCATAATATATTTTAAATTCTAACCTACTTAATCTCTTCATAGTATTGTTTTCAACGTAGCAAGATCACGTGATCACGTTTTCTGATGGCCATTTTGCAGAAAAAAATTATTTTCTATTTTTAAACTAAACAGAAAACGCATAATGAGAAACTTTTTTTTTACCATTTAGACTACATTGCCAAATAAATTTTATGAATATTATGTGATCTTAGAACTAATTTTCCCATTGTGACTATTAGATGATGGTTGTCATGTTAAATCAAATTAATTGAAAATATTGCATATTGTTTTGCCGTCGGGAACACACAAGTAGGCGAAATTTCAGATCTTTATTACATTAAGAAGCAAGTGAGGTATCTAATGCGAGATTGCATTTTTATGACAATCAAACAGTTATGATAAAACAAAATCATCTAATAAAAAACAAATCAAATTATACGCGTATGTATCGGGAATTAGGTAGAGAAACTTTTGATAATTTTTTTAGATAAATTGATTATGGGGATGTTTTTGATGGTGCCTAAGTAATCTTATCTCGATTCAAAATTACGACTTCATCCCAAATGATAGTCCTTGAAGCTGCAAAAAGTGACAAAATATAACTGAGCTACACTAATATTTGAAACATATATCATTAAAAAAATTAGCAGGGCAGAAGCATTCGAAGTTATGGTTTGAAAAAGCTTAAGAGATTTCATTAAAAACATTCTTTACGAAACATCACATAACTCTTGTGATTGAAGTGATTGAAAATGAAGCTTTAAAACGACTCATTACGGTAAAAAAAGTACTATTTTACTTTTCAAAAAGGTAAAAGCTTTATTTTGTAACTATAAATTTGAAAGAGCTCTTAAAAGTGGCTATAACATAATAAAGCAAGGTTTAACAACGGAAAGATAGAGTTTTCCTTTCATGGGGACTTTCTTTCCGATGATCTTTCCGATCCATGCGATAGCCTTTGATAATTTCTCTACTACTTACCTAAACTCCCAATCGTGGAAATTAAATTTAAAATATTATTATTTTTTATTAATTATAGTTTACTTATTACTTGTTTTATTGAAATTCACGAAAAATTCCTACTTTAAGTTTGCTTAGATCGCAAAACATTAAATTTTTGGTAAGTGGTAATGAATATAAAATTCGAATTTTAAAATGGTTCCCAAAGAACTAAACAAAATATTACAAAATTCTGCTTGTTATAAAAACCTTTTCCGTGGTAGTGAAACATACGTAGATTAAATAATATGCATGAAATAGAGAGATGCAGCAGATAATAACACAAAATTTTCTTTTAATTAAATAACAAATGAATACTCACATTTTTTCAAAGCTAACTAATAGAGGGAAAACCGAAAATATTGGGGGGGGGAGGGTTTCTCTGTAAAAATACATATTAATTAAATATTTTTTTCTCTTCCTGTAAGTACATTCAACGTACTTAAGGTGATTTCATTCTTCCACCGGAAATATGCACCAGTTTCTTATCAAAAAATATATTTAAGAGTAAAATTAAATAATTTTAAGTATTTTTTTTGTTATTAACGTAATATTTAAAAATTCTGATTCTTCAAAAAAGATAATCATTGCATTATTATATGCAATTTCAGGTAGTAATTATCATACAAGGCAGTTTTCAAAATGAATAATAAAAATTTCTAAATTACTGCGAAGAAACTGAAAATAATAAAGAAAATAAAAAAATAAAAATAAATAAAAAAACATAGAAGGTGAAATTTTTTATAAAAATCTAAGTGTGAGAAATTAAGAAATATAAATCATGCAGCACTTTAATAAACTAATTTTTATTGGATCAGTATATTTTTTAAACTTCTAATTTAGAAGTTGCTTTGAAAAGAATTTATAAATTCTTCCTATTAACTTACTAAATGACATATACATCCTACTAATATTTCATAGAATTTAAGCCAATTAACTGACACAGATATTCTATGTCACCATAACTAGGCTACACACAAACCACGGGCGATTTTCTTATAGACAAACACTGTCTAATAACTGACCCACTATCTTCTACGCATTTAGCTGTACCACCCCCCTCTCTCTCCGAACTCAATATGAATGTTTTTCTCTACACAAGAGAATCTCCAATTATTTTTAAAAATAAAGGTTTTTATAAAAATAATCCTCTTGTGAAAAAGTATTTAAAAACCTCTTAATCATTTATCTTTTTAACAGTATTCATTCATTTAAACTGAAGTAGAACTTAAAATACAATTATCC
>JAOUZG010030961.1:988006-1008341 GCA_026289955.1 Argiope argentata | reverse complement strand
TGTGTGTGTGTGTGTGTGTGTGTGTGTGTGTGTGTGTGTGTGTGTGTTTTGTAGAATAAATTACTCTATGCTGAACGTTTTAAAAATTAGCTCTTAGTTCAATTAGATAAATAACTTGCTTTGAAGCTACTCGATGTTTATTTTACAAATTTACTGGTAATGGAATTAAACAAAAAAATATATAAATTCACACTATGCGAAAATTTGAGAAATAATGATGCCTTGAAAGAATGAGAAAAAATATTCTATTAAAAATATACATTTCTTGTGTCTATTTTTAAAAATAATGGTTAAACTTTCTTTTAAAATGTTTAAATGATTTTGCAATGTTTTCTTTTACCTAAATCAAGCGTTAAAACTAATTCTTAATGCACATGTTCGATAAACTTATTACTATTCTTTTTCATTACTGGCATAGGTGTATATTCCAGAACAAATATACAGCTTCAGTATCAAACGACGATTCAGTATGGCAAACGACGAGCGAGAGTCATTTTTTCTACCCTTGCCACCTAAGGACGAAAATGGCTTTTACATGACTGTTGCCGTCCTTGCATTTACGTCCGATGATAATGGAAATATCACCAATTTCAGCGCCTGTTGTGGGCCATATATGGACTTCTTTCAAATGACTGAGGGGTGGATAGACTATTTTAAGGAGCATTATGCTAGACGAAGGAGAATCACCCACATTTTACTAAGTTTCCATGAAAATAAAGAAGTAATGCTTCAATATCTGAAAGATCAGTTACCGGGAATTATTGTAGGGGATTTTGATTATGGGATACCATACGGTCCTATGCGAATAATTCACAGCCAAAGAAATGACCGTCTGTATGACAAAGCAGTTCGGGCCTTAATGTGGCTTAGAGATCTTTTCTCTGATTTAAGGGCGTTTTTTTCACTTCCTCGATAATTCCCGATGAAATTTTTCTGAGCTTTGATTGCCATTTTTTCGGCTGCAATGGTAAATGGTACATGGAATTGCTCATAGATAGTCCTTGTATCTCTAATTTCAAAACTTAAGCATTTACATTGATGTGCCAAATCATAAAACGTTCATCAGCTTTGTTTCTAAACATAATAAATAGTAATTATTTAGTAGATACAATACAAACATTAAATAGCTTGATCATCAGATAATTACTAAAAGACACGGCCTTTATTAAATAATATCCATTTATATTATAAGTATCCCCTCAAAAAGAAATGAATTTTCAATTGATTTCTTTTCATTTATATGAATTTTTATATTATTTTGTTAAACCACTTAAAACTTTTAAGGCTGGAATTCATAAATCTGATATTTTCTAAAAAAAGTTTTTTTAAAATAAATATCGTTGTATTTAGCTCAATTTGGAAAAGTGCTATAAAGCGATCATTATCGACCATTTTATCGTTTATCTATATTATCTCCAACCATTTTATCTTTTATGACAAATAAAAAACATTAAGACTGTGAAACTCCCACATATTGAGCTAAATTTACTTTAAAAAGATTTGCCTTTAAACAAACAGAATAAAGTTAATTGATATGGTCTTCTTTATCTGTAATATTCAGCATATTTTTTATTAACTATTACAGTTTTTTGTATTATTTGGGGATCAATTCAAAAGATGTTTTATCCTGTTTAAAAGATGTTTTATCCTGTTATTCAAAAGATGTTTAACTCCTACTGAATTAAATTTACTTTTCAAGTACTTCCTTGTAAACAAACAGAATGTAATTAATTAATTTGGTTTTCCTTATGTTTTATATTCAGTATATTTTTATTCAACTGTTGCAGTTTCTTGCATCGGCAAAAGCAAAGTGAAAGATGTTTTTTGTCTTTGTTTTTTAAATTAATGAATGTAATAGTTAAGTACTTAATTTTATTTTTCAATTTGAATGTGACGATTACTTTATATTTTTATTCTTACTTTATATTCAGATTAAAATTAATCTAATATTTGATCTAATGTAACGATATCAAATCTAAAAAAAAATCTAACATAACAATATACTTTAATACATGGCTCTCAAAAAATATCTAATATTTGATTTCGATTAAAAGATTTTTTTTTCATTAACAACTCGCTGTTAGTGAATTGATTTAGATATATAACACTTTCATTCACCTTCTTATCGCTTTTATGTTACTAAAATAACATACATTTGTATCTAAATATGAATATATTCAACATATCATAATTTTAATTATTTTCTCATTTTAGACAAATGCGCTTACTCAACACTTTATAGACAAAGGAAAACGCACCAGTTTTGTGACTGATATATGCATCTAACCTAAAGAAGACAACATAGAATAGAATAAAAAGGAGCAGGATTTCAACATTTAGATATAAAGACATTTTTGACGAATAATTAACAATATACTAAACGTCTCGGATCCTGTGAATTAATCATATCCGGGCGAATTTTCTATAAAAGCCTTTTTGTAACAACTTTTACATTGAGAAGATATAGTTTTAGTACGAATTTTTGTATACGAGATTACATTTTGAAGAAATCTAATATAAAGCTACTAAATTCGTAAAGACAGTGTTTGGAACTTTCCGAAGATATTGTATCATATGATAACCTTATTCATAAAATATATATAACTAATTTTGTGCTTGAATATTTTATGCAAAACAAACAAAATCTTCAAAAAAAATAGTGTTTATATTCAATATTTTCAATTAAAAAACACTGGAATCAATTTAACGTTTTTGTATAATTGAATATAAAGAAAGTATTTGCTATTTAATCCGAATCCCCTTTCATATATTCATAGTCATCTATATAAATCACTCTAGAAAATGGTTCCTGATTTTTTTCCGCGAGATAAATATGTACTGACTCTCTTGTACCTATTTCAAATGTTAAGTTATTTGCTTATATCATTCTTAAACTGTGTGCATTATTTTATAATTCCTTTGCGTGCAGTGAAAAGGGTAACTCAGCGTCAAATTAAAAATCGAAACTACAAAATCAAAATATAAACTATTTGTACCAAAATGAAAACTCACCACATTTTAATTTAACTTTTAAGTGCATTAAAATGAAATTGACCATACGATTTTCTTATATGTCAAGATGGCATACAGGTTAGAGGGGAAATGTATCGTATATTTACTGTATCGTATGTTTATTTGTATTTTCTTGAAAATGAAAAAATTTAAATTCAAATGTTTGCATTTCATATGGGTGTCAGATTGTTATGTTTGATATAACGGGTTATATCTAGGGATGTGACTAATATATATGTTAACTGGTTTTGTTAAATTGGTGCTTTAGTAGATAGTACATTGTTTTCATTGTATTGTTCTTTTTTGTTTGTTTGTTTGTTTTTATGTTATGTACTTCAATTATGCTTATCGTACTTTGTAAAAGTATTGTATTTTATTCAATATTTTTAATTGTTTTTGCTGTTATTCATTTAATATCTGTTTAATGTATATTTTGTTGTATCTGATCGTTTCTATTTAATCTTTTTTTAATTATTTTTATAAGCTGAAATTTTTGCAGCAAGTAACTTTGCGCATGTACTGCATCAATCAGTTTTAGTTGTTATTGTTGTTTAAACTGTATTTGATAGTATAACTCGTTTTTTTGAAATTACTGGGAATTTTTGCAATAAAGGTGGTGGTTAATATGCTGTTTCAACTGTCTAATTTTTTATCACAAAATCATTCCTACACTTAAGATAATATTGTGTGAAAAGCACTAACATAAGTCGTAGTCACAGAAAATGTAAGAAAATTCAAATCTAAGTAGTTCAAATTACAGTTAAATGCTGGAAAATTAAAAGATTTTAATGCCAGTTCTTACTTCTATTCCAATTTTATTCTTTAAATCTATATCTATCCGAGAAGTAAATATTTTTTCTTGATGAAAAATGCAAGTGAATATATACAAACTTATAGATGAGAGAGTCTGAATGTTTGTTCTCTTAGATGACACTTACTGGATTTCTATATCTGGAATTTTCATCACTGACAATATATACAACGTGTTTCTCAATTATTTAAAATACACTGGGTCCTTTCATTATTTTTCAGATAGAAAACAAAAAAATTATTACGTTTTGCCGTAATTTATTTTTCATTCATTCATTTATTTAATTTTGCTTTTTTTAAATTTATGTTTTGCAATGCATTTTCCTTTTCCAATCTTTTATTACATTTAATGAAGCATTTAAATATTGCCGCGTAGATATTTTAGGGGGAAACTCAATGATAGTAAGAAGTAACACTAAACCAATTTATTAATTCAACTGAATGAGCGAAGTACAAATACGAGCTTTGAACAATTCTGAACAACTTGACTGAGATATCTTCGGCATTTATACCAGCAAGGAAAGTTCCAGTATACTTTTCCGGAGGCAGTAAGCAAAGTCCAGAGCACTTCTCTGGTAAACTAAAGAAAGGTCCAGAATCTTCTGGAACACGAAATACATTAGAACATAAATTAAGGAATTAAATAAATATTTACAAAATTTTTTTAATCTTTTTGTCGCTTGTGGGCTTCGAACTCGCGATATCTTGATTGCAAAACCAGTGCGATCACCATTTGGCTATAGCGAGTCGATTGTGGCGTCACAATGTGCCAGTAACATTAAAATTGAAATTTACGCATAATTCCAAACTTCATAATTTTGAACCCAGCATTCTTGTCCATGTTAGCTCAAATGATATTTGATGCACTTATTACTCCACCTGTGTCTCTGCATAATTAATCATACTGCCTACATTGTGGATTTTACATACTTTTACTAAATGAATAAACTCAATTATACATTTAGAGTAAAGTATGTATGATTTTTAATTAAATAAATAGTTAGTTCAACAAATAATAGCTTAGAAAACCAAAGGGAAAACCATCTTTCCGATTTTCTCATTTATTTATTCAGACTTTATATCAAAACATGCTTTTCTGTTCTTTTTAAGACAGTTGACTTTTAAAAATATTTCAGTGAAAGACAGTAAACCCAAGAATTACATATAAAATTATCTCATAATAATATAGATTATATTTGTGAGAATATGAAAAAATAAGTGATAAAATCCGGAAAAAATAAGAATAAGGAAAATCAACGATTTGTTTAAGTATTAAAAAAAGAAAATACAACTTTTATCAAAAATCTGGAAATCAAAGTATAAATTCTAAAAATTGGATGCACAAATATAAATATTTCAAATAAATTGAACTTTTAATTTTATTTATAATGTATTTAAAATTTTAATAATTTTTTTTAATTTTCTATTTTATTATATTTATTGAGTATTAATTTCCTTATAATTTCGACTTAAGAACATCATATTTTTACCAATTTTCTTTGTTCTCCACGTATTTTATAAAAAAGAAAACCTTTTCCTTTTAAAACCTTTTATATTTCACTTTTACATATTATGTTCTTGTAATCAATTTTTATCATGTCGTAATTCACTATATTATATCTAATGTGAATCTTGTAAATATCTTTGCCAATTTGCTTCTAGATGACGTCACTGAAGAGAATTTAATATTTAATTGAAATTAATCTAGCAACTGATAATCAAAATCTGATAATCTAATAACTAATAAATGAAATATTTTATCAGTGATAAGTACAATCAGAGCTCTAGTTTATCAGTTAAGAAAAAAATGTGCATTCAATTCTCGTATTTAAAAACACGAAACACAACGATTTAAATAGGAACTAAATAGGATCTAACTTTTTATTGGAAAACCAAATGTTACAACTTGTTAAAAGTTTCAAGATAACATTTATTACCAATCTTCCACTAAAAGCTGGAATTTTATTCACGATGAAGGGGGGGGATACGACAATTATCTATTCTGTCGGTAAAAAGAATACAATCTACCCGTGATTCCCCCCCCCCCTGACAGCGAAGCCAGACAATAACAAGCAAAGAGCAACAGCATTTTTTCTCTTTGGCTATTTACCAAAACAAAAGAAATTGCCTGCGAGACTCTTTCTGGGTTTCCTAATATTTTTTTTCACAATGTGAAACCTTTTAAAAGAAAAATGAATGAAATTTAAAAACAAAAAATAATTCCCTTCGAATAAGGAATTCTAAAATCATAGTATTAAAAAGAATGCACTCAAATTTTAATTAAAAACAAACAATGGAATTTAGCATTTCTGTAAAAGAAAATTATTTTAACAAAAAAAAAATTTAAAAGGTAAAAATATTTTATTTCAATCAATATGGTCCACACAGTTAAATAGCAGGGTTTACTTCCTTTAAAAATATGCGATAAACAGCATGTTCAAAGCAAGGTTAAATAGTTACAATATTCTTTTTATTTTCATTAGTCTATTTGATAAGAATAAATTATTCAAAAAAAGTGTCTGAAACTCAAAAGGCTCAAAAGTCAGATGAAGTAATAACAATTAGTGAGGAGTTATTGCATTCATATCTGTGCTTAATAAAGTTAAAGAAAATGCATATATATTTTATTACTTACAATTTTTTCATTAGTAAGAAAGCAAAAATTTTACGTTCCATTTTAGCTGCAATGAAAACAAACTGTTACTAGCGAAATATTTTAAACTGAATTTCAGAATACTTTATAGTTCGACAAAAATTTTCTTGTGCTGCGATGATTGAAAAAATATCCTTTATCTGAAAGTCAAAAATAAATTCTTTAGTATCTAAATTATTGCTCTTAAATTCTTATCAAACTTAAGATAAAAGCAAGGAAATATTATATACTGAAGCAACAATATATAATGATTTTATTACTATCAAACAATTGAGTATTTATGGCAAAATAAATAATATTAAGGAATCAAATGTTATGAAAACAATAATCAAATACAGGTTTGTAACAAACTTTACATTACTGAAACGCTTTGAAACTTTTAAACACATACCAAAATTAATCAAATTCGGCAAGAATTAAAAGTTTATTTCTGCATCTTAAGCAGATTTGAAGAAATCAACTATCAATCGCAAATATTATTCTTTTAAATAAAGGGCTGATAACAATGTTTTAGGATATAAACTATGAATTTATCGTTTGATTTTTCAATTATATCGGAGGGAAAAATTTCATTTTTTAATTAGTATTATTTGACCTTAACAGTCAAACTTTTAATTATTTCAGTTATAACTATTCAATTGTAACTCCAGCTTTTTCTTTCTTTTTGTCTTTTTGAGCTAGATGACCTACCTAGAAACTCAAACCGAACATTTTTGTGTTTCTTACAATAAATCCCAAACCAGTTATATGTAACCAAAAAGTTGTATCATAGGCAAGGAATTTGAAATCTACCATATCCTATTAGAAATCCTATTAGAAAATATCCTAAAACCTAATATAATACAGGAATAAAGAATCTGCCTAATCCTATAAGAGATCTACTTAAAACCAGTAAGACAGCAATATGCATATCAGAGAGCAATAGGCAAAAGTGTTTCTAGATCGTTCTCGTATTTAAATTAGAGGAAGCATTCTGTAAATGTTGGTTTCCTACTAGAAAAGTGTTATTGAAAGGAAATGAGACTAAAGGGTTGTAAAAGGAAGAAAAGGGTTACTTTCGTAAAATAATATTATCGGATTCGTCATTTTAATTTTTATCTATAACTATACGCCCTAACTCTGCTGGGAAATAAAACCTCTTTCATGCAAAAACTACCCTTGAATAAATTATTAGAATACAACAAGTCCTTTTACGCCCTAACTCTGCTGGGAAATAAAACCTCTTTCATGCAAAAACTACCCTTGAATAAATTATTAGAATACAACAAGTCCTTTTGAACCTAAATAACTTGATTGGATGCCTTAGTTAATTGAAGATGAAGGGAATATAATTTCATTTTCCTTTCAGTTCTTTTAGACATTAATAAATAATTACTTTAAACTTTGCATTTCCTTAAAGATATAAAATAAAAACGTAATGAATTTGTGGTAAAGCATATCTCAGATTTGCTGTATTGAATTATTTCAAAATTATCTGAGTTAAATTTTAAATTTTAAAAGATTTAATAATAATTGAAGAAATAATTGCTCTAAAAGGAATTTGGAATCTTATAAAAGGCAAATTTCTTCATTTTAAGATGGTAATAATTTATTTCTTTTAAGATAATTTGCTCCGAAGTCAATACTGAAAAACAATGATATTTCGATTAATTTGTAATTAGTTGAATATTTAATTAAGTTTGAAAAGAAGTTGGCAGTATTTTTTCTTTTATCTTAAAGGATAAGTGTGAAAGTTCGTTTTATATTGACAGAATCGCGAAAGCGGATATGTGGGAAATGCATACAAACCTAAACAAAATGAATTTTACTTACATTAAGATTACAAAAGACTATTACATCTTCATAAATTTTACACACTTTGGAAAAAAATTACTGTTATGTATTTGTCAGCATTATAAAAGTGGACAATTATAGTCATTCCACTTCCAGGTAATGAAGTGGACGACACATCAAAATCTACAATCACTACTAAAAACAAGCCGGAAATAGTGTGGTGGGATTTAGAAAGTTAGATGTGCTACTATCTTTTCAGTCCATTTATTTTTCGCAACATTTGGATTGTGTATTCACTGTATGGGGTAGAATGTATGCAATGGGGAGAGATTGGAGTGTACTCCAGCAAAGAGCTTCCCTCCCTCCATAATTAATCACTAATCAATAATTATTTTGGTCATTTATCCAATTACCATCGACAATGTGAAATTATTCGCAAAATTACTCCCATATAATAACAAAAGGACTCATATGTGTCCTTCTCTAGGCATGATTATGATACATAATTAAAAGACACTTTGGAATCGCTTCAAAAGTGTGTGTTTCATTAATTAGTCAATTAATAGTACATCGAAAAAAATTCACAGATATCCATAGTATTATGTGTTTTTTTTTCTTTTTAGTATCTCTTCAAAAGAGTGTACTTTATTAATTATTCAATTAATAGCACATAAAAAAATTACAGATATCCCTAGGATTATGTTTTTTTTTTTTGGTACGACTAAGAATTAATAAATTGTCTATCATTCGTTGATCTCTAAGGAATATAAATCTCTAAATACTAAGGTAAAATATTGTTTTTGGTTATAAAAAAAATTCCATCTACGGATCCATGTTAGAGTACAAGGTCGAAATAAAACTATGAAGTTCCAATGCGTAAAAATAAAAATATGATATTACAGAATGAATTAGAAGGAAATCCCAAAATCTCATTCTTTAAAAAAAGATTTGACAGCTTTTAGGACATTAATGGTTTCGTTCCGTTTTAAGAATCTTTAAAATGATAGCTGTTCTTCGAGAACACTCTGCGACATTATTTATTTTGTACATTTTCTGTCGACGTGTCGTCTTATTATCTTTTCTCTTAATGTTTTTATCTCCCGATCACGATGAGGCTAAAAAGTGTTAGACGGCAATAACATCTCACCGTTATCGTAAATCTAACGGGTTTCTAGGGCGTGATTCAGAATTTTCAATCAAGCTTTCACCTTGAAAAGTATTTCTTGTTATCATTTATCTCTAAACTTTCTATCTTTTTTTTCTTTTTCTTCTTCTTCTCATGGCTTACAAATTCTTTTCCCATCCATCATTAGAAGAATCGTGCTAAAAAGATATATAGTGTGATGTTGTTGCAACGGGAGAAAGTAATTTACTCAAGGGCATTAAATACGGGTGTCTATACCCTCTAGAATGGAAATCTTGAAGATAGTAGTTATAATTATAACCTTCTGATGAATTCATGATACTAAATGAAGCCCATTTAGAAATATTAACAACTTTAGAGACGAGTTTCAGTAACATCAATTCTTTCACATGTTATGCTCCTAATTCTAATTAGTCTATCATATTTATATAAATCCATTAATCAAAAATTGACATGTTTTTTCTCAAAAATAAATCAGGATGGTAACGGTAATGTATATCAGTAATACAGGTTCGTATTATATTCACAATATTTTTACAGAAAAAGAAAGGTAATTCAGATCATTACGCTGAGATCCATCAAACTTTTCAATTCCTAAAATCCAGTGTAAGAAAACTATTAGGAACGTTAGGAAGGTTCTATGAGAATGAAGTCATGATACCATCATTGACTGAGGATGACTTTGATTGCATCCATTATCTATGAAGATATTCTCTGTTAACCTTTTCAACATACTTTACAAGTTAACAAGTTAACTGCCATGGGGTACCCCCGATGACCGGCACTCTACTCGGCTGCAGTGCCGTAGGGGTCACCGGTGACCGGCGACGCAGCAAATAATAAAAGTGCATAATTATAGTAAATATGGATACTGTTAAATTTTTCAATAATACCATTGTTATTATAATAGTTTGAAGGAATTAATGCAATATAGAACATACAAAAATAATTTTATTTGTGCATGAAAAATATATATTTCTCTTTTCATATCCGACGAACTACTCAATGAACTTTTCTCGCTGTCTGATAGCAGTTGCGGTATTTTTGAAGGTCTTTGTAAAAATCCGCCTTCAACTGATTTACATGATGAATAATCTCATTTGAAGCCATAGTTTTAAGGGCTAATAAAAAAATTGAATGAAAGGTATAAGATTCAAAAACGTATGTAGAGTGAAAAAATATAACAAACGCACTTACTTGTTTATAGAATGCACTATAAGACTAATGAATGAGAGTAATCACTTAGAAACCGAAGCCCGATTGTTTGAAAAAAGGACAATCGTAAGAATTATCTAGAGTCCCGGGGGGGTCGTTGGTGACCCCCACCACAAAAACTGTTTCAAGCCTGATTTTGTAACTCATTTTATCTGTTGCAAATAATATTTCAGCATAATATGTATTGCATAATAAAAAGTTCCCGTCGGCGCCTTGGACAAACCATGGAAAATGTGTCCGGCAGTCAGCGAGTTAAATTCTTTATTTTTATCTCTTTTTTTTCTATATATACAAGGATACTTTATTGATTAACGGTAAAACGTTTCAGATTGGTCCCTTCTCAGTGGTGTGATAAAAATAGCGATGAAAATAAAAAAGTAAGTGTGGTATCTCTTGTGGTCATCTTGACTCGAGGCAGCTAGTCATACCTAGTCATTTATGTTTTAAGTAATTGGTTATATCACTTTCCTGAGGAGTTTTTAGAGAAATCGGCCTTAATTTCTGTTTCTTTTAAGGGAAAATCTCCTACAGGAAGCCCGATCATAATCAGAAAACCATTGTAAATCTACAATTTATTAATTTCTGAATAATGCTGAATAAATATAAAATATTTTTCCTAGCATTCTTAAACCAGATGGCAACTATAGTAGAAATTATCTGCCCTACAAACAGTTGCATAAATTATGTTTTAGTGCATGAAGATTTCTCGCTAAATGCTTCCCCAAAACTCTTGACCTTATGTTGATAACATAACGAAGAAACCATCAATGGCATTTTACTATCGTTTTTAATCACAACAAATTAATTTATTTACGCACACTCTATGCTTCATTTGCATATTTTATTCCCCAATGTGTTTTCAAACTGAATTCATGATCGAAAAAGTTTGCGAAGTTACTTTTCATAAGAATAATTTAATGACTTCTAATATATAAAAATTTGTAATTTTATATTTATTTATAAAATGATGCCGTAAAGTCGCAGTAGGTCTTAACTATGGAAAATTGTAATTAACAAGGATTTGTATTAATATCCTATGAGATTTTTTACATTACAAATTTATAAGATATAGACGGTCAATGCTAAGCGAATTTTTCCTAACAGATGCAAATGTCTTCTTTCTAAATTGTGCTTTAGAATGCAGTGGTATATTGGTTATTTCAAAACAATTCCCAAAAATATTGAATTTCCTTGAGGAATAGCTGAGATTTTTAGAGTAAATCAAGCATGCAGTAAGAATAATGGGGCGGAGGGGGGAATATCAAAACACAGCTTTAGGATAAAGAGGAGAGAAGGTTTTTTGCGGAATCGCCTGACGTGAGGGGGGTCACCAGTCAGCAGCTTCCCCCAGTTCCTACTCGACTCTCAAAGGCTTTACGTTAAATGACATCTTAACATCGTTAACGGCATCTTATCTTAAAATACAAATGAAGTTCACTAAAAATCAAATGCCAAATTTCTAGAGTATTATCTTTGGTGCAAAAACCCCTTAACCCTTTATTTACTGACGGTACTTAAAAGTACCATTTAAATCTCGCATATACATTCATAATAAGACTATTTTGGCAAATGGTATTCAAAAGAACACAGAGAATGTAATCCATATAGCTCGCTAATAATAAGCTAAAAGTAGAAATTTAAAGTATTTAATTAATTTTTAAATTAATTAAGATATTTCTATTAATTAAAAATTTTCTCTTGCGTTCTCTGGGATTATTCTGCAAGTAAATGTAACTACTGGTGGAAAAATGAAGTTGGAAAATTGATGGCAACATAATTCAGTAAATATTTAATTATTAAATTAATTAATATATTTCTATTAATTAAAAAAAATCTGAGTTCTCTGGGATTATTCTGAAGGAAACGTAACTATTGGTGGAAAAATGAAGTTAGGAAATTGCTGGCTATTTAATTCAGTAAATAATCGGTTAATGAAGCAAAATACATAAAACTTTCATCCTTCCATTTTTCTGCCACTTTTCTGGTCCTTTAATTAAAATGACTATATTAGCCATTACAGATCGTATCTCAAACAGATGCAAATATATTATAAAATTTAAAACATAACTTTTTAACACTCAAAGCAACCGAATAAGCATTTCACTTTCTTATTAATTTAGCTCAAAAGCAAATTGCTTATATGTATTGATATGTTTTCTTAAAACTTGCATGGTAAATTATTCTTCTTAACAGAGAAATTCACGTGTATAAGTAAAAAAAAAATCTGTAATTTCTAAAATCACGTAATTTTATCCGGATACTTGAAAATTTCATGTATTTTAGGAACTTGTTTTTACACCTCAAGCGAAAGCTTAAAAATAGTTTATTTGTGTTATTTTATGTTTTTTTTTTCTTCATATAAATCAGTTAGGCACAACAAACAGATAAGAAAGCGAAATAGAAAAAAAAACCTTTAAATCAGAAACAGAAACGTGACTACTTAACGTAAAAGTACTGGTAGCAAACGTTTCTAAGCGAGAATCCCCTTTCTAAGATAAGAGTTAACTGATCAGAAAAAACTGCTACTGCCTAAAGGACACCGTTTTCAACGATTGCTTCTTCTTCTTCTTTTCTTTTCTTTTTTTCCATTTCCTTATCTTTTCACAATGTCAACCTACTCGGAAAATTTACACAACAGAATTGCGGTTGGTTTTGCTTTCTGTTCGACAAAGCCACTCCTCCATTTGGTTTGAAAAGATGAAGGGGGAGGGGGTCATAGGGTTCAAGAACATCACCTAGGGAGTGGCAGTAACGAGGTCATTCAAGTTATACGTAAAGATAAGCCTCTTTGGTAGATTCCAGTCACAACAAGTTGCACTTTTTTTTTTTTTTTGTAGAATTGTGCTTATGAGTGAAAAAAAGCATCTCTACCTTTTTTTCAACCTCTTTTTAACAGACTTACAACATCAACGTCGGTATCAATTCATTGTTTGTATCGAATTTGATACATTTCATTATTTAGGACAACCTACTAGATGATTCTGTAGTAATACATCACAGATAAGGACGGGCGATTCGAAAATTCGACTATGTTCTGAAATAATCTTTGCTTTCTTATAAAAGCCTGATATTTTAATTTATAATTTTCTTTATGAATTGTTTTACCATTAATCATAATATTGTTTATTACTGAGGTAATCATAATTACTTTTAAAATACTCTGACAAATTGTCATTAAACTTTAATGAAAAAATTGAGTGATATTTGTTTTTCTGTTTCTGATATTTACATTTGTTCTTCAAACTATAAATCCTCCAGTTATTATGATTTGAAAGTTTAGAGAATAATATGCGGGTGACGGAATCCTATGACTATGGTTCAAAATTTTAAGGTCGGTCTCAAAACAGGCTATTTGTAGTTACAAAACGGAAATTTGCTGCAAAAAAATGTATAATTCGTAATGTAACGAAAATAAATGACTGCTTATGTTGGATGAATTATTTAAAGTATTACTAAGACATAAGTAATGCTGATTGAAGAATTTAGAGTTTATAAAGCCTTATTTCAATGTGAAATGTAAGAAAAATCAGGGAACTTCTGCATGTTTTCTGCAAATATTTATTAAAATGCTTAAGAATACTCGAAAAAATACTTTTTCAGTCGATATTATCAAAAATGCTCCAAGCTTGATAAATTATGCTGCATAACCAAGAGTAAAGGAAGAAAATATATTTATTCTATGTGCCTAATTTTAAAGAAAAAATAAAGAAAATCTAATGTAAAGTTTCATTTCTGATAAGGCAATGAATTTTGATGAATGTTCTTTCTTAGTTCTTAATATCTTAATAAAAATTGTTATTAATAACCGTCTGTAAAGATGTTAAAGTTGATATCCTTTATTAAAAACAATTTGTTGCAAATCAAATATATCATTATATGAATTTTGAGATGAATCTGTATTCATTAAAATAAATATGCGCAATTATATATTAAATACTTCATAATACTTATAAAAACCACATATATCACCTTTTATATGAAAGAATCTATAATACTAAACGAAATTTTGTCGGCTTTCTTCTATCAAGTCAATAAATATATTACTAAAAAATTAAGAAGTCTAAATTTTTATACTATCTTTTGGTCCTAATTATCATTTAAACATTTAAAACAGAAAAATCCATCTTTTGGGGCTCAACAATGGCCCAAGCTATGAAAGATAAAATTTAACGAAAAGTTATAAGCAATAGCATGTCATGCTTCTCAATTTTTGATCTCTTTTTTTCCATCAAATATTTATGCACTGTCGATTCTAGTTTAGCTGTATATTTGTTCAAGCATAATGCTTGATTCCTGTGATTTTCATTCTATTACATTTGCAATTTTAAAAGGTTTTCTTTCAGTTTCAGAGGAGAAAAAATGATTAACCGGAACACTGTAGGAGCTTCTACCTTAAATCATGTGATGCCGCAACAGCAGTCCCGTCATTCTCAGCAACTGACGGCATTGCAAAGACTTCCATGGTTACGGACCTATCCAGTCCTTTGGACCTGCTCGTAAGAATAAAATATCGCTCGCAAATCAGCGTCTTAACATTAATCGACAAAGGTCGTTCGTAAATATTCCATATGATGAATCAAGGTTTTTAACATTATCTTAAGTATGTAAAAATGAAAACTGATTTATTTTATTAACCATACATTTTTACATTAATGATTTCTCAGTTTTGTTTATATTTAATGCAATACTAAAGGCTTTTTCTTGCCGAATTATCATTAATTTAAAGTTTTTATCGAATACTAAGAGGCTACAGCATAGTTCGGTTCATTAATTCCCAAGAATCATGTAGTGATTCTCTTTAGATCACTACAGGATCCCAATTTGCTTCGTTAGCTCGCCGTATACTTATGCATTTTTGCTAGTAATAAGAAATTGAAAATTAATTCATTACTTGTAAATTTACTAGAAAACACATTTAAATTTACTAGTACTTGCATTGCTAGTAAATTCAAATTGCTTAAACTGCAATATTTCACTAACTTGTAAAATTAAAATTTTCTGATTACAGAGAAAGAAAAAATATATAATTCTGAAATGTTTAAATATCAAATATTTAAGCCAGAACTTTGTTAAAATTTAATGCTTCTGATTTCATAGAATGAGTTTTCAGCAAAAATGCAGTTTAAAATAGTTAATCACGAGTAAAAATATAGTGTAAGAATATAATATACAAAGTAAGAATTGCACTTCTTATTATAGATTAGAATCTTACAGACAACAACATTATAGAAAAGATGAAGCATTGCGAATCAAATTAATTTCATGTGGTAAATTTTAAATAAAATCAGAGTCAATTCTGAAAGTTATAAATGTACAATTTAGAAACAAAAATGGTACTTTAAAAGTGAATGCAATTAAAATGATATTTTTTGTTATATTTCTAAAAAATAATCAGTGTATAATACTTTTAATACGAAATTATCTTTTGACAGATGGCTTTCATGACGAAAAAGGTGAAAGAAGAAAATCCATTCTAATTTCAGAAGTAACTATCCTCCCTTTTGGCAACATAACTGCTCAGTTAAAGAAAGAACATCTCAAGAGGTATATTACCCCAGAGACTTTCATTTCCATCCAAGAAAGGTTTGGAAAGCATTACAATATTTAAATGTGCTTTTATGTTTTGGTGGACTTTTTGCCATGCAATAAACTTAATTAGTTTTCCCTTTTTTATTCATTTTCATTTATATGGATTGGGGGGGGAAAGAGTAAATAATAGTTCAAAATTTCATTAAACATGTTAGAAAAAATATATTTAACGTAAAAGGAGCATCCTAAAATTATGCCTTTAAAGCAATCCAATAAAATGTCTGTATTACCAATTTCAAGTTTTTATATTATTATTATCATTATTATTATTATTATTATTATTATTATTAAGAAATAAGTCAACTTCAGGACTGCAAGCTAAAAAGAACTGTAAAGAGTTATTTTGTCCAAACAAACAAAAAAAATTACCTTTTTGAACCACAAAAAAAGAAGTTTAAATTCAGTTGCTTTAAAAAGATAGTTTGTGATTTATTTTTAGTGAAAATAATTGAAACGATAGTCTGTAGAAAACGCGGGTGAAATGTAAAAAAGTTTTATATTCACATTCATCAGCTAATTCACTAATACTCTTACTTTATAGTTCGTTAATTAGTAGATATACATATAAAAATAAATTAAAATAATATTAAAATCTACTTTGAAAAGATTTATTTTCTAACTGAAGGCATTTTCAGAGTTCTATGAATTTATAACATAGAATCAGAGGATTTAAGGGTTAAAAGCAATTCCAAAATCTTTCAGTGATTCAAAAATTCTCAAAAGAAGAGCAAATTTGTTGAAAAGGAAAATTCAAATGATCAGTTGATGACCTTAACGTGAGATGATGACTTTAAGGTCATCAACTTATCAGAAATTTGCATCTAGAATTAAAAATCCTAACATAACTGAATCAGAAAGAAAAAGTAATTAAATATTTGATTAAATCAATTGATTAATATTACAAGCATCAGCATTTCAGATTTATTTCAGGAAAACTAAAAGTTTCATCGACTTCCAAAATAATCATATTTTTGATAAGATCTGATGATAAAAACATATGATCTAATTTTGAATGGATTTTTGTAATTTCTACCAACAACAGAGTAACGAAAATTTTATGGATCATTTTCATATATCTTTCATATTTACGACTTCAAATCAATACTTTTAAACTTGGCTCCTATATTATCAATGTTATGATGTTATCTATGCAATTAATTTGATTATATACTATCTCATTAACGAAAGAAAAATACTAGGACAACATAAACAAGTCTTTGAGTTTAACCAGTAGCGATTAATCAATCGTTTAACGTTCTATGGTTTGCATACTCACAAAGCTCATTGCGATACCTGTTGCTAGAGAACCCCAGTTGCAATTTTTTTTTTTTTGAACAAATTACGGTAAGATGAAATAAATAAGTTGTGAATGAGTTATAGGAAATTTTTCACTAAGGCGACTTTGTTTAAAAAGTGGCAGCTTTGGCAACAGGTTGGTTTGCCATGAATACTGATTTCGCTTACTTTCATTTAAATCTTTTATAAATAATTTAATATTCCTATACATACTTTTAAAAATATGAATTTTCAGGCATTAAATTTTGACAGGTATCAAATCCTTATCGATTTAATAGCGTTGTACTCAATTTGCCTATTTTGTATATGAACTATCTTAATAGAGTCAAGTGTGTTGTTATTAATGGTACATCCAAGGGCAAAAACGCTGAGGGGCATCGACGATTTTAAGCCGCTTGACCGTTTCTAGTTTTTTAGTAGCGCCAACTAGGGCCAAGAGTAAGTCTTAGCTACACACTCATCACATTTGCCTGCACAGCCCCTTTTTACAGGGGGAGGGCACATTCACGCACCTCACAGATAGTACACAGAACAATCATGCCCGAACCAGGGGACACCCAGATCACTGGAAAGCCGCTCTACTCCTAAACCAGAACGCCGACAGAATCAAGTGTTCATGTAATCATACTGCTTTTAAAAATGTAACTGTCTGATTCGTCTGTATTTTAATTTTCTCAATATTCTAACATCATTTTTTATTCCGCGTAAATTATAGAAATATAATTAAGAATTCGTTTTTCTAGATGTTCAACAGTGGAATAAAAATGCTGTGATTAATTATTTGACGGAACAATCCCAATAATTTGGCAATTAATGACAATACCGTTGATGACAATACCGTAATTAATGTCAATACCGTTGTAAAATAGATTAAAAATATGATTAAAAGATTTTGACTACAAATTTTTACATGTAAATTTTTATAATTAGAAGGCTAATGTTTAGGACTTTAATACTATTTCAAAACTATTTTTGCACTGGAATATTTTCGGAAGTATTGTTTTAAAAAAAGACAAAATCTTGCTTCATTTTTAAAATATTGAAATTAAAGCATGAACACATTCTCCTTTCTTATTAGTAGCGATAAATTCTGTGTTAAAAGATCTCTCGTAAACAAAATTCCTAGCATTGCTTATATAATCTGCGACATTTTAACTTCAGCTAACTGTAGTCTAATGCTTTTCTTTTCATTTCTCCAGAATTTCTATCTGTTCGTTTAAATACAAACGAGGAATTTTTTTTAACTGTGAATGCTTGCTTCTGATGGTGTGATTTGGGATGAAATGATTGATGCAGCAATACAAATGTAACTTTTTCATCATAAAATACACAAAGCAAATATTTAAATGAATGATGCTCATATATCTTAGGAATAAGATAATAATTTTGCAAATCAAATCAATATAATTATATTACGAAGATTCAAAGTATTAAAATTGTTGATTTTGACAATTTCAATCTTTAGAAAAAGTTATATATGCTTTGCAAGCTTTAAAATGAAATTAAAAAATTTTGATTTTAAAATAATTGGTTTATAGTTTCAACATCAAACGGTAACAAAACAATTTGAATTTTTAAAAAATATTATATTCATTTTTATTATTTCAGTTTATTTAATAAATCATTCGCAGATTTGGCCCTAGAAAATTTTATTATATTAGGATAAATGTACGAAAATATACTCCTGATATTTAGAAAATTTTGGAAATTCAAGTTCCAAATGTATATAAAAATACCTGAGAAAATATTTCTCAAATGATTGAAAATAGCTGTTTAAATTTTTATTAATGTTTATAGAATTTTTAATTAAAATTGAATATCTGAAATATTTCTACAGTATTAAAGATCAAAATCTATTATTGATTTCAGATTCAGATACCGATCAAAATCATCAGTTAATACGTAATATTATGAAAAAAGTGTTAGTAAAATATGTAATAAAATGGTAAAAGTGTTAGTAAAATACGTAATAAAGGGATAAAGTGTTGCTTTGTGTTGGGGGACAAATAATCGGAGCGTAATTGTTTTTGTTAAATTTAAAGAACCAACCTTTACTCATCTTTGAATACATTAATTTTTTCAAACAAATTTTGATAATTGAAAAGTTAAGAGAAAATGTTATTAAAATTGTTGTTTTAATTATTTTTTTAAATTTCCTTTGGTTCTATAAAACCGGTCGGGGTGACTAAGAAAAATTTATTTTCAGACTACAACTTAAAACCATAAAAGCTTGTTTAAAATAATTTTAAAAATTAATTAGCTTCTGTATTTTTATATTTAGAGCAACAAATTGCGAAATCATCCAGCTATCTGCCAAGTTTGAAGAACTAATCAGGCCAGGTGAACAAGGATACTACTGGAAATGAGGTAAGCAATTTTGATATCACATAGAGTTTTAAGAAAATTTCTTTTTTTAACAGGAAAAGTATTGAAATTTGTCAATGGCCTTGTAATGAAAGCGAACTTATGAATTTCAATCGAATCCCTTACATATCACTCATATTTAGGATATTGTAATTTTGAACTATATTCAGATGAGAGAACGGCACCTGAATTCAAATCCACCTCTTCGAATCCCCACTACACCGCAGGGCTTCGAATCCCCACTACACAGATTTACTATGCAAAGTGCCCTTTTAAGCTTTATTCCAAAAAGATGAGTGCGTCTAGTGGGATGCGTTTTGCTGTGTTTCCCCTCATCTATTGTTACCCGAAATCCTACCAACGGTACTGCTTCCACGGTGCATAATTTGTAGAAAAGCTCTTCTCATCATGCGCCATTTTCAGATGTCCGCCATATATATATATATATATATATATATATATATATATATATATATATA
>JAOUZG010030961.1:943294-979958 GCA_026289955.1 Argiope argentata | reverse complement strand
GTGTGTGTGTGTGTGTGTGTGTGTGTGTGTGTGTGTGTGTGTGTGTGATTTACTCTAGGAAGCAACAAATTGCAAATTTTTTCAATGATATCAAACATATAGGATCTTTTTTGTTTAATTAATAGGTGTTACAAATAAGTCCTTTTTTTTTGCTTCTGACTCTTTCTTTACTGAACTTAAATTATCCTTAATTTACAGACATGAGTGTAGTAATAGTAAAGAGAAAGAAAGTAAAAAGAGAAAAAGTAAGAGAAATCTATTCATAAATAAATGGGTGGTGTTTTTTTTTCAATTTTCATTAATGTATTATGTTAGAAGTTTGAACTTTTAGAAATTGCACATTTGAACTTTACATAGAAGTTTGAACTTTTAAATGCAATTAAAGCACTTAATAGTTGTACTTTATGTACTCATTTTTTTTAGAAATTGCACATTTTAATTGAGGATTTATGTATTTATTTAAATAAATAGAAATCATGTCTGTTCATCTTTTTCTTATTTATACTTATAAGTTGACACATCCAGTGATTAATATTTAAATAGTAGTATAAGAATTCTCTAATGATGCTTTGATGTTTGTGCATTTTTGAATGTGAATGATGTGAATTGAATGTGAATGTTGTGCATTTTGAATGTTTTGATTGTGAATTTTTGTAAAATAAGTTTTAAATGCAGTGTTAAAAATCGAAGTAAAATTTATTCCTAATATTTATTTAAGTATTAGAGCAGAAATCATCATATCGGAAACTAAATTACTCAAGTTTTTTTTTTCACAAAACAAAAGAAATTTCTAGAAATTAACTTTTTTATTTAATTTTTATACAAAAAATGGCATTTAAATTAATTCCTAAAAAAGGTTTATTTGTATATTTTATCATTAGACCTTCATGAGATAAAATGATCGAACTCGACTTATCTAAACATATGTTATTCATATATTTCTTGAGTTATTTCGAGTAATTAATTTAAAACTAATCAGTTTCGGCGTCAAGCTTATTTTTCCTCCAAAATTTAGTAATTAAACTTTTCAAATAAAATCTTTCTACAGTATTAAAAAAAATTACATTTTATAAGGCATTAAGTCATTTTAAATTAAAACATTCCAATGAACTATTTTGACCCTAAGGCAATTAAATCATTTAAAGTGGTATTATTGAAAAAAAGTCGATAATTGAGTCTATAGAATAAATGATATATTAAGAAACAAAACTAAATCAAATACGCTTATGCATTTCAAAAGACAAAGCTAAATATAATTGCGAGGAAATTCATATATATCCGGAGTTAATAAGAAAAAAACGAAGCTAATAAGCAAAAATGAAGCCATTGATTCATGAACTTAAGCTTAGAAAATGCATTATCTGAACAGCTCCTTGAAGATATAATTGATTCTCTTATCAATTAAAAATAAATAAATGCAAGAATCAGAAGAGAAAAAGATTTTCCACTTTTAAATGCTTAAATTTTCCGTGGGAAAACAGTTTACTAAAACTCCAAGCATAGAAGGAGTAATTTGTATTCTTATAATTAAAGATAATGATTCTTTGTCTCTTGCTAAATTGCTGATTCCATGTATTTATTAAAAAGCTAGACGTTATTTTGCATTTTTGCGTTATGGTTTAATCCTCTTTTGGCTTATTTCCTCTTTTAGCAAATCAATAAAAGAAATTGAATTACAGAAACAGATCATGTTCCCATTAATATTTTTCATTTTTAAATAATTAGCGCTCATTATAATAAGATAGCAATCATTTGGTGTTATATCTTTTGTTAAAACGTTTAACCTGTATTCAAACGAATGTTTTTGCGTATTTCTTATAATTTAAAAATAGTTCTTAAATGACACTGGTAATTGTCTTAAGCAAAAATTCAAAAACAATTGTCTTTTTCAAGTATTTGTCTTGCATTCTATCATTACAACTACCCGATTCTACATTTAAATATTATTTAAACTGTTCAAAGAAGATTTCTTATTTGTTACCGCTTTGTTAAAAATTGCGTTTAAAATATAATTTTTATTTTTTTTAAGCAGGAAAAAAAGCCTGCCTTTTAAAGCTTATTCGCAATTCAATGTTTCATTATTTCAATTTGCCATAGTATTTGCTGCTAAAGATACTTATAGAATGGTTAAATAAAAATTAATAAAATATATAATGCTTTGATAGTGTAAAAGAGAGAATGAAGATTTGAATTATCAAAATCTTAAGATAATATGTCCTTTATCCTCATGCAAAATTCCCCAACATGTAATTGGCAAAACCTGAGATATCTGTATGAATAAAAATGAAGCAATAAGTAGTTTGTATTCATTAAAAATCTAAATAATAGAACTCAATTTCTGCAAATTTTGCTTACATATACTACACAGTATGAAAAAGATTTTAATGAATATTTCTTAGAAATGAATAAACTAGTTAGTTTTTATTAATTTCCGAAGCAATAAATTTATGCTTGCCTAATTTGTGTTGAGTTTGTAGTTTTTTCAGAAGAAATATATATATATATATATTTCTTTCCGCTTTTAGCCTCAAAATTTAATCGCATTGAATTTTTCAGGAGGGTAATTGGGAACTCTGATTGATATTAAACATTTTATTAATTATTTTTAAGGATAGCATTTTCATTGTGAATGTTATTTGACGTCTTATATCCATTACTTAAAAAGCATAGTTTTTATTTAAAATGCTCCATTATTATCTTTTGAAAATCATGCTATATTATTTTCTTCTAAATCATTGAACTAAAAAAAAAGAAATTAAAATCTATTTCAATTTTGCTTTGCATCTTTTTCTAACCCATAAAAAAGTTAATAAAGCAGTATTCCATCAAGTATTATATTTAATACTTTTTATTTTAATTTTAAAACAAATTAATTAAGATAGAAAATAACATGTTTTTTAATACCTTTAATACATGTTTTTTAAATACTTTTTATACTTTAACTTTAATCTGAAATGAAAAAATCATTTTGTTAATCAGTTGCAAAAATTTGCAGAAACGTAAATGCTTTTTTTTCCCAATATATTCAAGCTTACGTACTTAAAAATAAGCGCATCAAATGGGACGATTCAAGACTAAAAATTTAGAACAGAAAGTTTGAGCTACCCCAATAAAACTTCATCCTAACGACTTCATTGATTTCTCGGAGACGCCAGAAGAGGGTCAACCTGCCAAGTTCCAAAGACCGATGAATATTAAGGCGGGCCGCGAGTTCTCACGTTTTACCCCTCATGCTATTTCTTACGATCCTTCGATGCCAGTCCGAAGCATCCGAATTTTCCCGCAAATTGTCGGTAAAGTGTCCGGGCATCAAAAGACAAGCATTAGTCGGTTTTGCTAACCGACCTCCCGCAAGGCGACCGAACATATCTCCCATGACGTCCGAAATAGGCGCATGACTTTTCTGTGCCGGTCATAAAACTGTAAGTCAATTGTCTTGTTTACAAACCGGTTCTATTACTAATAAGAATGAGTATCATAAGAGGTTGCAAAATTTTAAGTATCATCTACAAATGTCAGATTTGGTGAAATTTCAAATATTGTTTAAAGCTATTTTGAATACTTAAAGGACATATTATTTAATACAATTCCAAATGTTTTAATTTTGTCTGAATGCTTTCCTCTGTGTCTTTTATAAAATATAAATTGCTTTTCAATAAATATATTCAAAAATAAATGATAAAAATGAAGAAGAAATGATATTTCTTCTCATATAAATATATTTACTTCAAAACAATAATCATTTCAGCTATATTTTAGATAGTAAATGAATTTATGTACGTAAATATAACGATCTTTATTAAACGAAAGGAATTTGTTTCAACAGATTTTACTGTTTCTTCCTTGAAGAAATGTTTGCTTGGTTCAATAAATTCGAACTCTGAAATATATGTTATTTAAATATAGGCATTTAAAAAATTTGTTTCTTAAGCTTGAAATACAAATGAACGAAATAACTGGTATTGGCATTATTTCTAAGGAGGAAATAGTTGAAAAAGAGATTCTTAAAATACCATAAGTAGTCAGAAAATATCCAGATACAGACGTTACTTAGCCTTGAAATAGCTGTTATATCAGTTTCTAGAGCTGAAGCGCTATTACAAAGTTAAACCTTTTTTGGGATCATAGTTGATATATTTCATTTTTCTTCTTTCTTTTTTTTAAAATTTGTACTTTGATGAGAATAAAATATTTGTTTCTTTGTATGATTTTTCATTTTGTATAAGAAATATATAAAGTACAGAGTGCATAAAAAGAGAGTCAGACTTACTATTCATATTAACTATGATAAGACATTTAAAATTTTGTTTCTAGTAGCCTCAGATTTATATGAAACATAAATATTTGGAAAAAAAACTCTTAGCTGATTCTATTTACACAATTTTTCACAGAAACTTCATCCGTTTTAAGTATCTAATTTTTAATATTGACCATTCTGTGAACAGTTATTAATTTTAGCACAAATATATTTGAGAAGAAGAATGTGTCATTCAGCAATTCAAACATATTAACGCATAAAAATAATGTTATATTTAGCTCAAATTCTCCTACAACTAAAAAAAAAATTACAATAATTTTAATGTTTCATAAATCATTGTTACGTATCCTTATACCGTTAAAAATGTGTACATAAATCTTAGACATCATATAAATTTTATATGCAAGATCTTCTATTTATAATTATGCACCAAAAGATAAAATTTTTATACCTAAATAAAGATGTGAATTCTAAATTTTTAAATATGCGATTTAGGTTTTTTTTACAACTTTTGGGTTTGTTAAAGGGTTTATTTTATATGTATTTATTTAATATTAGATATTATTTATTTAAACATTGGAAATTCTGAAGATTTATATATATATATGTTATTTCATAATAAGAATTTTATCAGCTGTTAAATTTTGCTATAAATTAATATAGTATTAACTAACTAAAATGATCTAGTGATTTAAAAACAATTAGAATCCCCTAAATCCGTAATAGTTAAGTTCAGGTGTATTTTTTAGAATAGATTTTCATTATTTTAGATTTCTTTTTACAGTTTATTGATTTCAATTCACTCTATTTCGTATGCTGTGACTGTGAATTAATGTTTCAGAGAATTAATATGATTTCCGTATATTTTAAATTTGATGTTTATGCCAACCATTTACGTCACTGTGATTAATGGTTCATGAGAATGTCAATTTTTTCCTGAAAAAATCGCTCTTAAACTTTAAATTTTTATATCTATTTGTACATTTATCTATATGTAGCTTACATTAGCTTCACACTATTTTTTTTCATTTTGATTTGCACTTACCCAATTTTCTGACTCTATACTTTATACGCATAAAATTTATTATTACAATTATATCACAAGAAAAAGCAACAATATTTCAAAAATGAGGCACTTTAAAAGTTTTTGCAACATTTATTGATCCTGAAAAATTTTATTTGTAAATATAAAAGTTAAAAAAAATTACTTCAAGTATACCTTATATTCAAACCTACTAGATATAAAAAAATAAATCAAATTTTCAAATCAAATTTCATACAAGGATGCAAACCAAGCGAAGATTAAATATTTGTAACAACATTGCGAACGATTTGAAGTTTCTTTTCAACAGTGAAATATATTGTTGCAAAATATGTTTAAAGTATTTCAATAAATTATTAAATATACTAATAAATATACAATAAAAAACAATCATCATTTTTTTTTCAAATTTTATGAGGTAAAATCTATGTTTCTGCCATAAAAGTTTAGAAAGTTATCGGGAAGAAACACCAATTTCTCGCTTCATTTTTGATTAATTAAAATTCTAATTTAAATTTTAAAAATCGCTTTGGAAGACAAATTTCTACACTTCAAATTATAATTCAAACTGCTTGGTTTGTTCACAGCTAGCACATACACATGTAGACTAACAGAAGCTTTATAGTTTTGTTCAAGCTTCAAAATCTAGTTAAAATACTAACACGTTTTCTCGCCAAATATTCTTGTCAATAGCTAACATATTTTGAGTAAACCTAGATTAAAAACTCCCTGGCCACTTTTTTCATTGATTTACGGGTAATTTATTGAACATTTATGACCCATAATGAAATGTCCGTATGGAAGAGTCCCAATACCTCACCGTAAGAAGTCTAATTACCAATAATGGCATTTTTATTTTCACATTTCATTCCCTTACTTGCTTTATATCCTTTTTCACACTTCATTCCCATTCATTTAACACTGCAGGAGAGGGAAAGGTACTCTTTAAACAGTTCATTCGCATATTTGAAATGTTTTCAGGAAATTAAGTTTCCATTAACAGGCTTCGTTAGCACGAAGCAGTAAATTTTTTGGGCTATTTTTTTTTAATTTCCACTGGTGTGCATTTCTAACAATCAACGATATACACTGTCACCCTTTTCAATATGAAAACTAATATAATTATATAAAAGATAAACTTTTAAAAAGATAAAGTAATTTCGAATTATCAAAGTCTAATTTTGTCATCAAAGGTCTGCCGTAATTTTTGATGCTGAATCGAAGCCACTATTTTCAAATACCATAGAAAGACAGTAATTTCGAGTACAAAAAATACACTTTAATCTATACAAATAAATAAACTCAATATAAACTGTTTTAAAGTGCCCTTAAAAGGTTTTAGATCATTTATGATATCACCGTAAGAAAAAGAATTGATAATTATAATACGATCAAAAGAAAAAAATTAAAAAATAAATAAATCGAAAGCATATAATATTTTCCAAAAAATTACAAAATTCCCAAACTACTTTTTCATTGTCTGAAAATTATTAAAAAATTTAGAAAAGAAAATATTAAAAAATAAGCTAGAAAAGGCATTGGAATTTTTTTTTCAATTTTTTTTTCTTTTAACTTCTTGACATAGCAAATATTTTAGAAATTTTTATTTTTATCCTGTTAACATCCAGATTTCGTCCAAAAAAAGTGCTAATCATAGAAAATTTGATCTTAATTATACGAAAATATATTTAATACTCAGTATAATTTATTACTCCATAAAAAAATTTAATGAAGATTAGTAAACTTCAATGTTGGTTAAAAAAATATTGGAATTAAAAACATGCTTAAAAATAGCAAATAACAAAATAAAAAATCATGTGTGACATAATAGCATATTTTTATGATTACACATTCTAAAAAGTAACGATAAAAAGGGAGTTTTATTGATAAAATTGGTATTCTAAAAAAACACATCAAAAGTGCAAACTGACTGAAAAATCACAAAATTAATACAGTCATAACGTTTTATTTATTTTATTTTTTTTTCATAATTTCATGAAGTTATGAAAAAAAACTTTTCACTGCGATAGAATTGAAAATAGGAAATAATAACAATTTTTTTTCTAAATACTGATCAAATGAAAAAATAATTGTTAATTTGTATAAATACAAGTGAACATTCATTTATTTGCCTGTATGTATACTTGAGCCTCATACGATTTCTCACCACTTGAAGGATTCAAAAGAAATTTGATGCACATATTACTTAGCACTTAAAAGGATTTTCGCGTTTTCAAAAAAAAAAAAAGTATTTCTACGATCCTCTACAGGAATGGATGTTAAAACGCTTTACCACCATAGTTTTTTAACGAATCTATGCACAAACGTTGTGCTTAGATAATATTAAAGTTGTCTTAACTTTTTGTAAAATTAACTTTTTGATAATATAAATTTCATATAAATGCTTCTAATTATTTCACTTATATCAATTTTTAAAAATTTACACAGGCATAATTTATAATAGTGGCTTTTTTTCTTCAAAATATCAAGCCTATTTTTCTATTTAATTACATATATCAATGGAATGCCTTTGCCAATTAAAGTTATTTTCTAAGGACATTTTTCCTTTGCCTTTGTTACGTAGCTTCTTTATGTCCCTTTGAGTTGAATTTCTTACGCACTACATTTTGATATGGAATTTTAAAAGGTGTTTTGAGTTTTTGTAGCCTCTTTACAGTTTGGCTTAATTTTGCCTCATATTTTATTAATTTAAAATTTTTATTGGGCTCAAGCAGAATTCCTTAAATCTTCTTTAAATATCCCTTAGCTAGAGTTTATTCGTTAAAATTTTGTTTTAAAACAAACAAACGCAAATAAAATATGTCCAAGTTTTACGTTTATTTATAAATTCGTTGGCCTTTCTAATAATCATACTTTATGTTATTAAAAAATAATTTCTTTATGGGTAAATTTTATAGTAGCTGATAATCAATTTTGATAGAGGCTGACATTAAAATACATAATAATTACAGCAAAATATTTAAATATTATCATATAACTCTTACCGAATTCATCTGTCCCTACCTGGGGCCACACCATACGTGAAGATGAGTGCTTCTGTCATAGTGGGAGATGTCTCCCTTCTGATGGTTCAGAAGGGATTGCTATCTCCTATCGATAATGAGAAGTGCGGGAAGAGAGGGGGGTGAATGGTGATGGTCCCTCCACACGGTCAATCAATTATATTTCCCACCAATACTATTGCGGTCTTTGTGTCATTTAGATTTTCCTTCAAATCTGGGGGGAAGGGGGAATGACTATTTATGTTTATCAAATATCTCCCTTTAATCCTCTCTTAAGCGTTCTGTCAAGTCACTATGGTCACTCAGTTGCTGAAAAAAATATGTCTGTAAATCAGTTTCTCTGTCAAATAAGTCTTACAAAGCCTATTTTTCAAACCACCAAGCGTTATTTCTAGAATAGCTTTAAAAAATTAATTAAAAAATTAATTGCAGAAAAAAATGTCCGCAACTCAGTTTCTCTGTCAAATAAGTCTTACAACGTCTATCTTTTAAACCCCCAAGCGTTATTCATAGTATAGCTTTAAAAAATTAATTAAAAATTAATTGAAGAAAAATATGTCAGCTCCTCAGTTTCTCTGTCAAATAAGTCTTCAAAGCCTATCTTTCAAACCAACAAGCGTTATTCACAGAACAGCTTAAAAAAATAATTAAATCAAAACTATACCGAAAGATTGTAATGATTTGAAAAACAGGGCATTTAATTTTTTTTTAATGAAACAGCAAATTCTCCCATAAAAACAATCACCGAATCGAACCGTACTTTGAAAGGATAGCAGCTGAAGATATTGTCACATATTACCAGAAAATTTCTTTTTCAAATGTGTACCAAACTTATCAAAATGTTAAGCATCAAAAAACTCTGAGAGATATTCCTCCCATTTTGTTCCTTACACTAAAAATAAAGGCTTAAAAAAAGAAAAAGACGTAATAACAACAAATGCAATTACCTGGATGGTTCTTACTTCGGCCTTACTAAATAAATTTGGTCTAAATGGAAAACTTATCGACATTTTCGCAACCAACAAAAGGCCAATTAGCAAATTCCCTTAAACTACTTGAAGTATTTAAATCGTAAAACAAATATATGCAACAAGAATAATCTTAATCATTAATTATCATTGTCTGTTAAAAATTTTCTCCAAAAAACGTTCTTTTTAAATA
Source organism: Argiope argentata (assembly GCA_026289955.1). Lineage (NCBI taxonomy): Eukaryota > Metazoa > Arthropoda > Arachnida > Araneae > Araneidae > Argiope > Argiope argentata. The sequence continues at coordinate 970,474 of JAOUZG010030961.1, read as the reverse complement.
TATTTTTAAGCTGCAATTTCCAATTCTTTTTCGATAATTGAAGAGTTTGGCGTATATTTATATCAATTTTTTGACTTTAGAACGCAGTTCTTCTTTTAATACCAATAAACTTTTTTTTCTTAAAAAAAATCTCAATTAGTATTTAAAAAAAAAGAAACTACTTAGTTTTAGAGACAAAAATCTTTACCTTAATTCCTCCGGATGTCGTTTGCCCTTTAAGTTAAAATTCAATCTCTTAAAAACGCTACTGTGCATCAAGAATCTCCATGTTTCTTCTATGGTCAGTTACATACGGTTTGATTCAATGAAGAAGTATCAAAAATATTTTAATATATATACGCTAAACTCTGACATTAAAATTAAATTCTATTCAAATTCTTTATACCATAGTAATTATTTATAATTTAAGCTAAATTCTCTTATATATTGAGTATATAAACTCTACTTCAAAGAAGTATGTGAGCCTTTTCGTAAATAACCATAGAACAAATGATGCTACTGGAACTGCCGATACAGCTAATAGTCATTCATAAATTCGTATGACTAAAATGATATACTTACATCCCACACAGATATTAATATAACTTTATGGTTATTTATGTAAATCACTACAATAATTACATAATGACACAATTCAACAATTTTGAAATATTTTCCATGCAGTAACTTTATTATATTACAAGAACATAAAATTAAAAATCATATATGCTGTGTCCTATACGAAAAATGTTAAAGTACATTACAGCACAAAATACAACATTACAGTTTTTGCTTTTAAAACTTGACGTAAAGCAAATATTTTTCATGTTAGCCTTCATTAGACATAAACATGTGAGAAATCTTGTTGATAAAATCATAAATTAAATTTTTTGTTTCATTTCGAGTATTGCAACAAATTATGGATAAAATTTATTTTAACAGTTCTTTAAAATGAAGAATTTATATCAAAAATTTTTCGTGCAACAGACCCCCTTACACGACGATTTTTCAGCAGAGTCGTGCCTCAAACCTGAAATCCTACAACTAAGCACTACAAGTTAAGCAAAGCTTCAGGAAATAAAGATATTCTGTATGTTCTTAAGTTGCTTTAATTTATAATTTAAAAATTGCTTGAATTATATTCTATGAGTACTACGGCTGTCCTAAAAAAGTGTCATAATTATTCTAATATTTATTTAAAGTTTAATTTTGAATATTCTTAAATATTTATCGGTATATATTTTTTTTAAATTTAAATTTTAAATATTTCTATGTAAAATATACGGGTACAAATTTTCTTGAAAAGGGCCTATAATAAAATATTTCGTTATTTCAATTTATCAAAATGATAGTTCCTCACAAAAAAAAAACTTTAAATATATATAAAATGAAAAACAATGAAAAGAGTCCCGGTTCGGGCATGGTTGTTCTTCTGTGTGCTATCTGTGAGATATGTGACTGTTTCCCCCCTACAAAAAGGGGCTGTGCAAGCAAATGTGGTGAGTGTGTAGCTCAGTCGTACTCTTGACCCCAGTTGGCGCTACTTCAAAAACAAGAGGACGCTCCTTTCGGCTTAAATCTACTGTTGTATCAGCGGGTGGCTTGTCCATGGGCAAGATACATAAGTAACAACAAAACAATGAAAATATTTTCTTTCAAAAAATAAGGGGCAAAGGATAGGATTATCTATAATATTTTCATTCATTGAGTTTGACAACAATGGAAAAAAACATGATTTCAGAGGGGAGGGGAGTAGCTGAACTTCATAAAATAAAGAATTGGGCCAAACATAACACCAAGAACCAAGATAAGTAAGAATAATTGAACAACAAAATGAATAAATAAAAAAAGTGCTTGAAATGTTAAAATTATTGAAAAACTACATGAAAAAAATTAATCGATCTCAAAAACTTTTAAACGTTATTCCGAAAAGGTCAAAATTCACGTTTACGAAGAAATGTGTCATACATGTAAAAAAAATCTATATGTAAATATAGATTTAAATTTATAAAATATTATCAATTTAAAACTGTTTAGATGTACATCAAGAAAGAGCCCCTATAAATTTCTTTTATCTCCATAGTGTGATGAGAATTTAAAGAATTTCTATTTAGTAGTTAAAATTATTATAGTATAAGTAACTGATTTTTATATATTTCTAAAATGTTTGACAATTATATTTGAAATTTTCTTGCGATAGCCATAATAACTCATCAATACTGCACAGGTAGTCTTTTAAAATTTTAAAAATTATCGGAGAATATAATGGTTGCGAAAACTTTTATAAAAGCTTTCTCGGCTTCAAATGTCAGGTTATTTGATTTTATAAGTTGTTATTTGTATGTAGTAATTATTTTCCCCACTTGAGGGGCAGAAGCGGCAGCAGGAATTGGCTGACTGATTGGCAAGCACAATATCTCTCATTTGGCTTCAAAATAACTTAAAATAGTTAATTTTACATTTAATTAAAGAAAATCAAGTATTATTAGATTCTATTTTTTTATTCAGATACTGGCCCTTCCTTTCATTCTTCATTGTACATATGTATAAAAAAAATGTTGTTATACGATATGATATGATATCTCATTCACTTATCGGATATATTGAAAAAATAACTGCAAATTATAAATTAATGAATGACTATTTAATGAAATGTCGGAAATCTGCAGATTTCTTCGACATTTGTCGCATTGAATTTATAGTCGATTGATCAAAAATTGTCAACAAATTAGCTTATCACCTTTGTCGGTTATATTGTCAAAAGTATTACAAATTATAAACTGAATGAACGACATTTTAATCAGATGTCTGAAAATCTGCTTAACATATGTGTTCGACATCCATTATTTCCACTTTTTTGGTCTATCAAAAATTGTCTATGAAAATACGGCATGTTATTGATCTATCGAGATTGATCTATCGACCTGTCGAATATGTTGCCAAATATAGTCTAAACAATTTAACCATTACTTGGATATTTCGATTGTTTACAATATATTAATTTTAAGGAGGTTTTTAAATAATCATATTCGACAATGTTTCAGCTCTCTACAACCATCCTGAAATGGTGAACATTTTTGCTGATGAAACTCTAAATATCTCACCGACGGGGGGGGAGAAGCTATCGACAGGGGGGCAATTGCTCCCCTAGCTCCCCCTGCTATCGCCGCCTCTGTTGAGGGGTTGAATGAAGGGTGAAAAATCTATTAGCTGTTTCGCCATGTTTTATTAAAGGATCGCTATAAACTTCTTTTTGCTCCACAGCGTAGTTAAAATTTATAGAAAATCTATTTAATATTTTGAATCATTACTGTATAGACGGCTGCTTTTTATAGGTTTCTAAAATTTTGGTAGTCTACATTTTAATCGATACTGCACAGTATCTATCGATCTATCGATACTGCACAGATATTCTTTTAAAATTTTAAAAATTATTGGAAGTTCTGGAAACTCTCATAACAATTTTTTGGCTTTCAACTGTCAAGTTATTTGATTTCAAAAATTGAAATCTGTGTGCAGAAATTATTTTATCTCCCTGCGTTCGTGTGTGGGTGGAGGATGTGACTCCGAAAAGAGAAAAATCTATTAGCCATGTTTAATAAAATGGTCCTTATAAATTTATGTTTTTTCCCCAACCTTATTATAATTTAAAGAAAATCAATTAAGTATTTTGAATTTTTACAGTATAAGTAACTGCTTTTGATAAATGTCTAAAGTTTTGGAAGATTACATATTAAGTTTTTTTGTTATAACCATAATATCTTATCAAAAACGCAGATTTTTTTGAAATTTTAAGCGCTATTTGAGGATAAAATGGTCTTGAAAACTCTTAAAAACATTTTTTTAGCCTTCAACTGTCAGGTTTTTAGATTTTAAAAGTTGAAATATGTGTGCAAATATTTATTAACAGTTTACATAATTTCAAATAAACATCCGTTTGGACATCTTCTTTCCGATGCATATTTAATTTTTTTTAATGTGTAAAAGCAGTATTTAAGACCTATAATTGGAAAAATAATTTTCACACTCCTCTTCACCTCCCTCCAATATTGCTTAAACTCCTCCCTGTCATAGAGTAAATAAACCTCCTCCCTTTCATAAAGAAGATAAACCTAATCTTTATACTCTGATTGATTGAGTCTTCACTACATTTCCAAGTCTCCCTCTCAGAATTATTTCCTTTCTGGTTTTTATTTTTGCTTTTATTAGTTTTTTGTTTTATTTTATTTACCATCACAGCTCTGGTAATTTGTGCTTTCACTATGCACACTTATTTCAGCGTATAATACCCCAACCTTGGAAACAAAATTAGTAAACTTTTGTTAAAAAAATATTTCAGGGTAGCGGTTTATTCGTAAACCCAAAATTTCGAAATTTGGTTGCGCTTAAGGAAGGGCTAATTGTTCATGATGGAACTGTAGAAGTAAAATTCACAGCATCCTATAAAAATGTTACTCCAGATGATTCAATCAAAACAAAAACAAAACAATCTATTTTAGAACTTACTTAAAGATGGAAATACAACCACAAATAAAAATCCAAATTTTATTTTTAACTGCAGGGCCAGTTATAACATAAAAAATTATTAATGAAATTAAATCCACTAAAAGAGAAATAAAACAAAGAAAATCTATATTTTTATTGTCTAATATTTGAATATTTTCATGTTTCTGAATGAGCTTTTTTCAAAATCGCTGTTATCTATTAGCATACAAGGGGAAAAAATTTATCTATGTGGATGTATATTACAATATATCACTAACCAATATCTTTATTAAGAAACTAGGCGACCAGCTTCTTCGCGTCTAAAAGATATCTAAAATTTTCAATTATATATTTTATGTAACTTGGTTTCTGAATAGCTTTTTCTGCAAAATATTTAGCTATCAAAACTTCAGATTTTGACAGGTGTATAATTCAGACATAGTATTATGTAGGTCCAAACAGTATTACTTTTCTATTACTAATTTTCTATCATTGCCCATAAAATTTATACTTTATAATTAATTGTAAATGTAATTAATACAAATACAATTAATACAAAAATATTTTTTACTGAAAACAAGCATATTATTTTTAATATGAAAATTGAAAGTAGAGTCATTCAGTATTGAAGATGTATGTGCAGTGCAATATAATTTTAGTAATTTATATAATAGCTTAAAGAATAAGCAAAAAATGTATATATTCTCTGATTCATCGTAAACATCAGTCTTTACACAATCATTTAACATCAATTTCATTGCACAAAACGCGAATTGGTATTGTTTTTTAGAACAGTAGTAAATGTTACATGTCTAGCAGAATTCGAAATTAAATATTCTATTGTGAGTAAGTGATCAAGAACCAACTAAGTAAATTTTAGAAACTTTAAATCTGAATAATAAAAATTAACTAAAACTAAGTTGGACAGTGCTTTCATAAAAACTTTTTCTTATTTTTCAAGGCTTTTTAGTGTATTTTAGTATTTCTGTAACAATATATTTTACAACTACTTTTTTTTCCAATTCATAGCTATTCAGGAGTAATCATAATTTCCGTTTTGAACGTAGCAACATTCCGCCCAAGTTATTTAATTACAACTCGCTAAACTTTTTTTTTTACTTTAGTTGCATACAAATATTCAAAAATAGCAGATAAGCTTTCAGAAAGAGGAATAGTTATTTGCTGAATGTCAGAGAAAGAAAAGTTCTCAGTCAATTTACTTTCACATTTTTTTATTTTTAATATTGATGACAATATTATACATATAGAGAAATATTAAAAAAGAATTCTTTAGATATTAAAATGTTTTTTTTTTACTTTCCAGACTCCTTTTTATTATTTCGTAATATATTTTTATATATTAGTAAAAACTTTTGCAAATCTTGCATGAATTTTCAAACTGAAATATTCCAGAACTCTGATACGAAATACAAAATTCTGGTTAAGCAGATGAAAAGGATGTACTTGCAAGGTTCAATAAATAATTAAACAGAATAAATTTAGGAATAATCACTCAATTAATGGTTTAAAAATTTCAAAAAATAGGGGGCATTTAATCTATTATATGCATTTTATAATTTAATTCAATATTTTTTCATCCAATTGTTTTTTGTTAACTTTTCAAATTCCTTTTTATTATTTTCGTAATATATTTTTATATATTAATAAAAACCTTTGCAAATCTTGCGTGAATTTTCAAACTGAAATATTCCAGAACCCTGATACGAAATACAAAATTCTGGTTAAGCAGATGAAAGGTGGTACTTGCGAAGTTCAATAAATAACTAAAACAGAATAAATTTAGAAATAATTACACAATTAATGGTTTAAAAATTTCAAAATATAGGTGCTATTTAATCTATTTTATGCATTTTATAATTTAATTCAATATTTTTTTCTTCCAATTTATGCATGTGTTAAGTTATTTTTATTCTACGTTTAGAAAAGCAGAGGAATAGAAATCGTCCTAAGATCATTTTCAAAATAACTATATATTTAACTTTTCTTTTTAATATTGTACAAGTGAGTTAATTAATTAAATTTTAGGATATTTTCTTCTTTGGGAAAATGAAAGCAGAAATTTGAAACGTTATTTCGTTTGGCACAACTTTAATATTTTACAATAATTATTAATTTTTTTTTATTTTTTATTAATTTATTAGTTTTAATTTTTATTTTATTATTTTTTGTTTATTAATTTTTTAAATTTTGCATTTATTAATTTTTGAATTCAGCAGGATCGGGCAAGGTCTGTGTGCCTATGATATTGTTAGACCCCGGATTCATTCCCAAAGAATGAGCTCAATCATTTCTCTCAAAAGCTTTAGTACTAATAGCGAATTTTAAAAAATGTCCCTAACTTCTTGAAATATTATCAGTAAATTATTTATTAAAATATATCCAATAGGTTTGATTGCGAAAGAAAATGAAAAAAAATTAAGACGAGTTTTTCAACTCTTGCTACGTATTTGATATGTGTAAAATGACTGGGTGTTTCTGTGTCTCTTTCTGTTGGGACCATAAACACTGAATTATTCACTTACTACTTCTAAGTTACAGGATTCTCTAATATTAGTTTTAAAAAATATAAAGAGCAATTAAATATCCAAAAAATCAAGGGCTTCAAAAATTCATCAGTTCTATCTTTTATTAGTTCTACTAGCTTTCCCGCGGCGCTCAGTGCAATTTTCTGAGCAAGCGATTATAATCTAAAATGTCCAACTAAAAGAACATCTTTTCTAAATAAGTTTGGGAGGCTCATTACCTCCACTGGATTCCTGTGATGTTCGAACTGAAGGCAGTGTGGGTTTTCAAAAGGCATTTTCAAAAAATGTTAGGAATTGTTTTATTATATCTTCAAGTGACTAGTGTAATGACTTCATCCTGGTCGATCAAATAAACTGGTAGCGTTTAAACACAAACGTTTCATTTACAGCTTTATTCAGTAACAACAACAAAAAACACGTCCTCTAGGTTAATATGCTGGGAAATATTTACATCTGGGATAATAGTTCCACTACTACCACAAGGGGAAAACTACAGGCTGTTCACTTAACCAGCTACTGCAGTAGCTTAAGAGGATCTACGAATTACTTCCGGTAGATCTTTAACTCTTTAACATCCAAGCTCCTTTCAAGAGGCACTCCCTTTAACATCCAAACTTTCTAGATGTGTCTTGTACCACATGGACTCTTCCAAGCTGAGGGGCAGTTACTTCCTGGGGTCTGGAACAATAAATCTGTCACCGTTCTACAATGAGCAATTGCTTTGCTGTTTTCCGACAATGAGTTGCATTTTCTACCGGTTGAAGTGTTCTAGTGTTCACTTTTTAGAGTGAAGCGTTTCGTTCATCGACTTTTTGGGGTATATTTTTCATCACCAAATCTTTGATATTTATTTTATAATATAATTTAGAAAATATTTTTTTAAAAATTTATATTAGATTTCAAACCATTGAAATAAAATCTGGCATTAATATCAATTAAAAAAAGACTTCTTTATTTTATTTTATTTTGTTTAATTTTCCCTGAGATACTTTTAAAATTTTAATTCATTTTTTTGGCAAAATTTAATAATACGTAGAATGTAATATATATTAGAATGCAATTTCTCCTATACTACAATAATATATGACATGCATTTCGAATATATGAATGCATTTAGGATACTTTTATATGGTATAGATGTCGATGCAATTCGATAATAGACTAGATAATGTTTTAAATCTTTATATAATATTTAAATAAAAACATTCTTTGAATTAAAAAAAATTGGGAAAACAGCGGCTTTTGAAAGAAATTTCGAAAATAAAACGTTCTTTTAACACTCGGCTAAGAATTCTGTTATTTTTTGCCTTCAGTATTCCCTTTCCTTAATACGGAAGGCAATAAAGGGCTTTTATAATATAAACTACTATCTTCATTGAATTTTTGAATATAAATATCATTTTAAAATTTTCGATCGTAATATAAAGATATTTTTTTCCTTTAATTAAATTTTTAAAGAAGTTTTCATATTTTGTTTCCAATTTTTTTTTTTTTACTTAAATAATCGAAAAAGAGTGTAAGATAAATTTACATTCTAAAAGTTTTTTATTTATTTTAGAACTAATTTTTATTTATCTTTTAAAAAATTTAGTTAATCAAGAGACAACATTGCGCTAAAAGCTATATTATCTCATCTATCAATGTAATTCGATAAATGAGATAACATGTTTTTAAAACTTTATTTAATACTGACATAAAAAAATTGTTCAGTAAAATCCAGGAAAACATTACTCAGTGAAATATATTTCGAAAACACATCCTTTCAGTTTCCAGCCTGAGAATTTTACTTTAGTTCCTCATAATTATTACTTTTTTGGTATAAGCCGTCATGTTAAATTTTTCAAGCTTAATTTCTTATCTTAATATGCTATTTAAGTTTTCTATAGTATTGTTAAGATAAGATCTAGTTACAATGAAATAAAATGAATTTTTAAACGAAAGTTCCATATTAAGTTTCAATAAATTTACTTATGAGTGAATCACGCGTAATTTTTTAGCAATCACTTTTCAATCATTGAAATAAAAGTTAGAACAAATATCTACAAAAAAATCCTTATTTTTTATCTTATTAAACTGTTGAAATGTTATTAAAACAACAGTTTATCAATAGTAGATAATGTGTATAGACATATGTCAATAGTAATAATACTGAATAATTTTTTTGGTGCATCAAAATAATTCAGGAAAATGATGGGATGATTTTAAAACTTCCTTTTACAATGAAGTAAGAAAAATAAAATGAAATTCGAGAGAATGTTAACTATCAAAACAGCTAAAACATTTTTTGGTTTACTTTCATCTTCGCTTAACAAATAACGTTTACTTCATCAGTAACAGGTAAAGTTGGTTTAATTTATCACTGAATTCATGTTTACTTTCGCTCATAATGAAGAAATTATAAGCTGTTAAATAAATAAAAAATACTCTGATAATGAAAAACGTCTCACAATATTTAAAATAAGGAGTAGAAATTGACAACTGAAGAAAAATGTGCAGAATGACATTCGTGCAAGGCACTTCCCATTTACATAACTTATCTCAATCTAAGGAGAACTCCATTTTTTTGGAGGGGGGTAATGCTATTTGAAAGACGTCGTTTGTACTTGTCATCTAAACTTCTGACGTCATTTTGATGATAGATTAAGAAGCTAGAAATATAAAACGATTGCCCTCCACAGTAACAAGAGCCGCTACGCGCTTTGTGAGAAAACTACTATGTAAATAGGCCACAAAGTTAATGCAATAGTTTGTCTTTATATCTTTACAATAGTATTAATATTTAAAACAAGCTTTCTGATGTTTATCCATAAAAAATACTTTTCGGAATCCTTATTATCCTTTATCGTTAACAGAGAACTTCCATGGAAAACTTCTTTACAAACAGCCATAAAATCTTTCCAATTTTGAGATAACGGGGAAATAAGAACTTAAAACCCAACACAACAATAAAACAGCAAACAACCTATTTTGTGAATCCCTTCCCAACCCTACCGCCTTAAGGCACAGAGGAACCTTCTGTGAAAAAGCCGCGATCGTCAGAGGTAACACGAACCTCCTGCAGCGTTTAACACAGTAGCCGATTTTAAAACCCACCTCCCCTAAAACGCAAGCCATCGCCCCAAACCGGCCGAAGTGGAGATTAAGGGTAAATTTCCAAAACGCCCCAAACCGCCCGAGTGGCATCCAGAGGGTTAATCAATAAACTCGAGATGACGTGGTCCAGCTCTTTTGCTCAGCTCACAGCTCGTCTTGGATCAGCTGGACTTCTCGTCGTATCAGCTATCGTCCAATCTCTAGCCAGATCAGTTGGTCCCGTTTTTCTTCCCTTCAAAACCTTCCATTTTAACCTCGGTCAAACTCCACCTCTGAGGTTTGCATTGGTGCGCTGGAGATGCCGATCATCCAAAAATTCTTCAGAAATATCCCCAATGGTCCGAAGTTACCCGTGGTGATATTGTTGAACCATCCACGACCTTAATTGAACCTTCCCAATACATAAATATTCGCATTTGCAGGTTTTATCACTTCTTTCTTCAAAGGGCCGTAAACGCATGTGTTGTTCATTATCCCAGTTTGGGTGGTCCATAGAAGAAATAGCTACATCTGATGTTTTGACACAGGTTCCTTCTTCAAAGGGCTGCATACACAAGTGTGCTCCATTATCTGACTCCTTTCAAGTCTAAAGGGTAACATCACAGCGGGAAAAACACAATGCACAACAAAAGAAGAATCGCCTCACCGCTGTCCAGAAGTAACAATATTTAAACATGTGTCTCGTAAAAAGGGTGATAAGTTTTGCGATAAGCTTTACGACTTTTTTATACTAGGAACTGTTTTCTTGTTGTTATTCGGCTTGTCAATCAAACCTTCTTTCGATAATTTGGTCAAAGCCTTACCCCCCACCACCACTACCACCATCTCTAGGAGGCGCTTTCGTCGACATCGGATTTCTTTTTCTTTATGCCTTTAGGGTGCTGTATATATGTCACCTACAGTATTCAAACGTGATGTTATCCTATGGAGAAAATACTGTGGCATTTTTTTCTTGAATAATATCAAGTGTAATCGGTGAAATGATAAAAACACAGGGGTTTTTTTATTAAAGGAAGGACTTATATGAGCATTTTTAAGTATTTATTAAAAGCTCATAGAATTTTAACTGCACCATTTAAACATTTTTTTTAAAAAAAACTTCTATCATAAATAGAAATAAAAGTAGCAACTCAGAAAAATCATTTTTTTTCCTTTTGTGTATAATAAAAAAATGTATTTAAAAATGCGTAAACGCAGTAGATTTATAGTCGGGAAAAACAATTTGAGCTCCCTCCCTATGCTTCTTTAACTCCTCCCATTCGCGAAGGAACACTCTACAAACCCTCCATATACAATCTGATTGATTGTAGCTTTTATTATCTAGTCTAAAATCTCTTTCTCAGCATTGTTTCCTTTTAGCCTTTCTTTCTTTTGTGTTAGTTTTTATTTTAATTTGTTTAACGCAGATGTAGTCATCTGCGCCTTCAAAATCTACACTTGCTTCGGCAAATATTACCGCTCCCTTGAAAATAAAATTAGTATACTTTTGTAAAATAATTTGAAAGTCCAATGTTGCAGTTTAATTGTAAACTCAAATTTTTCAAATTTAGCTGCATTTCCGGAAGACTCTAATTGTTGATGATGGAATTGAAGAAATAAAACATACAGCTTCTTGTAAAAATATTACTCAAGATAAAGCAATCCAAGATATAAAAAGCCACCAGTTTTTATGAGCATGCGTTAATAAATGCTCCAGATAGATGGGTTTTTTTCCTTCTTATTTCCTTTACATTTAAAATATTAAAATTTCAGTTGCTTCATAAAGGATTTTCAGTAAATTGGTTTATTCAATTTGTTATTAAAAAGTCGAAATGTGATTTTGATGTCAAAATCCTGCATAAAGAAACTATAGATGGCCACAGCTATAATTGTTGATTCTTCTAATAGAAATATGTGTGCGTGTGTGTGTATGAGTGTGAGCGCTCTATTCGTAGCAACTTTCTACCTACAACTACCAAATTTGGAACGTACATACCTTTAAGGGTAGAAATGTGAGCCTGGGAGCATTCTTTTTCAATTTTCATTAGAATTTAAATAAATTAAAAATGTAAGCTGGATTTTGCCATTTCCAGAAGATAACCTCTAAAATTATTCTCAAAAATAAATATTTAATATATTAAAAATAAAAGATATTTGAAACTGCATAGCTTTTGTCTTTAACGATAAATATTTTTTAATGCAAAATATGAGTTATTGTCAAGAATTCATTAAATGTTAAATATACTAGAATTAACAATTCATATTTGAAAATTCAGATTTAAATTGTTTATAACTAATCAATAGTTCACAAGAAAAAAACTAAACATTTTACCACTTCGGGGTATTTTTATTTCTATAATGTCTACATCAAACCAAATATCTATTTTCTATTTAATCAAATATCTATTTTCTATTAATTAATCTATTTTCTATTGTATCATGTCTATATTAATCTACCATCTAAATAAAATTGAATTCGTGTAATGAAAGAGTTGAAATATGAAGATGAAGACTTCCTTGAAAAACTATATCATACAACTGTAGAAAACAAATTTCTAAGTCTACAATCGTTTACAATTTACTGAAAACAATTAAAGTATAATATAAGGAACGGGATATTCCTGTAATTTTTTACCCGTATCAATATTAAACTACATTGTAAAAGCTTTTTGGATATATTAGGAATAATTTCATCAGAAATTTCAAAAAGATTCTCTTTTGGTTATAACTTTGTCATTTGAATATGGAATTATGAGATTTTCACTAATGTTTGGTGTTTACCAGAACGAAAGAAAATCTTGACAAACAGTTACGCAAAGAATGATACACTAAATTCCATTCACTTTTTCAATTACGAATATTTGTTCATGAATGCACACTTTTCATAATTAGATCTAATGAAACAGAAAACTATTTTTATTTTAACCCTTTTTCGATCACTGAGCCAATTTGAAATCACAAGAATTATCAGCTATTATATCTATTTCTTATTAGAAAGTTCTTAGTAAAGTTAATAAGTTCGAATAAATTATAGTTAAGAAGTCATTATATCTTTAAATATATTAAAAAAAGAACAAATTTGCAATTAATATTAGAAAATAAAAATTTATATTGGTTCAAAACAAGCCAAAGTTCTTCTCAAAATTACCAAACGTTATAAGTATTCGAGGTATAAAAAATTTGTAAAATATATATATATATGAAAATACGGTATTGCTATGTGAAAAAGACAATTCGCTTACGTAAAACCAAATATGACACTAGGCACCCAATTTAAAACATTTTTTGTACAATTGTAGAAAAAAATTATATGTCCTGTTGTATTTATAGCATTATAACGCGCTCAATAGTTGGAAAATATAGAGAAATGTCCATACACATTCCTGACTAATTCTACGATTCATTCTCTCAAACAAACAGTTTCCTAATTCTTTAACCATATGATTGTTTAACCATTTTGTAGAGATTTTGTGTAATAAAAACTAATTCTTTATAAAATTTCAAGCATATCAATTTTAATTTTTACATCTTCATATGTGTCATTTTCATTTATTAGATTTTAATGACACAAAATACATATATGACAATGATGCTACACCAAACAACTTCTTTCATTTATATATTTCTCATTAAGGAAATTACAAACAAGGAATTACTGAAAGTTTTTTTTTAAAAATGCCATTTCGTGATGCATGCACAATTTTTGTAGTTTATTTTATTAAGAGAAATAATTGTAGATATAACACTTTATGAACACCTGAGACTGTGTTGAATTTCTTAGAATTATTACTTAAATTGATATCATTTTGGCGTCTTAAGACACTATTTTTAAACATTATTGAGACAAAATTCAAAAGCAGAACTACAGAGTTTAACCGAATTAAAAAATTTCAATTGTCTGTCGTCAATTTAAGAAATATTTTATGCTTTTTTTCTCTCTTTCTTTTTAGAAGACTGTATAATTACCTACTGCAGAATCAAAAAGGGGTTTATGAAGTTCAAAAAAGGTAAATATATTTTTTTAAATAATAACATCGCATTATATAGAATATATGTAACTGAAGATCCTACATTTCTTTCTTTTCTTAAATATCAAAGATTAGAATTTTCCCCGTCTATGAGTTTTTCTGAATAACAGTAAATTGTAGGTATAAATTTATGCATACATCGTATATCTCCTATTACTTGTTATGCATACATACAAGTAATAGGAGATAAACGACATTAAAAAAATTCAGAGATGTTTTAATATATGCTAACGTAGTAAAAAAACAATACTATAATTATATTCAACTTAGGGCTATTTATATGTGAAGAATATCTATAATAATTCGAACACGGACGTTGCTATGTTAAAAATTGAGTTAGTGTAAATCGAAATATAAATATGATGATTTGCTTGATAGACTGTTTCATAGATTTATAAAGACCAAACTTCTACATTTACAAATTTATTGTGGAACAGCAAATAATGGAATATCGAACATATACCAAAGTATAAAAAGTGGATTAATCAAAAAGATTTATCCAAACGATTTCTTATATGAAGCAATGAAAAAATATTTTCAAGTATTATGAGGTGTGAAAGATCTTTATTATGTTTTTACCATAATAATGTTAAAACAGATTGTAAAAGTTTCGCATTGCATAGGGAATAATTTCATACAAAATTACAAAGACAATTGCTTTTGTTATTACATCTTCATTTCGGTATGGCGTCATGTAAATTTCATTAATAATTTTTGTTTAGATAAAAACATATAATTTATAATTAGGCTGCGTGAACCACTTATTCTCAATTAAATATTTCTAATAAACAAAAGAGTGCTCCAAGAACCTTTAAATTTATCTATTACCGTTTAGTCATGCATGCACAATTTTCTTAATTACGTCTAACAAAGGAGGAAATTTTCTATATTTTAACACTTTTAAAATTCCTGAAGTCAGTATCCACAAACACATTATCTACTTTCATACATAATTCTTTCAACAATTTGCATTTAGAAATGTTTGAAGAGGCCTACATGAGAATCCGTACAAAAAAAATTACTATGGAATTAATTACTATGGAATGCATTAAATAATTAATAAATCTTAATTCAATT
Organism: Argiope argentata; assembly: GCA_026289955.1. Classification (NCBI taxonomy): domain Eukaryota; kingdom Metazoa; phylum Arthropoda; class Arachnida; order Araneae; family Araneidae; genus Argiope; species Argiope argentata. The sequence continues at coordinate 955,287 of JAOUZG010030961.1, read as the reverse complement.
AATAAATGAATCTTATACATGTATTTACAATTTTAAAAATGAAGCATTTTTATTGCATTTTATTAATTTTTTCTTTTTATTTACTTGCTTTATAGTTTGAGCAAGAAATCTTTAATAATTTAAATTTGTGTCAAATTTCACCAAAATAGTAGATTTCTGTCGGACATTTGAATTGTAAGTTATAATGTTAATCATTCGAGCTTTATTTTTAGTTTTCTTCTTATTTTTTTAAAAGATATTAATAGAAATATTTTTATTTATACGTGTCTCAATCTTTCTTAATCACCTATCTCTTGTTTATTCAAGGGGAAAAAATTATTTCGCATTCGGTAGAATTAAGTAATTACAATTAGTTTCAATTTTGCTTGTCAGTTTAACAATTTGAGTTCTGAGTTTGAATTAAAGATATAAGTAATAAATTTATTTTTAAGTCTTTTGAAAAATTGTATAAAATTTAACAAAATTTTGATATTAATATAATAAATAAAATAACAATATAGAAAAACTGTAAAATCTGAATTCTTTGCTGAGATATTCTGTTGCATTTTCTTTAAAAGAGTTTTCTTGCAAGGACATTAAAGTAATTTAAAATATTATAAATAAGGGAGAAATGGAAATATACTCTTTTTAAAGATTTTCTTGAAGAACCATGCATAAGAATTCATTTCAGTTGATATGAGGAGACTGAAAGGTCTGAAATTTTTTGTTTTCATCTTTTTAGCTGTAAAAACTTAAAGCAGAATAATAATTTTTTATTGAACGAATATTTATTACCATTGTAAGAAATTCCACGTTTTAAGATTCTGCATTACAGCGGTAGGAATTGCACATTTTCAAATTATGAATTGATAAAAAAAATAATTCATGAAACAATCAAAAAGTGAATTCAGAATTGTTAATATATTGTATTTTACTTCGAATTTACCTCGTTAACATCAATAAATTATTTAAAATTTTATAGTTAACTGGAAAAGGCACGTAAAAATAAATTTTGGCAAGAAATTATTTCATATAAAAAGTGTACACTAAATTTGTATGATCATATGTTTGTTGCCAAGTACTTTCGTTTTGCACATACTTGCTACCTGAAATTGAGAAGTTAAAATCTAGCTGTCATGAGATAATCTTTTTTCTTTTTCATCTAAGCTCTGAAGATATATAATTCAGATTTCCCAAAACGAAATAGAAATTTTTAAAAAAAAGAAGATTTTTTATGTCAGTCTGATCCTACTTAATATATCGAAAGAAAAAATTCGATAAGAAATAGATTCGATTCAAATAAAATATAAAGTTGAACTTCGAAATACGTCTTCATTAAAAATGTAGAAGTTTTTTTATCATATCGAGTCTTAAATATTATTTACTTTTAATAAACTTTAAATTATCTTATTCTGGCCCCTCATTGCCAGTCTTCAAAACTCCCTCAATAATCAGAAATTCGTAGCAATAAATGTATAAATATATAAATTCTAAATTAAAGGAGATTCAGAAATAAATATATCTAATGGATGTTTCAACAGATGAAAACATAAAACACATTCCATTTTATCAATAAATTCCTTTGGTCAAGGTTTCATTTCATTTATAATACTGTTACGTTGCCTTAAAACTGATTAATTTTTGTCTTCGTCAGTTTGAAATCATTATTAGAAGTGACAAAATAGGAGTAAAGCGGAATTCGAAATGCATGCAATTATTTTTATATTTAAGAAAAAAAATTAACAGTTAAATATTATGCTGAATAAATAAATTATCAAGCAAATGAGCTGTATTTAAAGAAATAATAAATCAAGAAAACGGAAATCTAAGCAATTGAAGAAAAGCAGAAAAAACCCAGTTTATTGTTTTTAATCACTTAAATTTAATGAATAGAATATTGCCACTCATTTTTAAATTAAACTTTAGTCGAAATTGTGGTTTAAATAATGTCTTGAAAATATTCTAAACATAGAACATATTAAACTCTTTTCACATGAAAGAATGTTAAAAAAAGGTATTGAATTAATAAATTAATTCCATCTGCTTATTTTAGAATATTCCCTTATGTTTATAGAATAAATAACATAATGTTAATTATTCTATTGTTGCTCTTCTTTATTGTTTTCTTTTCTTTTCAATTTTTATGATAATTGAATTTTCTTTGTCTCTCCTTTTATAGAAAAAGAATTAGAAAGTTCTACTAGAAAAGAAAGGCCAGGTAAATAGTTTTGAAATAAAATATTGTTTCATATTTCAGAATTAAGATAAATATTTATATTTATTCCAGATGTAAGGTTCACATTTCTTTGCCTTCTGGAATGAAGAAATTTGAAATACAGCTTCTTCAAAATAGTTTAAATAATGACAAACAGAAGCTAAAACTTTTATATATATATCAGATCAAAGTAAGGGGAGACATAAAAGGAAACCCATAAAGGGTCTTTTTAAATTTTTCAGAAACTGAAATAGGCTATTTTTTTCAATGATTTCCTTAATTCGGGGTATCGTTTCCGTAATAATATGTCGTCATCATTCTAAGAAAGGTTAAGGAATGTCTTTGATATTTTAAGCTCAAATTAAGAAGCAAAGAAACAAAAACAAAATAAGAATTCAATATTCAATCACCGGTTTTCTTTTGATTTATAAAAATAGAGGAAATATATCGTAATATCGAGCCATCTACGTCGTCAGGATTGCATACTCTTAAAAATATGTCATTACTGAAGAGAATATTGAAATAAAAAGATCCCAATTCTTGTTTGAGTTATAAATTTGTAAATGCATGAGATAAAGAAAGTAGAAAAAGCAGAACAAAAAATATTAAATGGATATTTCTATGAAAACGTAGTATATACTTTCGTTTAAACCAATGTATACTTTCTGTAAGTATTTCGTTAATTATCAATATAGTAACGTTTCTACAACACCAATTAGGTGTGCCTTTGTGTGAACAAATTTGTCGATTGAAGTAAACAAACATGACGGAGTTGGAATTGGAAATGAATAATTTGATTTCACAAAATAAGAAAAAAATGACAGTTAAACATTATTATTATTGAGGTGTATCGTTTCATATAATTAAAATGCCTTTAATATAAGAGTATTTGGATCTAATGAAGAATAATACTCTTAGATCTAGTTTTTATCTAACTTCCTACTCTCTTTATTTGTTGGTTTTTCATGATATCAATTTGTCCTTGTATTTCTTAATTATTAGTTTTTTATTTTATTGAAGAAATAAATTCTTTGTCGTTGTATTTTCATATGAAAGGCTTTAAAGCATAAAGCAAATTTGTATCAGATCAGAAAAATTAACCAAAGATGATAAATTGGAAGAAAAAATTCTTTATAAAACTGATTTCATGTTAAAATAGCAATCTAAATGAAATTTTAATAAATGCGAGAAAGATTGAATTATGTTAATATTTTCCTGAAAGTAGATGGAAAATGTTCACGAACAACAAAAAGGAGAATTTAAGTATATGAAACTTTTTTTCTAAGAATTTTCTCCTACTGCCAGAAGCTTTCAAAGTATTTCAAAGCAAATTTTGCCATTTCCTGAAGATAACCTCTAAAAATATTCTCAAAAATAAATATTTAATATATTAAAAATAAAATATATTCGAAACTGCATAGCTTTTGTCTTTTACGATAAATATTTTTAATGCAAAATATGAATTATTGTCAAGAATTCATTAGATGTTTAATGTACTAGAATTAACAATTCATATTTGAAAATTCAGATTTAAATTGTTTATAACTAATTAACAGTTCACAAGAAAAAAAACTAAACATTTTACAACTTCGGGCTATTTTTATTTCTAGAATATCTATATCAAATCAAATATCCATTTTTTATTTAATCAAATATCTATTTTTTATTAATTAATCTATATTCTATTGTATCATGTCTATATTAATCTACTATCTAAAAAACATTGAGTTCGTGTACTGAAAGTGTCGAAATATGAAGATGAAGACTTGCTTGAAAAACTATATCGTACAACTGTAGAAAACCAATATCTGCGTCTACAATCCTTTACAATTTACTGAAAATAATTAAAGTATAATATGAGGAACGGGATATTCCTGTAATGTTTTACCCGTATCAATATTAAACTACATTATAAAAGCTTTTTGGATATATTAGGAATAATTTCATCCGAAATTCCAAAAAGATTCTCTTTTGGTTATAACTTTGTCATTTGAATAGGGAATTATGAGATTTTCACTAATGTTTGGGGTTTACCATAGCGAAAGAAAATCTTGACAAACAGTTACGCAAAGAATGATACACTAAATTCCATTAACTTTTTCAAATAAGAATATTTGTTCATGAATGCAAACTTTTCATAATTGGGTCTAATCAAAAAGAAAACTATTTTTATTTCGAACCTTTTTCGATCACTGAGCATATTTGAAATAACAAGAATTATCGGCTTTTATATCTATTTATTCTTAAAGTTAGAAAATTCTTAGTAAATTTAATAAGTTGGAGTAAATTATAGTTAAGAAGTCATTATATCTTTAAATATATTAAAAAAGAACAAATTTGCAATTAATATTAGAAAATAAAAATTTATATTGGTTCAAAACAAGCCAAAGTTCTTCTCAAAATTACTAAACGTTATAAGTATTCGAGGTATAAAAAATTTGTAAAATTTGTATATATATGAAAATACGGTATTGCTATGTGAAAAAGACAATTCGCTTACGAAAAACCAAATATGACACTAGGCACCCAATTTAAAACATTTTTTATACAATTGTAGAAAAAAATTATATGTCCTGATGTATTTATAGTATTATAACACGCTAAATAGTTGGAAAATATAGAGAAATGTCCATACACATTCCTGACAGATTCTACTATTCCTTTTCTCAAACAAACAGTTTCCTAATTCTTTAACCATATGATTGTTTAACCATTTTGTAGAGATTTTGTGTAATAAAAACTAATTCTTTATAAAATTTCAAGCATATCAATTTTAATTTTTACATCTTCATATGTGTCATTTTCATTTATTAGATTTTAATGACACAAAATACATATATGACAATGATGCTACACCAAACAACTTCTTTCATTTATATATTTCTCATTAAGGAAATTACAAACAAGGAATTACTGAAAGTTTTTTTTAAAAAATGCCATTTCGTGATGCATGCACAATTTTTGTAGTTAATTTTATTAAAAGAAGTAATTATAGATATAACACTTTATGAACACCTGAGACTGTGTTGAATTTCTTAGAATTATTACTTAAATTGATATCATTTTGACGTCTTAAGACACTATTTTTAAACATTATTGAGACAAAATTCAAAAGCAGAACTACAGAGTTTAACCGAATTAAAAAATTTCAATTGTCTGTCGTCAATTTAAGAAATATTTTATGCTTTTTTTTCTCTCTTTCTTTTTAGAAGACTGTATAATTACCTACTGCAGAATCAAAAAGGGGTTTATGAAGTTCAAAAAAGGTAAATATATTTTTTTAAATATTAACATCGCATTATATAGAATATATGTAACTGAAGATCCTACATTTCTTTCTTTTCTTAAATATCAAAGATTAGAATTTTCCCCGTCTATGAGTTTTTCTGAATAACAGTAAATTGTAGGTATAAATTTATGCATACATCGTATATCTCCTATTACTTGTTATGCATACATACAAGTAATAGGAGATATACGACATTAAAAAAATTCAGAGATGTTTTAATATATGCTAACGTAGTAAAAAAACAATACTATAATTATATTCAACTTTGGGCTATTTATATGTGAAGAATATCTATAATAATTCGAACACGGACGTTGCTATGTTAAAAATTGAGTTAGTGTAAATCGAAATATAAATATGAAGATTTGCTTGATAGACTGTTTCATAGATTTATAAAGACCAAACTTCTACATTTACAAATTTATTTTGGAACATCAAATATTGGAATATCGAACATATACCAAAATATAAAAAGTGGATTAATCAAAAAGATTTATCCAAACTATTTCTTATATAAAGCAATGAAAAAATATTTTCAAGTATTATGAGGTGTGAAAGATCTTAATTATGTTTATACCATAATAATGTTAAAACAGATTGTAAAAGTTTCGCATTGCATAGGGAATAATTTCATACAAAATTACAAAGACAATTGCTTTTGTTATTACATTTTCATTTCTGTATGGCGTCATGTAAATTTCATTAATAATTTTTGTTTAGATAAAAACATATAATTTAAAATTATGCTGCGTGAACCACTTATTCTCAATTAAATATTTCTGATAAAAAATAGTGCACCAAGAACCTTTAAATTTATCTATTATTACCGTTTAGTCATGCATGCACAATTTTCTTCATTACGGTTAACAAAGGAGGAAATTTTCTATATTTTAACACTTTTAAAATTCCTGAAGTCAGTATCCACAAAGACATTATCTACTTTCATACATAATTCTTTCAACAATTTGCATTTAGAAATGTCTGAAGAGGCCTACATGAGAATTTGTAAAAAAAAAAGAATAATTTCAATTAATTACTATGGAATGCATTAAATAATTAATAAATCTTAATTCAATTAATAAATGAATCTTATACATGTATTTACAATTTTAAAAATGAAGCATTTTTATTGCATTTTATTAATTTTTCCTTTTTCTTTACCTGCTTAATAGTTTGAGCCAGAAATCTTAAAAATTTTAAATTTGTATCATATTTCACTAAAATCGTAGATTTCTGTCAGACATTTGAATTGTAAATTATAATATTAATCATTCACACTTTTTTAAATTTTCTTCTTATTTTTTTAAAAAATATTAATAGAAATATTTTAATTTATACTTGTCATAATCTTTCTTCATTACCTAAACCTTCTATATTCGAGGAAAAAAATATTTCTCATTCGGTAGAATTAAGTAATTACAATTAATTTCAATTTTGCTTGTCAGTTTCACAATTTGAGTTCTGAGTTTGAGGTATGGATATAAGTAATAAATTTCTTTTTTTAAGTCTTTTGAAAAAATGTATAAAATGTAACAAAATTTTGATGTTAATGTAATAAATAAAGTAACAATATTCAAAAACTGTAAAATCTGAATTTATTGCTGAGATAATCTGTTGCACTTTCTTTAAAAGAGTTTTCTTGCAATGACATTAAAGTAATTTAAAATATTATAAATAAAGGAGAAATGGAAATATTTACTTTTTAAAGATTATCTTGAAGAACCGTGCATAAGAATTCATTTCAGTTGATATGAGGAGACTGAAATTACTGAAATTTTTTGTTCTCATCTTTTTAGCTGTAAAAACTTTAAAACATAAGAGATTTTTTTTTATTCAACGAATATTTACTACCATTGTAAGAAATTCCAAATTTTAAAATTGTGCATTACAGCGGTAAGAATTTCACATTTTCAAACTATGAATTAATAAAAAAAATCATGAAACAATCAAAGAGTGGAGAAGAATATAGTTCAGAATTCAGAAAGTCTTAATATATTGTATATTACTTGGATTCTACCTCAATATTATCAATAAATTATTTAAAATTTTGTAGTTAACTGGAAAAGGCACGTAAAAATGAATTTTGGCAAGAAATTATTTCATATAAAAAATGCACACTAAATTTGTATGTTCAAATATTTGTTGCCAAGTTCTTTCGTTTTGCACATACTTGCTTCTGGAAATGGAGATGTTAAAATCTAGCTGTTTTGAGATAATCTTTTTTCTTTCTCATCTAAGCTCTGAAGATATATAATTCAGATTTCCCAAAACGAAATAGAAATTTTTAAAAAAAGAAGATTTTTTATGTCAGTCTGATCCTACTTAATATATCGAAAGAAAAAATTCGATAAGAAATAGATTCGATTCAAATAAAATATAAGGTTGAACTTCGAAATACGTCTTCATTAAAAATATAGAAGTTTTTTTATCATATCGAGTCTTAAATATTATTTACTTTTAATAATCTTTAAATTATCTTATTCTGGCCCCTCATTGCCAGTCTTCAAAAGTCCCTCAATAATCAGAAATTCGTAGCAATAAATGTATAAGTATATAAATTCTAAATTAACGGAGATTCAGAAATAAATATATCTAATGTATGTTTCCAAAGATGAAAACATAAAAAACATTTTATTTTATCAATAAATTCCTTTGGTCAAGGTTTCATTTCATTTGTAATACGGTTACGTTGCCTTAAAACTGATTAATTTTTGTCTTCGTCTGTTTAAAATCATTATTAGAAGTTACAAAATAGGAGTAAAGCGGAATTCGAAATGCATGCAATTATTTTCATATTTAAGAAAAAATTAACAGTTAAATATTATGCTCAATAAATAAATTATCAAGCAAATGAGCTGTATTTAAAGAATTAATAAATCAAGAAAGCGGAAATCTAAGCATTTAAGGAAAAGCAAAAAAAGAAAGTTTATTATTTTTAATCACTGAAATTTAATGAATATAATAATGCCACTCATTTTTAATTTAAACTTTAGTAGAAATTGTAGTTTAAATAATGTCTTGAAAATATTCTAAACATAGAACATGTTATACACTTTTCAGAAGAAAGAATGCTAAAAAACGGGTATTGAATTAATAAATTAATTCCATCTGCTTATTTTAGAAAATCCCCTTATGTTTACACAATAAATAACATAATGTTGATTATTCTATTGTTGCTCTTACTTATTGCTTTCTTTTCTTTTCTTTTCAATTTTCATAATAATTGTATTTTCTTGTCTCTCCTTCTATAGAAAAAGATTATATTTTTGAAACTAGACAAGAAAGACCGGGTAAATAGTTTTCAAATAAAATATTGTTTCATTTATCAGAATTACGTTAAATATTTATATTTATTGCAGATGCTCGGTTTTATAATTCTTTGCCTTCTAGAATGAAGAAAATCACAATACAGCTTCTTAAAAATAGTTTCAATAATCACAAACAGAAGCTAAAAATTTTTACATATAGGATCAAAGCAAGGGGAGACATGAAATGAAACCTATAAAGAGTCTTTTTAAAACTTTCAGAAACTGAAATAGGCATTTTTTTTTCAATGCTTTCCTTAATTCTGCGTATCGTTTCTTTAGTAATATGTCGCCATTATTCTAAGAAAGGTTAAGGAATGTCTTTGACATTTTAAATTTAAATTAAGGAGCAAAGAAACATAAACAAAATTAGAATTCAATACCGGTTTTCTTTTGCTTGATAAAAATAGAGAAAATATATCGTAATATCGAGCCATCTACGTCGTCAGGATTGCATATTCTTAAAATTCTGTCATTTCTGAAGCGAATATTAAAATTAAAAGATCCCAATTCTTGTTTGAGTTATAAATTTGTAATTGCATGAGATTAAGAAAATAGAATATGCAGAAGAAAAAAAATAATGGATACTTCTATGAAAACGTAGCATATACTTTCGTTTAAACGAATATATACTTTCTTTCAGTATTTCATTAATTATCTCTATAGTAACGTTTCTACGACACCAATTAAATGCGCTTTTGTGTGAACAAATTTGTAGATTGAAATAAATAAACATGAAAGAATTGGAGTTGGAAATGAATAATTTGATTTCACAGAATAAGAAAAAAAAATAGCAGTTAAATATTATTATTGAGGTGTATCGTTTCAAATAGTTAAAATTCCTTTTAATTAAGAGTATTTGGATCTCATGAAACATAACGCTCTTAGATCTAGTTTTTATCTAACTTCCTACTATCTTTATTTGCCAGTTTTTCATCATATCAATTTTTCTTTGTATTTTTCTAGTGGAAAACGGCTTTGCCCATCCATCCACTTCAAAAATTGCATTTCCAGGTAAATATAATTGCAATAAAAAATTACTATATTATAGTTTTTACTTTTTTTTACCTTTGGTAATAAAGAAAATCAAAATTTATTTCCTTTAAATTATTTTCAAATTAATACAAATCCAAGATAAAATTATTATAGTATATTGGATCAAAGTAAATTTCCTCATAACAATTTTTCTTTGTATTTTTCTAGTACAAAACGACTTTGTCCGTCCATCCACTTCAAAAATTGCATTTCCAGGTAAATATATTTGCAATAAAAAATTACTATATTATAGGTTTAACTATTTTTCACCTTCGGAAATAAAGAAAATCTAAATTTATCTTTTTAAAATTATTTTCAAATAAATGCAAATCCAAAATAAAATTGTTTTAGTCTATTGGATCAAAGGTAATTTTATCATTATTTTCTTATTTTCTTCACAGTATTTCGCTTTCATTACGAACTTAGGCATTTAAAAAAGAGCAAATATTCAGCAATTATTTATTTCCTTGCTCTTAGAATCCATCAACTGTTCAAGTTCATATTCTTAAATGCAATAATATTTCACCTTTAAGTGCTTTAAATAATAAGATTTCTCAGAAAGATATCGATCTATAAAAAATTTCAAATACTAGATATTTTTCTTATATTGGTAAAAATAATAGGCGACACACAGAAGTGAACAAGGAACCACCAACAAGAGATGCAACATACATTCCTTTTATCTTTTCTACTATATTTAAGGCAAATTTTAAGGGGCCTTTCTAATATTTGGGGCTGAATAGTTGAAATCGCGAGTTTCTAACATTCAGTGATGAGAACTTTTAATGTTCGAAATCAAAAGATGTATATATTTTGAAAAATTGTGAATGATTTGGAGAATGTATTTCACTTATGAATATAAAATATGGATATATAAAATAGTTTTAAGGTAGGCAGAAATGAAAACAAATTCATAGACCTAATATATGCATATAAAATTAAAACTGGAGAATAGATAAGATTCAATTATTCAATTGTATTTTTAAAATATCTTTAAAAGTTTCAACTTAAAAAGAGAGTTAAATTAAAAAATTAGACTGAAAGAAAATATCTTTGGTTTTGAGGTCTATATTTATATCATTAATATTATAAGAAATGATTGAAATTTTGTTAAAGATTTAATGTGTAGAAGTGTGTGGATGAGAATGTACGGAGGTAAAATTGTGGAATTTTGTTTTACATCAAAGCGATTGATTTTCCGAAAAAGAAGAATCTATTGAAAATTAGCAACGAATTCTTTTGCTCATGATTTTTCGCTGTAGGAGGAAGATTCACTTTCAGATTGATTCTACTTTTGTATATGAAATTTTGCAGAATAAGGAAACCGGGGTATTCAAAAGGCACATCCCTGTTAAAAATAAGAAGGAAAAACAATCTCCCATCAATAGACTTTTATTTCTCGGATGAGATTTCGAAAATTCTAAATAATAATAATAATGTTACAGAAAAACAATATTAACTTCTTCAAATCTGATTGGATATTCAGGAGTTTCATCAAAATTAGGTATTTTTTCCATTAAGATTAAAACAATAACTACACGTATCAGAAATTCTTTTATTTACATAAAGTAATAAATGTATAAATACGAACTAATTTTTCAATGCTAAAATCGTTTAACAGACTGAATATATATATTTTTTTATATACCAACTTTTCAAGAAGGAATTTTTAAAAAAATCTCTAAACATAGTCGTAATTGTATGAAAACACTCTTATTCACTTACCAAGGCACTGGATCTCGGACAATATTCGTATCTCAGATGAATTTTCTAACATATTCGAAATAATATTCAAATGAACTTGAACACTTATGTTTAATACCTGTACATTTTTCTGAATAAAGTTTATAACCAAAAATTTAATTCAATAAGTAAAATAGTAAAGTTTCGAAAATACTATGCTTGTTCTGTAATTCGTACCTCAATTTATCCATTTTGGTTTTTGTATTGCAGATGTATCGAAATGAAATTTCATTGATGCAATTTGTCCTTTGAAAAGATAGAAGTTTCACCAATGAGGTTGAGTAAATCATAGTTATGTTGACAAATTCCATTTTCCAAGGAATACGAGGAGGATTTAGACATTCGAATAAAAAAAATTTTGAAAGAAATTACCAAAAATAAGAGATTTGGTTATATTTCAAAGGCTGAATGTGCTCCTCTTTTGTAC
>JAOUZG010030961.1:905256-918294 GCA_026289955.1 Argiope argentata | reverse complement strand
TATATATATTCTTGATATTTGAATTTCTTTTATCTCTCTTTTTGTAGACCAAATTGAAAGGGATATCGAAAGAAATAAACCTAAAGAAAATAGTGTAAGCGTGGCAGGTAAATAGTTTGAAATAAAATACATTTCATATATCAGAATTATATTAAATAGTGATATTTATTCTGTATATTAGTTTTCCTATACCTTTACCTTCTGAAATGAAAAAAAGGAAATTTTCCTTATTTGAAATATTTTAAATACCGACAAATCTGAACTAAAACTTCTTACAAATAGATCGGGTCTAGGTAAGAGGAGATATAAAAGAACAAACTTAAATGGATGTTACAATAGCTTCAGAGACAGAAATTACCCGTTTTACCAAAATAATAGGAGTTGATTACTCGTATTTTTTTGACTGCTCAAGATCATCAATTCAAGTAACAAAATTGATTGAATTGGAATGTGAAATACATAAATTTATCAAATTAACAAAAAGCTTTTAAATTATGAGCATATAAATCAAATGAAGCAAGATCAAATATAAACTTCTTATAAGAATTTCAAAAATAAAACAAACATTTTCCAAAATCATTCTTCTAAAACGAAAGCACACTTAGTATAATGGTGTTGATTTATTTGTTTTCATATCTCCTCGAAAGTGTACTTTATGCCATGTTTTCGCATTATTTTAAACATAATCACTTTTTCAAGAAAAATAATTCAATATTAACTGTTGAATAATAGAAACATTTAAATGCCTGTATGTAAAGAAAAATTCCCCTAAGTTTGCAAAATAATTAGCAAAGTAATGCTCAGTCCAATTCTTTTTTCACTTTCTTTTTTCTTTAATTTTTTTTACTTCAATTGTCATGCAATTACAATTTTCTTAGTCTCTCTTCTAGTAAAAATTACTGCTGCCCTTCCCTCCACGTCAAATTCTGCAAATTCCGGTAAATATATTTGCAATAAGAACTTACTTAATGTATATCAGAATATTGTTGAATATTTTTTTCTATTCTATATATGTTTTGCAATTCATCTTCTTATAAAAAAATAAAATCAATTTTTTTAAAAAAATTATTTTTCAAAAATTGCAAATCTAAGATAAAACTATTTTAGCATATCGAATCAAAGTAAACGGAGGTAAAAACGAAAACAATTAACGGTCTCTTTCAATATTTCCATAAACGTAAACAATCATTTTTGCTATTATTTTATTACATTCTAGAAGTATTACTTTTAATTAACGAAAGCATTATTCTAAGAGTTATTAAAGAGTATCTTCGCCATTTTAATTTCTCAATTAGGAGTGTTGAAACATGACAAAATAAGAATTACACATTCAAAAACAGGTTTTCTTTACCTTCTGCATTCTGATTATATTTACTTCAGTTTTCATTTCAAATTGCTTGCGAGAAAAAAAATAATGGGAAATTAAAATTTCTAGAAAATTTGAAAATCCCGATTTCAATCAAAAAAATTCATGCACTCCCAAATTTAAAACTTCCAAACAGACAGATTCACAATTGAAATATTATTATGCACTAAGCTTTGTCGAAAAGTATCTGGCCATACTTTATTGATCGCCATCTGTTGAGGATACATTCTAAGAAAGAATAATTTGACTCTTTGAAAATATTTCCTTTTTGACAATAATACGAATATTTTCGACTTTTGAGCAATCTACATAGTTATTTTTGCATACTTTTGAAATTCACTAATTACAAGAAAAAAATTTATAACAAACGATTCAAAAGCTTCAGGATTACCTCTCTATAAATTGGTAAATCTATAAGTTCAAAATAATAAGAGATGTAGAAAAAAATTAATGAATGTTTTGATATATAAAAACATAGTAAAGCCATTTTATCAATATACATATTTTCATTTAATGTTGCATTAATTTTTAATACGGTAATGTTTCCAAAATACCGACTAAATTTTCGATTCTCTGTAGAAGTTCATCGATGGAAGTAACTAAATTGTTTGAACTGGAATTCGAAATGCATAAATTTATTTCTGCACTGAATTAAAAAAAATCATTAAATACTATTCATCAGGCATTTTGTTTTAAATAACTAAAATACCTTTAAATTATTAGCATCAAAATCTAATGAAGCAAGCTGAAATAAAAACTTCTTATAAGCAGCTGAAAAATAAAAGAGATATACTTCCAAAATAAGTCCTTTATAACTAAAGCAAAAATAATATAATGATGTTTATATATATATTTTTAAATACCCTCAAATCTTTGCTTTTCTCATTATTTTAAACCTAATCTCTTTTTAACAGAAAAGTTGTTGAATACTCACAGGTGAATAAATGACGCATTTACGTGCGCGTTTATCCTGAAAATTTCCCTTATGTTCACAGAATAAATAGTATAATAAGATTATTCTTGGTTGTATTTTACTTAATTATTTCTTTCTTTTATAAAAAAATTCATAATATTTGAGTTTACTTTGTCTCTCTTTTTGTAGAGATAAATAAATCTGCACTACAAGGAGTTACAAATAAAGAAAACAGAGTAAGCGTGGCAGGTAAATAGTTTTGAAATAAAATATGTTTTATTTATCAGAATTATATTAAATAGTGATATTTATTCTGGATTCTAGCTTTCATTTTTCTTCACCATCTGAAATGAAAAAAAATTAAGCTTATCTTATTTAAAATACTTGACAAATCTTATCTAAAACTTCTTGCGTATAAATCGGGTCAAGGTAAGAAGAGATATAAAAGAAAAAACTTAAATGATTGTTACAATATTTTCAGAGACAGAAACAGGCAATTTTACCAAATTAATAAGAGATGTAGAAGCGAAAAAATATTTTTTATGAAAGTTACTATAAATGAAAACATTGTTATTATTCCATTTAACAAATTAATTCTTACATTAAATATTTCAGTAATTTGTTATTAGGCAACGTTTCTAGAACACCAACAAAATTTGCATTTGAATGTTCAATATCATCAAATGAAGTAACAAAATTGATAGAATTTTAATGAGAAATACATAAATTTATCAAATTAATAAAAAGCCTTTAAATTATAATTATATAAGTATAATGAAGCAAGCTCAAATATAAACTTCTTATAAGAATCTCAAAAATAATTTAAACATTTTCCAAAATTATTTTTTTAAAACGAAAGCATACTTAGTATAATGATGCTGATATAAGTTTTCATATTTCCTCGAAAATGTACTTTATGCCATGTTTTCGCATTATTTTAAACTTAATTACTTTTTACCAGAAAAATAATTCAATATTAACTGTTAAATAATAGAAACATTTAAATGCGTGTATGTAAAGAAAAATTCCCCTAAGATTGCAAAATAATTAACAAAGTAATACTCAATCCAATTCTTTTTTCACTTCCTTTTTTCTTTAATTTTTTTCCCTTCAATTGTCATGCAATTACAATTTTCTTTGTCTCTCTTCTAGTAAAAATTACTGCTGCCCTTCCCTCCACGTCAAATTCTGCAAATTCCGGTAAATATTTTTGCAATAAAAACTTACTTAATGTATATCAGAAAATTATTGAATATTTATTTCTATTCTATATGATGTGTTTTAAAATTCTTCTTCTTCTGAAAGAAATAAAATCAATTTTTTTTCTTTAAATTATTTTTCAAAAATTGTAAATCTAAGGTAAAACTATTTTAACATATCGAATCAAAGTAAACGGAGGTAAAAACGAAAACATTTAACGTTCTCTTTCAATATTTCCAGAGACTTAAACAATCGTTTTGGCTATTATTTTATTACATTCTAGAATTATTTCTATTAATTAACGAAAGCATTATTCTAAGCGAGATTAAATAGTATCTTTGCCATTTTAATTTCTCAAATAGGAGTGTTGAAACATGACAGAAAAAGAATTCAAAATTCAACCGCTGGTTCTCTTTCTTTTCTGCATTCTGATTTCTTTAACTTCAGTTTTCATTTCAAATTGCTTGCGAGAAACAAAAATAAAGGGAAATTAAAATTTCTAGAAAATTTGAAAATCCCGATTTCAATCAGAAAGATTGATGCACTCCCAAATTTAAAACTTCCAAACAGACAGATTCACAATTGAAATATTATTATGCACTAAGCTTTGTCGAAAAGTATTTGGCCATACTTTATTGATCGCCATCTGTTGAGGATACATTCTAAGAAAGAACAATTTGACTTTTTGAAAATATTTCCTTTTTGACAATAAAACGAATATATTCGACTTTTGAGCAATCTACATAGTTAATTTTGCATACTTTTGAAATTCGCTAATAACACGAAAAAAATGAATAACAAATTATTCAAAAGCGTCAGGATTATCTCTCTATAAATTGATAAATCTATAAAATCAAAACAATAAGAGATGTAGAAAAAGAATTTAATGAATGTTTTGATATATAAAAAAGTAATAAAGCCATTTTATCAATATATATATTTTCATTTAATGTTGTATTAATTTTTAATACGGTATGTTTCCAAAATACCGACTAAATTTGCGGTTCTATGTACAAGTTTATCGATGGAAGTAACTAAATAGCTTGAACTGGAATTCGAAATGGATATATTTTTTTGTACTTTTAATCAAAAAAATATTATTAGTTAATTTTTTTTCATGCATTTTCTTCAAATTAATTAAAAGCCTTTAAATTATGAGCATATTAATCTAATGAAGTAAACTCAAATTTAAACTTCTTATAAGCATCTGAAAAATAAAAGAAACATTTCTACAAAATCGTTCTTTTATAACTAAAGAATACTTAGTATAATGACGTTTATATATGTTTTCAAATCTCTTCGAAAGTGCGCTTTAAGCCATGTTATCTTATTATTTCAAACTTAAACTCTTTTTCCCGGAAAAAGATTTCAATATTAACTGTTGAATAATTTAAACTTGTGAATGCGTGTATGTAATGAAAAATTCCCTTATGTTAACAAAATAAATAACAAAGTGATGCTTACTCAATTTTTTTCACTTTCTTATTTCTTTCATTTTTTTTCTCCTTCAATTTTCATGAAATTACCACTATCTTTTTTCTCTCTTCCAGAAAAAGTTACCACTGTTGCTGTATCCCCGTCAAAAACGACAGTTTCAAGTAAGTATTTCTGCAATAAAAAATTACTTAATGTATATCAGAATAATATTAAATTTTTACTTCTACTCTATATGATAGGTTTTGCATTACTTATTCTTCTGAAGAAGAAAATCAAAATATATCTTTTAAAATTATTTTAGAAAATTATAAATCCAAGATAAAAATATTTTAGTATATCGGATCAAAGTAAACGGAAGTATAAAAGAAAACAATTAACGGTTCCTTTCAACATTTCCAGATTCTTAAACAGGCAATTTTGTCTTTGTTTTCTTTTATTCTGGACAGTATTTCTGTTAATTAACGAAAGCATTATTCTAAGCGAGATTAAAGAGTATCTTCGCCATTTTAATTTCTCAATTAGGAGTGTTGAAATATGACAGAATAAGAATTGAAAATTCAACCGCTGGTTTTCTTTCCCTTCTGCATTCTGATTTCATTAACTTCAGTTTTCCTTACAAATTGCTTGCGAGAAACAAAAATAATGAGAAATTAAAATTTCTAGAAAATTTGAAAAGCTCGATGTGATACAGAAAGATTCATGCACTCCCAAATGTAATAGTTCTAAAGAGGCAGATTCTCAATTGAAATATTATTATGCACTATGCTTGATGGAAAACTATCTGGTCCTACCTTATTGATCGTCATCTGTTGAAGATACATTCAATGAAAGAATAATTTGAGTAGTTGGAAATGTTTCCTCTTTGACAATATTCAGAATATATTTGATTTTTGAGCCCTCAATTTAATTATTTTTGCATACTTTTAAAATCCACTAATTACAAAAAAAATTACGATAAATTCATACAAAATCGTCAGGAATACCTATCTATAAATTGGTAAATCTATCAGCTCAAAGTAATAAGAGAAGTAGAAGAAAAAAATTATAAGTGTTTCGATAAATGGAAATGTTTTATTAATTTTTAATATGGCAACGTTTCTAAAATACCAATTAAATTTGCGGTTCTCTGTACAAGTTCATCGATGTAAGTAATTAAACTGACTGATTTGAAATTTGAAATGCATAAATTTATTTGTGCACTGAATAAAAAAACATTAAATACTCTTCGCCTGGCAAATTGTTTCAAATATTTAAAACGCCTTTAAATTATGAGCATAAAAATCTAATGAAGCAAGCATGAATAAAAAACTTCTTATGAGCAGCTGAAAAATAAAAGATATATACTTCCCAAATAATTCCTTAAAAACTAAAGAATAAATAGTATAGGGATGTTTATATATAGGTTTTTAAATCCCCTCGAAGCTTTGCTTTAAGCTACATTTTCTCTCTTTCTGTACAAAATGATACAACTACTCTAGAAAGAACTACAACTAAAGAAACTAGCTTAGGCATGGCAAGTAAATAGTTTTGAAATAAAATATGTTTCATATATCAGAATTATATTTATTCTAGAAGCTAGGTTTTATATTTCTTTACCTACTGAAATGAAGAAAATCGAAATTTGCCTTTCTTAAAATATTTTAAACAACGACAAATCCAAGCTAAAACTTTATATATATATATATATATATATATATATATATATATATATATACACTGAATTGACAAAAGTCATGGGATGACTGTTAATATCGTTTCGGTCCTCCTTTTGCCCGGCGAAGTGCAACAACTCGACGTGTCATGGAGTTCACAAGTCGTTGGAAGTCCTCTGCAGGAATATTGAGCCATGCTGTCTGTATAGACGTCCATAATTGTGAAAGTGTGGATGGTGCAGGAGTTTGGGCACGAACGAACCTTTCGATGATGTCCCATAAATGATCGATGGGATTCACATCGGGCGATCTAGGTGGCCAGATCATGCGCTGGAATTGTCCGGAATGTTCTTCAAACCAATCGCGAACAATTCTGGCCCGGTGACATGGCGCATTGTCATCCATAAAAATCCCATCGTTGTGTGGGTACGTGAAGTCCATGAATGGCTGCAAGTGATCTGCAAGCAGATGAACATAACTATTTCCAGACAATGATCGGTTCAGTTGCACCAGAGGACCGAGTCCATGCCATGTAGAAACAACCCACACCATTATGCAGCCACCACCAGCTTGAACAGTGCCTTGCTGACAGTTTGGGTCCGTGGCTTCGTGGGATCTGCGCCACACTCGAACTCTACCATCAGCTCGTAACAACTGAAATCGTGACTCATCTGACCACGCCACGGTTTTCCACTGGTCTAGGGACCAGTCGATGTGCTCTCGAGCCCAGGAGAGTCGCTTCAGGCGATGTCGTGCTGTCAATAAAGGCACTCGAGTCGGTCTTCTGCTGTCATAGCCCAAGGAAGACAAATTTCGCCGCACAGTCCTATCGGACACGTCCCTCGTACGTCCCACATGGATTCCTGAAGTTATTTGACGAAGTGTTGCATGTCTATTAACATTAACCATTCAACATAGACGTCGGCGGTCTCGGTCGTTAAGTGCAGGTGGTCGCCCACTGCGCTGTCCATGATGGGATGGGATGCCTGAAATTTCATACTCTCGGCACACTCTTGATACTGTGGATCCCGGAATATTGAATTCACTAACAATATCCGCAATTTAAGGACCCATGCGTCTAGCTCCAACTAACATTCCACGTTCAAAGTCTGTTAATTCTCGTCGTGCCGCCATAAATCATGAAAAACCTGTTCACATGAATAACTTGAACACAAATGAACACATTTATACTTTTTCGCTTCGATACTACTGCCATCTGTATATTTGCAGAGAGAGAAACTATAAAAGAAAATCCTTAAATGGTGGTTTCAGTATTTTTAGAGACAGAAACAAGCAATTTTATCAATGCTTTCCTTCATTCTGAATATCGTTTCTGGTTGTAATAAGAAGATATTATTCTAAGCAAGATTAAAGAGTGTCTTCACCATTTTAAGTTCTCAATTAGGACCGATGAAACATTTCACAATAAGAATTCGAAATGTAATCAATGTTTTCCTTTCCATCTCAGACCTTGAATTTTTTATTGCACTGTTCATACAAGTTCGTGTACATAGTCCATTTGGCAAATGCGAATTGCCCTATGACCAAACTTGCAACTTTCTGGTTTGTAGCCAAATAACATAACTAGTATACAAAAGCAATTACTTTTGTATGGTAGAGGAAAGATGGCTTATGAGGCTTCCATATACTCTCCCACAAATGATTTGGTGGTGAGACAAACCACACATTTGTGCCAAGAATATGTCTAGCGGGTTTGTTAGTTATTGAATATTGAGTCAGACGACTTTTTTAATGTAGATGGCACCACTAGAGCTCCATGAGATTGCATAATCATGGTCACTAATGTAGCAATTAAACAAGGAACAGCGAAAAGTAAAGAACCCGCGACGTTGCGGAGTAACATAACTATTAAACTAAACAGACACTCGTACCCGATGGATATTATCTGGCTTATCGTCTGGTCATTTCTTATTGCTCGATATTTACTGAGGGTAAATTCCACAAAAAGATGTTTTTATGAATGAAAATATATCCTTTAAAATTACGGGAAAACTAAGTAGAAAAAAACATTTTAATGATTGTTTCAATGTAGGAAAACATAGTAATAAAGGCATTTTATCAATTCATTCCTTCATTCAAGATTTCTATTAAGTTATAATGCGATGCCATTTCTACAACACCGATTAAATGTGCATTTGTCTCTGCAATTCAACTAAATTTGATTGAATTGGAATTTGAAATTTATGAATTTTTTTGTATATTTAATGAAAAATAAATAATATTTAACTATAATTTTTTAGGTTTATCGTTTCAATTCACTAAAATAGTAAACGCTCTGTTAAGACTAGTAAAAAAATGCCATCCATTTATTTTTGAAACAACTAAAAAAAATATGCTTTCCTTCAGGTATTAATCTTTTGTAATTCAAGCATTAATAACATGAACCTGCGGATTAATATTTTGAAGATTTCTTCTATCTATACTTTAAGACATATTTTGTGATTACTTTAAACTTTTTTTTCAGAAATTGTGCTAAATTACCACCAGTGAATAAATGAAAGTTTTCTACAATTTATTTTCTGAAACGTTCATTTTAATTACAAAAATAAATAGAATATTGCTGCAAAAAAAACTTTTTACTTCACTTCGATTTTTTATTCGCAATTTAATATTGTTTTTTTCTTTTCCTTTATAACTATTCCTTTTTACATTTCCTTAAGTTCAGATACGATAGAAATCAAAATTTATCTGCTCTAAATAACTCTAAATAAATTTAAATTTAATATATAAAAATAAATTTGTTCAAAGTAATCAAATATTTAGTAGGAAAAGTTTAGTAAATGCTTCAATACATGCAAAGGAAGTATTTTTGTTAATACATTCCTTCTATCAAATTTTTGTTTCAGTTGTAATAATAATACCAAAAACTCAAAACTCTTTATTTACTACGAAAAAAAATACAAAAATAAATAGCATATTGCTGCAAAAAAATTCTACTTCACCTCGATTGTTTCTTCACAATTTCATATTAATTTTTTTTATTCTCTTTATAACTATTCCTTTTTACATGTCCTTAAGTTTAGATACGATAGAAATCAAAATTTATCTGCTCTAAATTACTTTGCATAAAATTAAATTCAATATGTAAAAAATAAATTAGTTCAAAGTAATCAAATATTTAGAAGGAAAAGATTATTAAATTATTCAATACATGCAAATGAAGTATTTTTGTAAATTCATTCCTTTAATCAAATTTTTGTTTCAGTTCTAATAGGGGAACGTTGCTCTAGGATAGAGGTGTCGAACTATTATGGATCAAACATCCATTCTTTCTAAAGAAATGTTTAATGCGAAATAGACGTGCCATCAAATAATTTTGTCTTGTGATTATTTTTTAAATAATAATACCAACAACTCAAAACTCTTTATTTACTACGAAAAAATACATTTTGCACTATATACCAGTAAAAGTTTCAGTTTTATGAGTAATTAAAATTAAAATTACATTAGTGTGACTTCTGAGGTTGCATTTTACATGACAAATTTAGGATTACAAGATGTTACTTTTAGTTGCTGAATTGGAGACGTTTGTCAAATGGTTTCTAAGGGAATCTTTAATATCAATGTGAAAATAATGGCTCACAGGCATAGATAGATGAAAATAGGGTTAAAATAGCATGAGACAGTGTTTTGCACATAGTTAAATGTGTCTGAAGTCGAATTCTAGGTTTCCAGAACTTTCTTGCATTTTTACTTATATATCTTGTTAATCTTTCCGTTTCAATCAATTCCAACTTTTTCCTTGTTTCAATAAATTGTTGAATTCGTTTTGAGTTAGTCTAGAAATTAGTCATTAGTTAGTAACTTCCAATCCATCGACTCAGGACACGTTCAATTTATATAATGAAGACAGGCACAATCCGTTTTGATCTTTGGCGTGCGCGTACACAAAATATTATGTAACGTACCATTGGTTTGCCATCCCTGCTGTAGAACTTATTAATTTGACCTTTGTTTCTATAAGTTCATCAGCAGGAACGACTAAATATGACTACACTGAAATTAGCAATATCCTCATTTATTTTTAGATTGAATAAAATAAGATTAAAGGTTATAATTTTTAAATTTCATTCTAAATGCATTTATTAAAAACCTCTAAAATATCTTTAAATAATGAGCTCTAGTAAAAAAAGCTAAAATCAAAACATATTGGAAAGACCTGAAAAATGGAACATACAACTTATTTCCAAAAACATACCTTCATAATTGAAGCATAATACTGATGTATATATTTTCAAGACACCTTGAAACTATTCTTTTAATCATGACCTAGAATTATGTTAAACATATTCTGTTTTTGCCAGAAAGAGCGTTAAATAACAAGAACTGAATAAATGAAACATTTATTGGGCTTATTTAAACACTCCTTATCATTTGATGTATAAATTTATAATGCTGCCGATTTATAGTTGTATTTTTCTTCGATTTTGTTTGTTTTATATTTTTACGTAAAATGTCTTATCTCTCTTATTAAACAGGGAATGTTCATGCAAGCCCTGTTCCCAAAAGGGTTCCCATAAGAACTTCACCAAAGGGTAATTATTTTTGAAATAGTAATTATTTCTTGTAAAAGACGCTTGCTAAATTTTAATTTATTTTCTCGATATTCCATTTCTTTGGATTCTGAAATACATACATGAAAAAAATTAAGACCTCTTCCTAAATTAGCATAATGTTGCTGATTTACAGTTTGAAGTCTCCACCAACTATACTTTAAATCATGTATTTAAATTATTAAATTTCTATCTTTTTTCTTTTACCAGAAAGAGTGCAAAATAATAACGATAAAATAATTTAAAGATTTACAAGGCTTTTCTTCAGTTTCAAAAAAGGATTTTTATATAAGGACTTTACACTTCCCAAATATAAAGATTTGCTTATATTTTAAACATTTAACGGTCTTTTTCAATATTTCCAGAGACCTAAACAATCATTTTTGCCATTATTTTATCACATTCTATACCGTATTTCTGTTAATTAACGATAGCATTATTCTAAGAGTTATTATAGAGTATCTTCGCCATTTTCATTTCTCAATTAGGAGTGTTGAAACATGGCAAAATAAGAATTTGAAATTCAACCGCTTATTCTCTTACCCTTCTGCATTCTGATTTCATTAATTTCAGTTTTCATTATAAATGACTTGCCAGAAACAAAAATAAAGGGAAATTAAAATGTCTAGAAAATTTAGAATATTTCGATGTGAGTCATGCACTCCTAAAATTAAAACTTCTAAAAAGACAGATTTTCAATTGAAATATAATAATGCACTATACAGTACAATTAGTCAAAAACTATTTCCAAATCGTATTGCTTGTCATATGTTGAGGATACATTCACTGAAAGAATAATTTGACTCTTTGAATATATTTATTCTTTGACATTATTAAAAATGTATTAGACTTTTGTGCCATCTACATAGTTATTTTTGAATATAATTTTGAAATTTGCTAATTACAGAAAAATATTTTAAAATCAAATGATTCAAAAGCGTCAAGAATACCTATCTTTAAATTAGAAAATCTATCAGTTCAAAGTAATAAATGTTTCGATTTGTGAAAACGTAGTAAAGCCATTTTATTAATATATATTTTCATTAAATGTTTCATTAATTTTTAATATGGTAATGTTTCTAAAATACCGATTAAATCTGCGGTTCTCTGTACAAGTTCATCAATGGAAGAAACTAATATGACTGAATTGGAATTCGATAAGAATTAATTTATTTTTGCACTGTATTAATAAAATCCTTAAATACTATTTGTCAGGCATTTTGTTTTAAATAACTAAAATACCTTTAAATTATAAGCATAAAAATCTAATGAAGCAAGCTGAAATAAAAACTTCTTATAAGCAGCCGAAAAATAAAAGAGATATACTTCCAAAATAAGTTTTTTATAACTAAGGCATGAAAAATATAATGATATTTATATATATGTTTTTAAATCCTCTCCAAGCTTTACTTTTCTCATTCTTTTAAACCTAATCTCTTTTTAATAGAAAAGTTGTTTAATATTAACTGGTGAAAAAATGATGCATTAACATCCACGTGTATCCTGAAATTATCCCTTTTGTTCGCAGAATAAAAAGTAAAATGTTGCTCATTCTAAATTGTATTTCACTTCCTTTTTTTTAAATTTTCATAGTATTTGATTTTTTTTTGTATCTCTTTTTGTAGACAAAAGTACAACTCATGAAGAAAGTATTACAACTAAAAAAACTAGATTATGTGTGGCAGGTAAATAGTTTTGATATAAAATATGTTTCATATATCAGAATTATATTAAATAGTGATATTTATTCTGGATCCTATTTTTATATATCTTCATCTTCTGAAATGAAAAAAATTGAAATTTACCTCATTTAAAATATTTTCATAACTGAAGCATTATACTGATGTATATATTTTCAAGTCTCCTTGAAACTATTCTTTAAATCATGACCTAGAA
>JAOUZG010030961.1:883668-899073 GCA_026289955.1 Argiope argentata | reverse complement strand
CAATAAAGAAAAAAATTTTATACAAAGATATATATATATATAAAATTTTTTTCTTTATTGCATATATAATAATTGTTTTCTGTTTGTCTGATAAAGTGACTAATTCATTCATATTATTTCATATTCTCATTTAATGCGTTTGGAAATTAAATACATATATGACACAGGCCTGGAAAAAAAAGCTTACACAAAACAATTTATTGTGCCAAATATAAACAGTGAGAAGTAAAATAAGTATGACTAAATGAGAAATAAAATGAATAAATTTAAACAGAAAAGGCTTAATGCATTACAAATAATGCAGAATTATTTCATAAAAACATTTTTCCATCCCAAGAATGATGAAATCCTGATAGAAATTTAAGTCTTTAGATATGTGTCATGTGTTTGAAGATATAAGAATTTTTCTATTCATGGAAGCAAAATTTGTCATTAATAAAAATCAATTACGTATCATTAAATAGTCATTAGAAATTTCTTTTGATGCATAGTATTTGTGATTAGAATTTAAAGAAAAATTTATTTTGAATTTCTATAATGTGCACAATTACTTTTTATAGCTTTGTAAGATTTTTGTCGATTACATCCTAAATTTCATTGCTATAGTCGCAATAACATATCAATAAGGCCGTGATCATGACTTGGAATTTTATAATCGATAGGTGGATAAAAATTATTTATTGAAAAATACCAGATTGTGATATAAAGACAGTAATCATTTTCTAAAATTGTGGGACAAAAGAAATACTACCATTTTGATAGTAAAATTAATAAAAAAAATCACTTATAAGAACTAAACATTATCTTTTGAAAGATTTTCAAAATTATCACAAAGCACTTTAAGCCAAAATGCCCTATTAAGATTCAGGGCAAAGTATTATAAATGTTTATTCTTATTGATCTAATTACGTACAAGTTGAAAGGGATATTAAAACTATCGCACTAACATCGCTCATCTAATACGGGTAAATGATATCAAAATCATATATTTGACTAAGCGATTCAGCAGTTGGCATATTAACTACATTCCTCTTTGAAATAAAACAAAAATCATTGTATTGTTTATAACAGCAGCCAATCATAACCGATTTAATTGTGACATCATATTGTTTTTCCCCTGTAATTGTGAGCGAGTGCATTATCTAATCTTTAACAAGTAAATTAAACGCATTTTGTATTTATTAAAGTTGCAAAAACCCTGTATAGCAATAAGAAATAACAAATACAAAATTCAAAATATGAAACGATGGGGAACAAATTTACAATCATAATTTAATTCAGATTGAATTAATTCCTTACTTTTTAAATAAATTGTTTTCTTTGATATTTTATTGGTCTTGTAAAAGGGCACAAAATAAAAACAGTTTATAAATAGTTCGTTGTAATAGTGTAAAAGCAATTGAAAGCTGCGAGTACTACTGATTTATAGTAATTTTGAACCTTATTGAAATACAATAAAATTTATGTCAGTGCTACATTTTTCATATTTCCATATTACATTAAAATAAAGGAGTACTTTATTCATGACAGATACACTAAAGTCACCCATGATTTTTTTTAAACTTAAAACTTGAGAAAATTGACTGCTCACTTTAAACTAGCTTTCACTCTTAAGTACTTCGAAATGAGTTTAAATTTCTATTTTGCTGATCATGTATGCATACATTATTAAAATTGCTTAAATTGCTTTAAAATTAAATTTGCTTTTTCAAAATCTACAACTGAATAATAAAGAGTTTCTTTCACAAAATATGTACTGAAGTGCCAGAAAGATTGGTACATCAATTTAATATTGTGTATAACCCCCCACGAGCACTCAGAAGTGCCCCACTCGGAGTGGCATAGATTCAACTAATTTGTGAAGATTTTCTGTAGACATTTCTCGCCATGATTCTTGCAGGGCAGTCCACAAAGCCATGGGAGAAGTGGTGGAGATCTCCTGAGGACAGTACATTGTGAAACATTCTAGATATGGTCGATAATGTTCATGTCAGGAGAATTAAGTGGCCAAGTGAGAGAAAGAAATTCAGAAGAATCCTCCTCAAGCCACTGGTTCGCTACCATAGATCTGTGGGGTGGCGCATTGTTCTGTTGGAATCATCCTCGTCCGTCAGAATGCACACAGAACATAAATGCACGTAGAGAGTCAGAAAAGATGTGAAAGCCCCACTAATCTGTCATGGTTGAGTCTACACATATCAACAGTCCCATTTCCTGCCCCTTGCACAAGCCCCTTACTATCACAGAAACTCCACCAGCTTGAACAGTTCCTTGTAAGTATGAGGTCTATAGATTCATGGAGTTTTCTTCTTACCCGTATACATACCCGATACACTTGGAAACGGGACTTCTTAGACCAGACAACGTTTTTCCAAATATTAACTCCTTCGCATACAATGACGTGTCTAACAAGCACATTAAATTACTGAATTTTTAGTTTTAAGTCTGCAACTAAGTTACAGAACTAAGTATTTAATTAAATAAAAATCAATTCGAAACGCTTTAATATCCCAAATGCTCCATATATATTATTAAAAAAATCAGATTAACAATAAATGACCAAAATAGTCTGTATGAATTAGAAAGTTAAATAAATTCGTTTGTCAAGGGGTTAAGAGTCCAACGGTGGCTTTGGCGAACCCAGGTAAGGTGAAGCGCTTTCTGTCGCTGAGTCACCTGTGGAACACAAGATGGCTTGAGGCTACGAAAGCCCACATCAATTAGATTACGTTGAATAGTGCTTACACTGACACTTGTTGATGGTCCTGCATTCAAATCTGCAGCAGTTTGAGGAAATGTTGAACGTCTAACACGTGTAATGTTGTTTTTTTTAACATCAATGATCTCGTTCTATCAAGGCCTTTTTCAAGTCTTACCGCTGTCGGAGATTTGAAGTTTTACCGGAAATCTAGTATTCGCTGTACACCCTAGAAATGGCCATGAGTGAGAATCCAAATTTCATTTCTACTTCAGAAATGCTGTGCTCTATCTCTCGTGCTCCAACGATTAGTTAGCTAGTTAATTTTTAAATTTCTTCCCGTTAAAAATTCCTTAGATCTTTTTTAACCTTTACTTATAACAGTAAGAGTCGATGTAATAGCCACCTCAAATACCTGTTGGGTTATATATGCACTGTCAACAGCACCGAGTTACGTTAGATGGACTCCTCCATTATTTGCATACGATCTGATATACTAGTTTTTCTGGCTATTCAGTGTAGATGCTAATATTTCCTTTTCCAATCCTCGAAGTTTATCAGTCCGTAATGAACTCTAATTTTCGGTTACGGTATAGAAAAAAAAAAGATATCCATTCATAATTTCTCCAATCGCGCTTCGTACTTTCTAAGCTGCTTTTATCTTCAATGTTCTTCATGCTTAAATTAATATGTCCTTGCTTAGGTTCTTCTCCATCCATTACAGTCTTTTTGAGCTGGATAAACACTTCGTTGCGAAACTTCATTCTAAGGATAGATTAAGAATAACTTGATCACTCTCAAGTTAATTTAAATCTATCCCTAGATGAATGCTCCTTTTTGGCACCATAATGCATTTGAATTTTGCCATAAAGCATTCTTATCAAATGAAGAGGACAATGCCCAATTCATTTTCACCCTTCCACCAAAATAGTGCAACTCAAAAACCAGATATAGTTTTGACTCTCAGGATTAACGTATCTGTGGTATCATCTAGGAACAAGTAGAGAGGTCAGGTTTCAAACCCATGGTCTTGCCTTTAAAAAGCTGTGTCATATGTTCACCGGCTTATCCCCATCACGCCTTAAATAATTTCTTTGATCACAATGCTCTCTAATTTTGATAAAAGGAAATAAAAATACATATATAAATACTTATCTAACAAAAATATATACTTGATATTTAAATAAAAAAAAAATAAAGTTCCTCAAATAACAGAAATAGAACACTGAATTCGAAAATCTTTGAAACTATTAAACAATATTTTTATTTTTCAAATAACCTTTAAAAACATAAATGTTCGTAGTTAAGCTATAGATCATTTTAATTTTTTAAAATTATTTCCAGTATATCGGAAATACTCAGCTTTGTGTGCGTTGCAATCATTTACAAGAACTCCCGATTATTATCAACTGTCTATATCAACTTTTTCTTTACTAAAGATGCTCCAACTAGTGCAGGATATCATAATAGAGTTGTTGGAATTTTTGTGTCTAATAGAGACTCTTTCCTTGTGGCATCATGTAATGGACCCTTTATTTTCACTAATTTAAAACTTTTTTTATCGATTAAATATATTATTTTACTAAAAATATTTTGAGAGATTTTTTCTTTCTTTTGAAACAAATTCCTCCTTTATGGTTAAAAAAACAACAACAAAAAATAAAAACCGTTTTTACTTTTTTTTTCGAAGTAAAATTAAAAACTATGATTATATTAATTTAATTTTGCTACTGTGGATACAATTTACTTTTATAAGATTTTCATTGAGTCAGTAGAAAGCTCTAAATTTGATTTCATTGCCATATTTAGATTTATAATATACTGACATATCTAATAGTTTAAGGAGAGACGTATAGAGTAAGTAATTATTTTAATTTCAGTGGGAAAACTATATCCTAGTTTGCGCACTGTGGATACTGAAAGTAAAGTATCACTAAAATTTGTGCAATTTTTATTTGAAAACTCTAGTGCGACAAAATCCCAATTACTTGTGCTGATTTTATTCATTCCAAACTTGTCATATTGAAAATAAAAATCTTATTGATCTACTAATTAAATCTTGCAAATCTCTCTTATTTATATTGATCTTTTCCTTTGGTTGTCAAGAATGTTGCGAACACCTTAATTTTTTCTTGACGATCAATGACCTTGAGATGTTTGAGACCAAAAATGTTGCTTCCCCGATTTTCAAAATAAATGAGATAATCAATTTCAACCTTATATAGGACTATTGTTAATTGATTTTCTCCAATAATAATATCTATATAAAATATTCAATTCCTATTTAATTTGCAATTTCCTTCATTTCTTCAATAATCCTTAGTTTTTAATAATAATAACTTTATGGCCTTTATTTAAGATATTTATAATGTGCTACTTTTCATAATTTGCTAATTTTTTCAAAGTTTCTTTTTCGACTGAAAAATATTTTTTAAAATTTCATTTGTTTGTTTTGAAGTGGCTACATGGTCACTGATAGTTCTGTTATCGTTTGACAAATATGTTGTTAATTCGGGGATTGAACTATCTTTCATCCCTGTAAATGAAATTCTTTTATATTACATAGAATGCCAATAACTGATGTAAAAAATATGGGTATAGAATGTTCATTTTGTGTTCGCTTATGTAAATGGTTTCCTGTAGTCTTTATCACACTCGTAGTTAAATGGTCCTATTATGCATATGTAGTTCAATTATGTCTCTGTAAGTAATTGTTTCGTTTTGTATTAAAATTTATAATTTTTGCGACGTGAAAATGCATGTTTATTAATCTTGCTATTATTTTTTAAATATTTCTACATAAGTCGTTGATATTATTAATTTTGCGTAGTATGCACGCATTATGTAAGTTAACAATTCATTGAAAAAATTAACATCATGTTCCCCCATCTTCTTTGCTTTGAAATTGTTAAATTAGAATTTGCAAATGATTAATTAGAATTCCTTGGTATGTATTCAGTAGTTAGAGGTATGAAGTAAAATAGTTTTGTATTTTGTCAAATTCTAATCCTTTTCTTATTATTTTCACCTTGTTTTCTTAACATACTTATTTAATCAGTGTTCATCCCACTTGCAATATCGATTTCTTCAACTTTTAAGAGAAATTTCTTATTTCCACAAATGGATACTGTTTTGATCTGTCCATTAACATTAATCTGCATGGTGACATCAATGTTGCATATCTCAGATTCTCAAAATATTTTCCTGTCATATTTATGATGTTTAAAATTCTATATTTTCTTAAAAATTGTTGCATCATCGTATTTATGGCTTATAAAATTCTGTTGTGTGATTACTTTAATTATTTCCGGAGTATGAACTGAGAGAGAAAAATAAAGTCAGTTTAAATGATTTAGCTCAGATTGTTCAATATTAACCTTTAGAATCCTTATATATAAGATTAAATTCAAGTAATTAAATTCTCAGTTTTGAACTATCAGTATCCTATTAGGTGCATGTTATGAATTTAACAATTGTTAGAAGAAAGGAATGTGATTATAATTTTTGAAAATTATATATATATATATATATATATATATATATATATATATATATATATATATATATATATATATATATATATATATACAGAAGTGAAAATGTATAATAGCTTTTACAAACTGCCTAGAAAATTCATAAATGAGATAACTAACTCATTGGTATTTAATCTTATGCTATTGGATAGTAATAAAATAAGTGTTAATTATTCTTGCTTGTTATTGTCACC
This sequence comes from Argiope argentata, assembly GCA_026289955.1. Classification (NCBI taxonomy): domain Eukaryota; kingdom Metazoa; phylum Arthropoda; class Arachnida; order Araneae; family Araneidae; genus Argiope; species Argiope argentata. Next base: position 892,648 of record JAOUZG010030961.1, on the reverse strand, counting down.
AGTATGATTCAACTAATTGCTAAAACATGCTTTTTAAGGGTAACCATATGTGATGAACCACTTAGGATTATTCACTGCAGCTGATAAAAAATTAGTTAGGATATTGAAAAAATAAAGGGATTTTTAAAAATAATTTGTAATAATAGCATCAGAAATTCAAATCATAAATTTAAATACTTCTTTAATTGTTTATGATTCTTACAGAATCTGGTTAAAAAAATTGTCTTTTCTTTTACTGAGTTATGTTTCATTTTTTGATGAATCATCTGACTTCCAATATAAAAATTGCAAACATTCTATCTTCAATATCATAAGTGCACCACTCTTAGGTGAAAATAAACAATAGAAGTAATCATAATAATATTCAGAAATAAGGAAAGATTTTAGTTGTATATTTTACATAACAGTTATGCTCCCAATATATACTTGATTTTTAATGTTATATAATATGACATGTAATAATTTAAAATTGTTTTCTTTTCCAATTCTTATCTTTTATTTCAAACCTATACTATAATTAATATATATAACTTTGTTCAGATTCTGAAATTCCTATCTTAACTCTTGCATATATTTATATATTTGAATAAAGCTAAATTAAAATATGTTCATATTAAATGTATAACTAATGCTGTTAAAGAAAAAAAATGCTCATACAATAATGGTAAAAGTAATATAATGCTGAATGTATAGATTATGCAGCTGTTAATGCTCAATTTAAAGCAAATATTTCATTAAATTTCTAATTAACTTTATTGAAAATATGAAGATCAGAATAACGGAATTATAGAATAAAATTTTTTTAAAGAAAAATTATCAAAAAAATAATAATAATAAATAAAAAAAATTAAAGGATTTTTTTTAAAAAAATTGTTTCTATATTTACTAAGATATTTAAACCTATAAACCTTTCTATATTTTAAGATATTAAGGTATAAAAAAAAATTGAAACACATAAATTGTTTAGAATATTTCCATCTATTGTTTAAAATGGGAATTTAATTTTAACATAAAACTTGATTTAATATACTAGACTATCAATTATTGAACCTTTCAAGAAACATGAAAAATATTCTATTATAGGCATGTGATAAAATCATTTTTACTTAAAGTGACTTTTATATTTTATTTGTTTCTACCTTATTGTCAGTAAAAAAGAAATTGATGTTATATAAAAGTAATTTCTGTTACTTTTTGTTAAAGTTTGATTTTCAAATTTATGTAAATTTTTTTAATTTTTGGATAACAAAATTTATTCTTATTATCTAATCTGATTTTGAAAGAAACCTACTTTCCATTTAAGAATGATGCCTTGTAAAATCTCAGTGTATCAGTTATCCATAAATCTAATGTTTTGGCTTAAATTAGTATTTTTAAGGCCTACAAATTATAATTAGCTATTCAATCATTGTCTTTAAACTGTGGCCAGTCATCATAATCAACAGTGCACTATCTTAATGATTTTCCTAAGTTAGAGCATTCAAAAATACCAAAAAGTTGCAAATAATAGTAAGTTGCATATGCAGAAATGCATTATCTTAATAAATTTGAAATGTTAAAATATTCTACTATACTAAAAAAAAGCAAATAATTTTAATATTCACAGGAAACAATGTATTATTTGAATGGATTTCAAATGTTAAAATATTCTAGAGTACTAAGAAAGTTAAAATAGTTTCAATTTGTGACTTTTTGGTATTCTAGAATATTATAACATTTGAAATCCATTAAGATAATGCATTGTTGCATGCGATGATTGATAGGTATCATCCCCATTTTCTTGCCACAGTTCAAAATTACCAAGTCCATCACATATTAGCATTTGTGTTGTTTCAAAATGGTACACTAAAATAATTTAAATGCATGATCACCATTGGACTATAAAGGGTTTTAAATATATATATAGATAACTCTAATTTAAATATCTTCTCTATTATTTTTACTTGAATATTAAATTATTGAGGGAAAACAGTTGTTTTGACCAAAAGTTATTACTTTATGACCATATGTAAGCTATTAACACATTTTCAATTATGTTTTTAAAGAAATTAATAGACAATATATTCTGAAAACTATTTTTCCCATTAAAACATGCAAAAGGTTTCTAAGTAGAATGATAATAAAATTTTAGGTATTTTAAAACCATTTCTACTATTATTCATGCCTGTTATCAGAAAAGTTGTAGAATAGTATTCTAGATGTTTTTGAAAGATGGGCAGGTGGGAGGGGATTTTATTCACATCTACTCTCTAATTTTTAAAAATCTTATTTCTGTAAGGCAAGAGAATATATAAGCAATTCATTGATAATTTGGGGAAGAGTATTAGGCTATATCCAAAGCAAATAGCTTTAATAGTTGTCAGACCTAAAAATGCCTGGTTGTTTTATGGTAATTTTTTTCAGAAAGTCAGAAGCATAAAAAAATATTGATCTGTGCAATTTAAAATTCTATATGTTTGGTTATTTTTATTTCTCACTGGTAATCAAAGGATAATCATCAATAATTCATGTATTATTGCTTTCATGTATATATAATTCATGCATATTTGCTTTTGATCTCCAAGAAATTCTTATAATAGAAATCTTCAAAACACTGCCTCTTTTATCTGCATTTTGTTCCATTGTGGCTAGCATTTTTTTCTGCTTTCTGCTAAACTGAATATTATTTTTTGTGTTATCATTTGAAGTTACTGGTTTCTCACATGTAATGAAAACATCAATTTCCATTAGCACATTAGATATTGCTGAACATTCACATTGTTTTACAGCGAATACATCTAACAGTCTATTTTGCTGTAGTAGTCTTATGTTTTATTTTTCTGTCTCTATCTTTTCCCCCCTTTAGTAGTTAATTTTATTTTGATTTATTATGCATCATTTACTCTATCTCTTTTGCATATTTTATATTTTTCTTGATTATTAAAAATTATTAAATTAGTAAATTGATTATTAAAATTATTTTGATTTTTATTTAATTGAAAAAATGTACATAATTTTTTTTAAAAAAACAGTATTTATGCAGCCAGAAAATATAATTAAAAAAAAGAGTAGCATTAAATAATTTCAAAGTACTAATCTTTAAAAAATAATTTAGATTTTTTTTTGCCGAACTATATAAATGATAATATATATGTATGTTTTTTTCTTTTACAGTTGCAGTTGAAAGTGTAGTTGAAAAAGGTCAGTTTTCTTTTATCAATTATTTCTTTTTGTAATTATTTTGTTAAAATAAATAAGAAATTTCTGATAAATATATATAGATTCTAAATTTAGTCTAAGAACTAAAAATGTTATATTTCAGTATGTTAATGTTTAAATACTCTTGTCTTCCATCAGATTTAGGTTGTATTCTCTTGTTTTAACTCCTTTGATTTTTGTGAGACACATGCCGCAAAAAAATATTTCTTCAGTTGAAATAAAATGCCTTTGAATTTGCCTTGTTCCAAACCATTTCATTAATATTTTGTGAGAATTTTGATACATTTAAAAATATATGGGTCATTTTCAAAAAATTTGCCAAAACAGCATTTGAAAAATTTCAAAATTGAAAATCATCAACTGTTCAATTTATTTTTGGATACATACCTGAAAATACTCAATTTTTATGGATACAATGATATTTGAGCTTAATTCATCATATAACCAGAGATTTTTAACTTTGAAAGTAAATCTTTGAGCTTCAATGTCATGAGTGTTACTGGGCAACATGACTACATTTCTATAAAGTATAAAAAGGTTTATTTTTTCAAAAATGATACATTTCATTAATAAATTTGTCCTTTGACTATATCACATAAAAAAAATAATCAATTTTTAATAAAAATGCACAATATTCATTGTCACGAGTGTTACCCGATATCATATTTTTACTACCTGTCACTATTGTAAATGAAATAGAAAAGATGTTTTAAAGTAATATTGTTATGAAAATATGTTACTCTTAAGTATTCTACAATTTTAGTGGAGTTATTATGGATTTGTTTTGGTTTTTTCTATTTTATTTTAGAGCTTATTTACTAGGTAACACTCTTGACACAAATGGTAACACTTTGATAAAAAGAGATAAAAGCATGTTATGCTTTTTCAAATACATCAATTGGAAATGGGAAACGATAATAAACTCTGTTGCCTTTCATTACAAGTTGGGGGTTAGGCAAAATACTTATAATCTGATCAAATTCTACATATGAAATGTCCTCCTCCATTAATCGAAACAGTTGCCCATTTTCACCAGTTACTCTAAAAAAAGCAACCTTAAGCTCTCCATCCACAGCATCATACTCTTGGCAAACTCCAACATATTGGTACTGTGCTTTATTTGGTTTATCCCTAAAAACTTTAATCAGCACATAAGCACCAAGTTGAAGCTTAGATTCACAGCCACTAACTCCTGGGCTGTGGAGATCAATGGAAGACATTGAAGTGTCATCATCATCAGTGCTGTAAATTGGTGATCTTTTTTGTTTGACCCCTTCTTTAAGCACAATCTTTTTAAAAGATTGGAAGCACTTGCAAAACTTTCCTAATGTCCATTCATTTTCCATGCAGAAACATGATACATCACGGTAAAAGAATACCTCGGAATTTGTAGTTAATACTTGGTGAATGGAATGAGTACCTTTGACTGTCATGAGATTGGATGGTATTCGCTGAAAATAATTATTAACTTTGTCTTGAGGTATAAAAAATAATTTCACTTTTAATCTTTCATTTTGTAACACATGGAACAATGTTTCAGCATCAGGTATGTCAGTACCATGTGCTACAATTTGATCTGCTGTCCGCTTTAACGTTGCCCCAACGCCATCAGCAGCTCCTTTGCCATGACCAGATTCAAAGAAAGACCACGTAGCTGCTTTAAATTTAAAATCAAAGATCATTGTAGTAAAAAGATAGAAGTTCTTTTTTTGTTTATACTGGGTAGAAGGTCCATCAGAAAAGAAGTGAAGAACTTGTATATTTGGATAATCCTTTCTTAACCAATCCAAAACAGGTTCGAGGTGAGCCCAGATTCCAGGTGGACCATGTTCGTTGCTCGGGGAAATTGATGAGAAAGAGAAAGGGCTTTTATCCCTCATATATAACACACCTGTGTGAAGAGTCACCTGATGTCGTGAAGTCCCAAAGTGGTAACTCTGTATCTCCTCATGCAGTTTGCAATTATAATTTTCTGAAAAATCAATAATTATCGCAGCCTCAGTATCAGATAAATGTTCTTTACATTCCTTAAAAGACTTGTTTTGATGTCTTATTTTATAACAATGGGATTTGAATGCTTTCATCAGGCTTTGGAAGGAATTGTTCAATTCATTATTAGTTCCATGAAGTGTTACAACTTTCTGCACATTTACACAAAACAATGACTTTTTTCCATCCTTTGTTCTATATCTTTCTTCTTTTACTTTGCTCCATTTTCTCCAGGTTGTATTACTGTCCAGATCTTTAACTAATACTGGGATTGTATTATGATTACAACTCTTACATATATTGAACATACAGTTAAAGTTGTTTTTATCACAAGCTAAGTAGGATGTCAATACATGCAGGTTTGCAGTAGGCAGAACTTTCAGATGGTGTAGTTTGCAAGCCATGAACTCTAAATTTGCATGTTGCACACACCTACAAGTGTCTCTGTCATACTCAGTTGGCTTCAGAACATAAAATGGTCAACATTTTGTAAACAAAGTGTATGACACAGGTTCAGAAGTTATTTTCCCAATACAGAATTTTTTATACAATACTTTCATGGAATCTAACAAAAACCTTTTTTACATCTTTAATTTATTTTTGGTTCGAGTTTCCTTCTTTCCTGCAGTAGCATGACTTACATCATCATGTAAAAAAAAATGTTCTATTTTCTCATACTTTTCTTTGATTTCTTTAGTTTTTACCACAGTACGTTTTTTATATTTTAATCCAATAGTGTGAGCTGCTCTACTTTGCATTTTATATTTCTGACATAGCTTTGATGACATAATTCTCCCAATCATTTTCTTATCATTAGCATTAGGTAGTCTTCTATAAGTTGTTTTCAAATTTGATACCAAAATATCATGAAATACCAGCTTTTTTGCAGCTTCATGTTTCATGTTAACTTTCCTTATTCCCAAATTTTTCAGCATTTTTTTTGTTTTTGATCTAGGAGTTTCAACTATAGCGCTTTTTCTTGTCACTTCCCTTGCATACCTTTTTCTATATTTCTCAATTTTCTTTGATTTTTCATCTAATAACTTCTGCAACTCCTGTATTTTTTCTTTCATTTTTGTATTTAATCTTACAGTTTTAGATCTATTTTTTAAGATACATTTTCTTCCTTGTCCTTTCTGTCTGCCTTTTAGTTGTGCAGAAACTGGTGTGCTTTTTAACTGTGAGGGAGATTCAAAATTAGCTTTCAAAGCTTTTCTTTCTCTAGAAGCTGCAGTAGAAATCTTCCATCTTCTCTTTACCTGCCTGTGTTCACGGCTAGTCATTTCACTAACTTTCTTTCTCTTTGCATTTCTTATTTTGTGTTTTTCTTTATATAAAGATTCTCTCTGTGCATCTTGTCTTCTTTTTGCTCTGTATCTTTTTTGCTTTTCTGCTGCTGATAATGCCTTTTCATTTTTTTTGCATGGTGGCATCTTAAAAAAGAAAAAATATTTTTAGTCCTCAAGAAATAAAACTGTTAGAATAACAAATATGATGCATAGATTTTTATAAAATAACAATCAAACATACTAAAAAAAAATCTTTATTTGTTACTTTTGGTTTTGGGCAAATATGCAATTGAATTTCATACAAATTGATTTTTCACAATTTCATCACGAGTGTTACTTATTTGTCATGAGTGTTACCCATAGAAAAGTAACACTCATGACAAAAGTATACTATACTAATTTTATTCCATAGTAATAGTCAATACAGAAGCAACTTGTTAGGCTTAATAAATAACAAATTCATGTTCTAATTACATATTAAAAATAAACTTATCTTATCTAATAATTAGTTATAAAAAGTAAGGTAACACTCATGATGATTAATAAAAATACTCACCTTTCTTTGCCTTGTTTTTCCCAATATTTCTTAAATCAATCAACAAAATTCAACAAAAGCACATGTACTGTGTTGCACTAGTTTAGGGAAAGAGGAATAAACACCAAAAGCTTGTAGATCACAGTGCCATCTATTTTTAAATAATTAAAACAAAAAACAGTAACACTCATGACACAGTTCTAGGACAGGCCTTTACAACTCAATATTGACACTTAATAATATGTTTTTTGTTTTAAAAATATCTACATATGGTAGATAATTCCATATACAATAAGTAACATTTATTTCTTTATATGAATAATGTAAATTAGTGTTTGAAAAATCAAGTTAACATTGAGAAAATGGACTTCGGACAGCAAAAAAAAGCCAGTTTCCAGGTCAATGTTTAATTTTTTTTGGTGTTATAATCCCAAAAATGGTTAAATTTTTTAACAATCATGTAGAAAATAGTTCAATAAACAAAAATACACACTTATTTTCTGTTTAAATAAATATAAAAAATAATTAACAGATCTAAAATAGCCCGGACAGTGAATTGGCAAATTTTTTGAAAATGACCCATATATGTTTGATAAAAAATATTATTGGGCAAACATGTCAAGAAATATTTTAGGAACACATCTAATGTAATTTTTACTATGTTATTAAGTAAAGGGTTAGATAGTATATTTTTACTTGTGTTTAGTTTAGAACATTAAGATTTATTTTCTAAAAATTATTGTAAAAAATTTATTATAATGCAGAATTATTTATAATTTTTTCCATTTGCAATCTTAAATGATGTACTAATTAATAAAAATGATTGATTGAATCCTAGTTTAGTGTACCCCTGAGTTTGTCGCCAAATGGTAATCCCCCAAAAGCTAGCAGAATTGAATTTTTTAAGGTAAAAAAATGATGCCAGATGTTTTCTTCAAATGCCAAAGGCATCGTGTATTAGAATTTTCTCTACAGAACAAGCACTACCAGTTCACAAAAGTTAGTTATTTCAGAATCAAGAGAGTCACCAATTTTGAACCATAAAGGTTCAAAGAGAAGTGCTCTTAGATAGAACAATCACAATAAATAAATCACATTATTTAAATAAAGTTAGTGAGTAACTGTAACTGCTTCATAGTATTGTTTTTATGATCAGCCATCTTAATAGGCGACTTTTTAATGTTGGCATCCTTGGCGAAATAAGGGGCTCATTAAATTATAATTTTTCAAAATGATTTTGCTTCAAATGCGACCGTAAATCATTTAGACTTTCATAACACACTAACTAAAACTGGAACAGTGTCCCAAGGTCTTAAGCTTAGAAAGCCCCTCAATAAGATGAAAAAACTTATCAGTCTTTTTTATGTGTAGTTTAGAAAAAAGAAATAGAAAATTCAACTTTATTTACAATATATATAATGATATTTTAAACTCTCAATTTGAATTCAAATTAATTTCTTAATTTTCAATTTAAATTAGCTATAGTAACTTCAATGTAAAATATTCTCTTATTTTCTGATCCATTCCACTTGTTCTAGTTAATTAATTCAACAGTAGCTTTGTAAAATTGCTGAAACAGCTAAACGCCTTCTACTTTCCCATACTCCAAGTGTAGGGATAGAAATTAGCCAGCTTAACAAATTCCATTAAAAAATCCCTTCGATTCCCTTGCACTAGATGTACATGTGACTGATATGCATCAAAGATCCCTATTAAAATCTAAAGGTATATTCAAATGGATAAAAATTTAATCTGCTTTTTCGTGATTCCGCTTTGTGTCGTTCTGTGTTGTGTTCGTTGCTTTTGCCTATACATAATGTCTGCTCCCCCTGGTGGAATAAAACAAACTTAAAAATTCAACCTGTCTTCTCCATGGTTTTGGCCATGACTCTGCTATCTGTTCTCAACAAATAATTTAAATGCTTTACATTTATATATATATATATATATATATATATATATATATATA
>JAOUZG010030961.1:817984-879947 GCA_026289955.1 Argiope argentata | reverse complement strand
TCAGTTAGATTACATGAACAATCTCCCTGGGAAAGTTTTTTTATTACTGCAAAAAGAAAAATCTTAGACTTTTATTTCTTAAATGGGGGATAAAAGAGCACAAAATATATTGAAGTCATGCCTTATTTGCAAAAAATTCTAATTCATATAATTTTATGAAGAAGAAAAAAGAGTAAGGAACTTATCTAAAGGAATTAGTTTAGAGTATGTTAGTACTAGATTAGATTAGTTAGAAGAGTGTTAGTTGTAGATTAGGTTAATTTGAGCATATTAGCTGTAGATTAGTTAAAGCATTTTAGTTGTAGATTAAAGCATTTTAGTTGTAGATTAGATTATTTAGAGCATGATAGTAGAGTACTTATGTATGAGTGTATGTCAACATCAAGACCAATTAATTTGGTATTGTTGTAGAATAATGATTCATGCTCTTTATTAAAATATTTTAAAAGACAATTCAAGGTTGTTGGAAGGCATTTTTTTTCTTTCTTTTTAAATTAGGATAATGATCTTAAGTACATTGCAATTAACGTTCCCTTCTAATATCCACAATTGTCTACCAAATCTGAAAATACTGCCTCAGTTGCTGAATTTAAACCCGAAAGAACATATCTAGTGTGATCTGGAAGTTAGAGCTCAAAGACAATGTTAATACTAAAGTTAAACTAAAAAAATGTTAGAGGAATATTGATGCAAGAGTGAGTCCTCCGCTTCCTTGAAAATACTACATTTTATATGCAGGCGTTTGAAAGCTTTTGTGGATACTGATTTAATAGTTTATTGAGTACTAATTGATTCAAATTTTCACAACAATGGGGAATATATATGTATATTTAAAGTGTACAAAAACTTCTGTAAGATAACTTTTAGTACTTTTTATTTTTATTATTATCATTGATATTTGATTATTTTTAAAATATTTAATTAAGTTTTGTTAAGAAATGATTACAGATATTAATAAAAAATTCATATTTTGAAATGTTACTTTTAGTAGTAGAACAGTATTTTATTAACATTCGTTAATGGATGAACACTTGTTGGCCACTGTATATTGAATAATTTGTATGAAAACATTTTACTTTAATTATATTGCATATTTTTCATATTATACTGTACATGATTACAAATAGTTTTAAATAGCATGTCTTTTTTGGCTTAGTGGAAATCCAAAAATAACATATATCGCAATAATACATTCTTTCTCTCTCTCTCTGTATATATATATGCAATGCTTTTTTAATTTATGTAATATAACTTTAATTTAAAAAGTGATCAGCTATAACTAGGAAAAATAAGTGATTATGGCTCAGGAAAATAATAGTGTATGTGTTCGGCTATTGTCTTCTGTTGTTGTGGGACCTCCAAGTCTCTATTGTTAACTGTATTGGTTTGCAAGATCATGTTTAATGATTTCACTGTAATTATTTTGTTATACATCGTCTTTATTTAAAGTGATTTTCTGTACTAAAAATTTATGTGGTTGTAAACAACCTTTTAAATAGATAAAGAGGATGCTTTTATAGGTATATATATATGAATACATCTATGTAGATAATAATGAGGAATTACTTGTGGGTCTAGAAAACAGTTCAGTTGTAGAGTTATATATAGTTTTCTATATATTCTGATCAACATGAATGGAGGAGGTTGTACAAATTTAAATTATTTATTGTTATTCTTAATCATTTGTGAACAAACAATATGTGAAGATAGAATCATATTGTAATAGGAAAATGAATGGTCAAATATGTAAATAACTGGAAGAAGTTCTGAAAAACAAGAATTTATAATAAAATTTCTTGTTTAAACCTGAATGAATTATTTTCTTTATTTCTAAAGCAAAGTTTCATGTTGAAAAATTAATTTTAACACTATTGGATGTTAAAATGTCACTTGCTAAGGAATATTCTTTCGATGTTATATTTTTCAATTTTAACGAGATCCACCTTTAATAAGAAATTAGAAGAAATTGTACAAATATTTAAATCACGCTTTAGGATTACTTTTTTCTGATTTTTCTAGTATTCTCGTAGAAGAACAAATATATTTTGACTTTGACTTTCTCAAAAGTGAGATTATTTAATGCTTTGATTATTCTTCTAATCTGTAGTGTTTACCAATCATTGTTTATTAATCCGCATGCAGTTTATTAGATTTGAATGTTTTGGTCCTTGACTGAAGCTTCATTTTTTTCATTTAGTTGTCTGTAATATATATCAAACATATCTGATAGGTTTTTAATTGAATATATTTCTATATTCCTTTACATTTTCTAGATTCCTTGTTAATTGTTTTATTGTGAAATATCTATTGGCAGTTGGCTTTCTAGTATTTATAAAAGGCATTCCAAAAAATTTTTAAATCTTGTACAGAATTTTGGCAAAAATTGCTTTCCATTAAAAAAAGTCTGTGCTCATTGTAATTACATGACACATCTAGAACTTTCTTCAGCTACTAAAAATCTGTCTGTTGGTTAAAGAGGTAAAAGGCAAGGATTTTATTATAATGGTATATAATATAAAATTCCTTTTATTTCATTTTTTAGGATTTTATAATGATGAGCTGTATTTATAAATTTAAGAAAGCCTATTTTAAAAATGCTCTTTAATTGCAACTTGGCTCTCTTTAATGATGGAAGATTATCAGAAAGTGGTTTTTTAAGAAATTTTTGATTAGTCTTTTATTCTATAAATATTCTGAAGTTTGATATTATTTTGCTGATTTTTTTTCAAACCTTTTTAAGTTTCTCTTTAAATTTATATTTATTTCTTTTGGATTTCATTAAATTAAAGAGAATACTATTTTTTAAAAATCTATAATTTTAAAAACTCAGTTGCTATTGTTAATATGCTACTGTGTGTGTCCAAAAATCTGGTATGCATTTTAAAATAAATCAAAAATTATTGAAAAAGTCAAACAACTTGATAGCCTAGCACTATGGCTTTAATAATTTTTGAAAAATTATCAAAATCTGTTATTTTTGAAAATAACTGATTTTAATTAGCATGCATTCTTTTTTGATTAAATGAAAATTTTATATGGATTTATTTAAAAATCCTGGATTCATCTATACACTTTCTCGTATGCTTTTATTTACTACAACGTTTTTGTGAAAAATCATATAAAAATTTTCTTTTTAAATATTTGATTGTTTCGTTTCGAATAATAAATATGAAATTACAGTTGCAAATCACATGTAATTCTCTCTACTTACAATTTAGTAACTAAACTAAGTATTGCAATTTTGAACCTGACATATTTTAAAGAATTTTAAACTATTGTATTTGCAAATTCAGGTTCTTAAAAATTTGTTTGAAGAATGATTTTGAAATTGGCAGTACTTGCTTTAAATGCTAACTAAGGGTCCTCAAAGCTGAGAGATTAAAAAATATATAACGTTTTGTGAATCAAAATATGAGTAAATCATTTTTAGCCTTTTTAATTGATGAAGCTTATGTTAAATATCCCAGTTTATTCAATGTATCTTGTGATATAATAAGTTAATGATATTAATTAGTATTTTATGCTGCAATAGAATAAGTACTCTACTTTTAATATAGGGAATAAAAAGTTAATTAATCTTAAAAATATGTTGAATTATCACAGTAAAAGTTCATTGTAATGACAATCCTTAATCTTTAAAATTACTATTATAAATAGGCTTCTGAAAATAATTTAATCAGAATGAAATATGCCAAAGAATTCATATATTTAAAAATGAAATTTTAATTTTTTAAATACTTTAGTTATGAGGATTTGTTTCTCATGAGTGTAAATCTGTTGGAATATCCACAAACTTATTATCATTAAAGTACTGTGTTTAATGTATGCTGCAATATGTTTCCCTGACATCACTATTAAGTGAATTTAGAGATGTTTTTTGCCTTCAATAATATTCCACTTCAATTTTTTATTACCCCCCCCATGATAAATGTTGAAAATGTTATAATACTTTTATCTAATCAATTTTAAAATCATTATTATGGTAAAAGCTCCCTTAATTTGGCTGACTAATAACACATACTTTTGATATCTTTAATTTTAACTCTTAAATATCACTTTGTAAATCACCCTAATAACATTACTTAAGTTAGAAGCTGTTCTGTCTTTGTTAGAATCTTTGTGTCTGACTTTTACTACATGTATTAAATGCACTATTAAAAAATTATGGACAACTGCCATTCATTCATTAATTGTTGAAATGAATAGATAATTATTGATTTTAATTCTTCTTTTTTCCCTCCTTTATAATTGCTATTTTATGGTTTTGAGTTATAATTTTTTTGAACACTTAGTTTTTAAAGTGAGATTTACATGCTATTTTAAGTGTAGTGTGTGGAATATATATATATATATATATATATATATATATATATATGCTTATTAATTGCATTACAAATAATTAACTAATGTTTGTTAATTATTTGTAAATTAAAAATGTTTTATGTAATTCCTAGTTTTTCAGTTTCTTAAGAATAAAACATATACTACTAAACATATATCAAAACTAGATCTTAGAAAGTTGAATGATATTTGTTTAAAGCTACTTTCAAATGTGTCATTGTTTTAGATTTAATCCAGTGGAAATATTCACTAGAAATGATAATATGCTCTTAAATTCTATGGCTATTATTTATAAAAGATTTTTTTTAAAAGATTTATAAAAGATTTTAAAAAGAAAAGTCTCATTCTTTACCAACTCTTGATTTTCATGTAAAATGATAATTCTGATAAAATATTTATTTTTGCTTAAACTAATTTATATAATAATTTTGAAATATAATTCTAAACGATAATTCTAGAATTAATTTCATTGTGGAGATTGGGATTAATCTCAGATGACAGTGGATGGTCACTTTGCTATGAATTATAGTCATAGTTATAACAAATTTATGCAGGCATAATTGTACTGTGAGTCCTATATGTAATGGGTTTGAAATATTTCTTGATGATTTGTTAGAGTGCTTTAAATTAATTTGTGCTACAAAACCATAGTATGTTGATATAAGAAATTATGGTTCTTTGATACCAACTGTGTTTTTTGAAAATGATTTAATATTATTAATTGATTTTGTTAATGCTGTTTAATGCTAAATGTTTAATGCTTTTTGTAATTTTTCTTTTCTTCTGTTTCAGTTTTCTACTTAATAATATACCATGCTATTTTTGCCATGTTTCTTTGGTCATATTGGCAAACAATTTTCACAAATATTGGAACTGTGCCTAGACAAGTGAGTATTTGTATATATTTTCATATATTATATATTATCCTGAAAATGAAAATTTATTCTTGATACACAATTTAATGATATCATAATTAGCGTTTTTTTCCTCCATAATTTTAGAAGTATTTTTAAAGTATTAATATCTTCAAAAGCTTATAATATTTTATACATTTTGAAGATAAATTGTTATTTTTATTTAAACATTAGATCATGTTACGAAGTTCTGTTTCATTTAGTGGATTTTTCTTATTAAGTTTGACATTTAAGTCTTCTTACAAGAGCTTATGGTGCATTAAGTCAAAGATTACCTCAAATCAGTGTGCATTTCATCATTCTCAGTTAAGAATTTTCTAAAAATATATAAATAAAAAGATGAGGAAGAATTCAAAAAATTTCAAATTCTGCTAGTTTTTTTTTTTTTTTTTCTATAAATCAATGCACACAATGCAATATATGCTGACTAGTCGTCCCAATCTTTATTATTATTAAGATGTGGTTTTCTGTTCATAATTTGTATTTGGTATAAAAAAATGAAAGCGAATATGTTGGTATTCAGAGATTATATGCTTTGTTATTAATCAATGCTAAGTCATTTGTTTTAAAACTTTTTTATTGCTTTGAAAATTCTTGGATATTAAGCCAGTTTTAATAATTTTCTGTGTTTGATAGAAAGATCCTTAGTGGTGCTTTTATTTTTTTATATATTGTTTTCCAGTTTAAACTACCACCGGCAGACGCATTAAAATTAGAACGGGACCAAAGTGAAGATAATCAACGTAGAATGTTGGAGAGCTTTGCAAAAGATCTCCCTGTATCCTGTCGCACCATGAATGGATGTAAGAACCAGCTGTTTTTGAAACATTTTCACTTAAAATTATTTTTATTTAATTATTAAATGGAGTGCAATTACTTTGTATTGCAAATTATTTAGAAATATTCAGAAAGCCAATGTATTTTAAAAAATTGACAATTTGCACATTCTTGGCATTTATTGATTTTTCATATGTATTTCAATCTGATATTGTAGTAATATAGAATAAAAAGCTACAAAATTAATCACTTATAAGATATTTTTTTAACATAGTTGTAATTGTGAAATTATTTATTTGTAAATGAATATAGAAAAATAATTTTATGATTCCCATCATTGTTTTTAATTTCATATTGAATTTAAAAATTTTGTTACACAAAGATGTTGACCTTTAGAAATGTGCTTATTTTTTCAAAAAAAAATCAAAGGTTTTTTTTTGTTTTATTTGTTTATTTTTATAAAATCTGAAATTAAAATATTTTTATTCATAATCAGTTTATTGATAAATCAGTGATTTTTCAATACCAATGATATTTTGAACATAATAGCATAAAAATCCACAATTGCCCATATCTTAATGAACAATAAACACCTATTAATTTATTAAAGAAAAAAAAATGTGTTTAGAAATGAAGGCATATGCAATCTAAAAGTATTTTATTAATTTAATTAATTTTATTTTATTTTGCTTTGAGTTATGATGCTGTTATTGATGATTTCAGATTCATACCATTGCTAATCTGGTATTTCATGTATGATAAATATTTTATATTGTTTTTTATGATACAAAATTTATCAAAAACTTAAATAATTTGGTGTCTTAAAAATAATAATAAAAAAAGCTAATGTATTTGCTTTTTTGAGTAATTTACTGCAGTATTGAATGCTAAATGGACTTTAAATTTTTTTCTTAGTGATTATAATGAAGAGCTTATATTTTGCTTTTAATGACTTTCATTTTCTCATAGCTATTAGATATTGTGAAAAATGCTGTAATATAAAGCCTGATCGAGCTCATCACTGCTCAGTATGTGGAGTGTAAGTTCAGTTTTTTTTATTTTTCTTTGTTGACTAAACTTATTAGCTGCATTTTTATAATTGATCATTCTTAATTGCAATAAGAGTATTTCTCTAAAATTCTTTTTGTCATGTTATGTATAACCCAGATTTATGCTATAGTGAAAAAGTTAAATGACTCAATTAATCGTATGTAATGTAGTAACTTTTTTAATGAAAAACTGTTGATTTTTAGAATTTTTAATTAAAATATCAATATTAAAAATGTGCATTTTCAAAAAATTCTAAAGTTGTTAATTCTAAAATTATTTTTCTATTACATTTAAAGGTGTGTGTTGAAGATGGACCATCATTGTCCATGGTAAGTTATCTTAATAGTTATTTCTAAAAAGTAATTGTAATTCATTTCATTTGCAAGATAATCATAACATTTGTTATTTTGCAGGGTTAATAACTGTGTGTCTTTTACAAACTACAAATATTTCATTCTTTTCTTGGGTTATGCTTTGCTGTATTGTTTATTTATATCTGCGACATCACTTCAGTATTTCATCAAACTATGGACAGTAAGTTTCTTGTTTTCCATTAAATTTGAACAGTCATTGATAAAATATTGATGCCCTTCATTATGTTCATTGAATCTTATTAGATAAAATGTATCATGATATTGCATTTTAAAACTATACATGGTTTGTGTTAGGAATTCGCCTTAATGTTACATTAGATGTTATCATATATATATATATATATATATATATATATATATATATATATATATATGGAACACCTTTGTAACTTTGATGTTTATTATCGCATATTCACAAATGTGATGTCGAAGGAAATGACTTGAAGGGACAGGCTATTGACATTGACTAGCTTATTAACCAAGTTAATTAACTACTAAATCAAAAAAATTCCATAAAGGAAATATGGATTTTTACTTAATCGAATTTTGATAATAAAATTTACTTCTCATGAAATTAAATGGAATTTTGATGATAATTTTGTGAGTTATAGGGTTTTGAAAATTGTTGCTTGCAGTGTTAAATGAGTCTTAAGAACTGTTGGCAATATCTTAAAAACTGTTATATATTTCTCCAAATTTTTTACACTGGCTCAAAGAAAATTATCGTTTTTCAAAATGTCACGAAATTAATGCATAAGAAACACAAATTTAATATATTTTTTAAATATAAAGATGAATATGGAAAGGAAATTATTTGTAACAGTAAAACTTCAATTGGAAAGCAAAACTGATATGCTATAAAAAGCTGAAATCCGCAAAAATTGTGCACATGTCCCTAATAGAAGCTGTGCAACATGTCGTTGACATTATAATAAATGCCTCAAATGTAATTATACCAAAGAGTTCTTCGCGTCTAAGGAAATATAGTAGACCGTGGTTGAATAAAGCTTGCCGTGACAATTATAAAATAATAATAATAAAGGTTTTGGAACATATTTAGAAGGTATCCGACAACGGAAAATCTTGTTGCTTTTGAACGTGCCAAAGCTCATGCTCGTCGAATACGCCGTCAAAGCTAGAGGGAATCTTGGGTATTCCTTGTTTCTTCTCTAAAATACTAAACTCCCTGTAAAACTTTGTGGAGGAGGGTAAAGGCTGCTAATGGGATTTATCGTAGATCTTCCATTCCTATTTTAAAAACCTGAAGTGGGATGTATTTCGCCCCATCTCCTCCATTTTGTAATACATGTTCTTGACGGATATAAGATTTAGGATTATTGATATAGTAGCAGGTAAAATTTTAAAAACTGCTTATCCCACTTGTAGATATAGTCCTTTATATCTAATTTATTAGACAGATGAGATTTTTACATCAAGAGGTGTAGAACAAATCAAAGCATTTGTGAAATAACACATTTTATTGTCTCACCAAACAATTCTAATTTGGTTGCAATTGATTTACCTATTTGACTATTATAGATTAATCAAACACTTCAAAAATATTTCGTTATAAATAATATATTAAGTTATAAAGTGACTTTGGCCTATTCTCCAAATGTTAAGGGCTGGTAGAAGAATCTTTGTGGATCGTAAAACACTATAGTAACTTTGTCTTATTTCTTACCGTTTGCAAATTACAGCGGATAAAGTGTGTATGTTACCTAGAAAGAAATCCTAATTAATATTTTTTTTTACTCAACTTTACCTAAAATAAACATATAGTTTGAAAGAGTTGGGAAAATGCTATAAAGTGACATTATTTTCATAGAAACACTGGAATTTAAGGTGAGGCTACAAGCGCTGAAACTTGCCAAAATGCAAAATTTTTATTGTTGAATATCGTGAATACCGTTATAGCTACAGTATATCAAATTTACCCGAAACTTGTCATATCCACCAACTTTGTATTGGCCTACAAAAAACCATACAAGTGTTCCAATTCAAGAGAATTTTAAGTTAAAATTATTTGCTATTTATATCACTGAAATCGGGGATCTTTGAAATAGACATTTATCGGAAAGTTCGTAAATGAAAGGGGGAAAAATTATTATAAACAAATGCATCAATTATTACTCTTTTGGATTTGAATATGTCTGTTGGCTTATTTCCATTCTGTATTTATAATTTAATTAAATTGCTACTTTTCTTATTTGGCTTTAAAATTTGCTTTCTAGAATCCTATTAAAGCAGTAAGCTTAAAGTGGATAAGGAATTAAAATTGGGAACGACAGTGCTCTTTTGCTTTTTTTAACGAACGCATTTTCAGTCATTCATTGGAAATAAAAGATTAAATTTCTCTTAAATTGAGCGCTGATATATTTGATCCATACGAAAGCTGATGGATCGGACAAGTTTTTGGTAAATTTGACATTTTGTTGCTAGAATAGTAGTAAAACCTTGGCGGCTATACGATTTTGCATTTGGTCATTTTAGTTCTTGTAGCTTGGGTTTAAATCCAAGTATCCTGATCAAAATGTTGTCATCTTCTAGGGTTTTCCCCTCGTTTTCAAAATATATACCCATTTTGTGTATAGATATGACAAAATATTTTTAATTTTGGATTTTTTCCCAGTTGGTAATATTTACTTTATCCGCCGTAATAGACGGGTTGTTATAATCTTTTATAATCTACATACACTCTTCTATCGCCCACTTTCTTTTTGCAGTATAGATGAAAGTCATTTTTTATGCATTTTGAACTACATCAGGGTCTGGCCTGTCCGAATTTTTTAGGATCCATTTCCTGTGTCGCTTAACTGTAAAGCTATAATATAACATAGAAAGCATTTGGTTAAAAGAAATATCTCATTTAAATTTCAGTAGAATTCCTGTTCTTAGCTACATAAGTTCTGAATGCACATCTGCACTTCCCCCACCTTTTCCATCACATTGGCAAATTTGCCGGCTTTAATTAATGATTTGACAAAGACAAAATAATAATAATAAAAGCCTAAAAATTGAAGGAAAAGAACGGTTTGCTTAACCATTATCGAGGGGAGGATAAAAAATATCATTTCATATCAATTTCTTTCCAGCTCGCTAGAAGTTTTATTATATATATTTTTATAGTTTGTTTGGCGTCTTAAATCAGACATAATTTATTATACTTTTTATTATCTAAATAGTTAAGAAAATACTGTAGTTTGATGGCAGTCTTGACTTTATAGTTAGAATATTTTGTATTTAATACCCGATTCCCTTAAAGATTCCATGCGTGTTTGTTAAATACGTCCGTTTACAAGTTTCTATCACACACACCATTATTCAAAAGTGATAATTCAACTTATGTGTCACTCTTATCTTCTGACCGTGGGTTAAAATAATGAGATTTTTCATTGATTGCCCTTATGTACCTTCAGATGGGGAGGGGGTATTCTGATAAATGAAAATCCTTTTTACATGAATTATTTGTAGAATAGTTACTACAGTCTATTCAGTGAATTGTTTGGTAAAACTTTCATATTATTTGAAAATTGTTATAGTAATACCATATTCTGTCTTTTGGCTGAGTTTTCTGATTGCTACTTTTTAGAATAATCTAGAAGGACCTGGGCGATTTCATATACTAGTTTTATTCTTTGTTGCTGTAATGTTTGCTGTCAGCTTAGTATCTTTGTTTGGTTACCACTGCTACTTGGTATCTGTCAACAGATCCACATTAGGTAAGATGTAATTTTTATGCAACTTATCTTTCAGTATAAAATTCTGTTTGTTTTAATTCATTAGTCACTAGTTTTCTGAATGAAAACATTTGTAACACCGTTTCCACGACACTGGGAGAACTTGGAAAACTCAGAGAATGTAAAAATCAACCAAAAAACCATAAAATGCGGGGAAATTCGAAATTTTGTATAAAAAGTATGAAAATATAGGGAATTTAAAAGTTTTTAATTATTATTATTTTTTCATTATAAAAGGTGCGATCTCTAAAGATTGGAAGAATAAAAGATCGTTCATAACCCCCCAAAACGAAAACAATGCCATTAATACGAATTGGACAGATAAAAACATCAATCCTGATTTTTCTGAATGAGTTCGACGAGCTCTGTAAAATTCTTTTGTTGTGTACTGCTCGATTTATTAAATGATAATAAGCTTAAATAATATGGAAAAACAGGCACTTATAGTCATGCCAAAAGAAAACATACTAGACTGCCTGCCAGTTCTAAGGACGCATTATTGATGTTGAACTTAGTATCTAAAAGGAATACCGGGAAAGATGGCATGTCAAATCTGAAAACGTCAAATTTAATGTCCAAAAATGAACCGATATCGTTCTTTTTAGTTAAAGAACAATCATTTATAGATGAATTTTTTATGGACATTAAGGACGAATGTATTACATCACATTCGTCCTTTAATACTTTCACTGATATATCAGAAATATTTTTATGTATGTTCATCGAAAGAGAAATAGCTAAAAAAAATGTACGTTAGGTCACACAGATGTGCTGTACCTTATTTATTGGGGATTAGGTCTATTTGCCCCATGAAACTGATGGCTAAAAAATCAGCAGGATCTGATGCTCAAATATTTGAAATGTAAAAATGAATAAATAAATAAAAATATTACATTGTAATGTTTTTTGTTAAGTGATCTTTTAATGAATTGCATCATGATAGCAAAAATGTTTTGTGTTTTTTTCACCTGTGTTCTTAATTTTGTGTGACTTACAATTAAAGAGTATGAGAGGTAATACACTCACTGGTCAATGAATTGGAAACCCAAGATCAATAATTTATTGAACCACCTTTTGCACGGATAACTGCTCTGATTCGTTTGAACATCGAGTCTACATGCATCTAGAGTGCGTTTTCATCCAGAGAATATCATGCGTTGGTTATGCAACTTTTTAGATCTTGTAAATTAGATGGAAGAGAAGAGTGCTATCGGATACGTCTTTCCACCATATCTTATACATTTTCTTTGGGGTTCCGACCTATACAGTGGCCAGGGAAGGTGTTGGAAGTCAGACTGATGTTCAACTAACCAATTTTGAACACTTCTGGCATGGTGTATAGTCGCATTATCGTCCATGAAGTATCCTTCGCCATTAGAATAAAATTGCAACATTACAGGTTGCACTTGATCTACTAGTATATCTAGGTATCGCATGGCTGTTTGTTTACCCTCAAGGAACACCAGAGCATCATTTCCATACCAGCAGAACATGCTCCATATCATGATACTTCCTCCAGACCCTTGCATAGTGCGAGTAAGGCAAGATGGGTTCATGGCTTCGTGGGGTTTTCTCCAAATTCGACATCTTCCATCAGTGCAAAATAAGGTATAGCGTGATTCATCTGACCACATTACCCTTTTCCAATCCTCAGATGACCAGTGACTTCTTTCCCGACACCTCTGCAAACGAATTTTTGCGTTGAAATGAGTGGCTTTCTCCTAGGCGCTCGACTATGCATTCCTATCCTCTACAATTCTCTGCGCATGGTTCGAGCTAAAATCTGTTGGGAAGAGCCGTGGTTGACGATTTGTGTTAGTTGACTTACAGAGTCCCTGTGCTGCCATACAATTCGTCGGAGACACCGCTGATCACACTCTTGGAAAACTGTTCTCGAACCGCAGTTTTGTCTTCTAGAGAAGGACTGTGGGTTCTGATTCCAACTTTTGAAAACCTTTGATATGGCTGCTTTTGAGAACCCAGTGAGATCTGCCGTCTTCGAAATCGAGGCACCTGCTAAACGGGCACCAACAATAAGCCCTCTTTCAAATGGTGAAAGAGCTGTCGTTTTCCTCATTTTACTTCATTCATCGCGAAAATAACTTGCACCTTACTAATTCTAGCATTTTAACCACATGTACCTTACGTCATAACAAAAGATTTGCATACTTCATCCCTAGCACGTATTCAAATGCAAATCTCAAAGATTTCTAATTTATTTGCGAGTGAGTGTATACCCCCTCCCCCTGCGTAATATATAAATTTTGTCTTGCTAAATTCCAAATAATAAATAAAAAGAAATTTATTTGTATGGGAATATAAACCTTTTTATTTGCTATTATTTTTAATATTGCTAAATTGTTGCTTTTTTTGTATTTTTCGTCCCTTAAAATTGTTTTTCTTTATAACAGCACATAAGGATTGTTCATGCATTCCTTGTATCTTGAATATATGTACAGTGATTTTTTTTTCCAGTTTTGAGTATCCACCCTATATTAGATGATTTTGTTTAAAATGTGGAAGCACAGTTTTTAAAATCGTTTAGTAATTAATATGCATTTATAATTGGATATTCTAATTTTCAGAGCTAATATTTCAATATTCTTATTCTTATTTTATCTGGAATTTTTCTACTGATGTAATTATTGGTCAGTATTTAATGACCAATATATGAAAGTAAAATTTTGAAAATACTGTATGTAAAAAAAGGAATTACAGACTTAAAAAAATTATTTTTTAGAATCATTCAGACCACCAATTTTCAGAACTGGCCCAGATAAGGATGGTTTTAGTTTGGGACGAAAAGCTAATTTTACTGAAATATTTGGTTCAGATAAATCTAAATGGTTTATCCCTGTTCAATCCAGGTATATTATTATTTGTCTTGTTCTTGAGATAGTGTTGAGTTCAAATTTGAAAAAAAGGTTGATTATATTCATGCATTCTATTATATTTTTAGATGTCATATTACTAATGTATTAAATTTAATAACAATATGATATTATTTCAGGCTCTGAATGTATAATTTTTTTTATTATTTCTTCATGTAAAGACTTTATCAGTTAAGTAAACCTTAATGCTATGCATTCATTAAATGTTGAATTCATATATGCCATGAATATTTTTTATAAGCAATATTCTGTTTTTTTATTATTTTACTGAGAACAATTTTTACTAAAGACTAATTTTGAAATTTTATCACATCATTGAAATAAGAATTTATATGAATATTTAGCTTAGCACTCAGCTTTACATTTTGAGTATTTCAGGGTTCTTAATTTCTACGGTGCTTCATTGTGGAAAATGCTCATCATAAATTTAAATTTAGGAACTTTAAATATATTCATACTGTCTTTATTTCCAGGATTGTTATTTATATTTTTTTTTAATGAATAATGAAGACTGGCAGTTTACTGCTCTTAACTCTATGAAGTACAGAAATTTTTTTAAAAAAAATAAAATCTTAGTTGCACAGAATTTTTTAAAATAAATTTTTTAAAAAATGGTGTAAAAACATCTATTTCGATTATTTAACACAAAATATTATTCAAAATAAGAAAAAACGTTTTTTTTTTCTTCAATGACTTTTTATAATTTCTGACTACTTTACAACTTCAAAATTTGTTTAAAACAATATGTGGCTTTTTTTTTCAATACAATAAAACATTCTGTTATGAAGGGTAAAATTTCACTGCATCACTTAGTGCACAATCACATCACAATATAACTTACTTTTGGTTTGTGTAATTTTTTTCACTTATTTATGCAAAACTATATAGTCTTGTCTACTGAATGAAAAACTTTAAATAAAACATTAAGCTGTGTGACTATGAGTATTTCAACTTTTTTAGGTGGGTTAAAGTATATCCTTCCATCCATATAATAACTAAGGGGAGGAGATGAAGTTTTTTAACCCACCTATCTTGATTATTGATAAGTGTAGATTATTCTTTAAATATTTTAAGTGTTACTTTCTATGAATGAATCGAATTGTTAGAAATTATGGTAGTCGTGTTTTCTAAAATTGCCATTTATGAATTAAGAACATGTTATTTGAATATATTGTTTACTTTTCCTTCTACGTTGCTTTTTCATTTTTGGTCGTAATATTATTTATTTGACCATTACAGTTTTCACTTTCTTTCTCTTTCAAATATAAATTTGCTTCCGACCCTGTACGCCAAGTTTTTATCATAAAAAATATTTTAACTTTTTCTTTCAGGTAAAAAAAGAAATTGTACTATTAAGCTGTTTAACTTTACTGAATACGATATGATATTTTAAATATTTATGCCCTAATGCCTTGCTAGTATAGTCTTTATCTTGTATTTCAAAGGAAAGTAATGCAAGACTCAGTAATTTTCGAATTTGTTTTTGTTGTTCAAAAAACTTGAATTTTAGAACAATATATCATGATATTTTTAAGTTATGGGAAATCAAAATGTAGAGTTGACTGTGTTCACTTTCAGGATTCAAAATTACAAGATTTAAAAAGATGAAACAATTTAAATGAATTTTTAACTATTTTGCAATTAACTTTTAATTATTAACAATTTATACTATCAAAAGTTAAACTGGTTAAATTTTGTGTCATCAGCCAATGTTATTTTTTAAAATTAAATTGCTGACACTTAACCATATGAGTTATTGGTTGTAATATTAAAATTATTTTCCTTGTGTTATGTACTATATCATAGACTTTATGTGTGTTGATGAGTAAATACTAAAAATTCTTGGAAATATGTTTTTAGAGTTATGGTAAATTTATTTGGGTTTTTGTTACTGTCATTTCATTGTTTGTGATCAGTTTCCAATTTAAACATATATATCAAACATGTTTTCATATAAATTTCTAGAAACTTCCAAAACTTCTGCATAACTTTCACTGAGCAGTTATGCATATTTATATGTTATACATTTTTGTCTCAGTTAAATTTTAAATAATATGATAATTATTTGTGAGCCTCCACATATTGAACTTTTATGTATGGAAAATTTCTATGAACCAAAACTTTCTTCAAAATATTAGATTTTGATTTAAAAAGCAATTTCAATGAATCAAGTTTTTCATGAATATAAAATAAAATTATTCCTTCTCTTCTTCCTGCAACAGAAATAATGATAATACCCCCCCCCCCTCTCTCTCTCACACACACACACACAACGAATGTTTTTTGTGTAACAGAAAATAAGGACTTGATGGATCATACATTCTTCTCTTCTATGAATCCCCGTGCAAGACTTAGATTTCTTTTATTAACTTGACCCCTAAATGGAAATCTTTTAAGAAGTTCAAGTCATAGAACACAAATGAAAAATGCTTCCAAGGATAAAAATGTAGTTTCGTTTTGTATAGCAGCGAAATTTTAGTAAAATTAGAAAAGGTAATTGAAGGATTCCAGTTCGCCCTGGTGAAATCTTAGCAAGCTGAAAATCATGTTCTTTCTCTAAGATACTCCAGAAGAAGATACAAAGCCTTTTCCCACTGTTTTCAGTATTATTTTTTAAAGTTTGTTGATGTTTTTTGTTACTGTGTTATAAAAGTGGCTTTGATTATCTACAAGGTAAGTTGAAAAGTTATATATTTCCTAGATGTATAAGATATAACAATAACGAGTAAGATTCAATTTTTATTTTGGGTTTTAGTCTTAAAAAATAGGATAGTGTTCTCCTTTGTCTCTGTTAGTCTTCATTGTAAGGCAATGAAATATAGCTTTTATAGTAAAAAAATTCTATATTTTTTATGCATTTGGAATAGTTTTTTATGATTAGAATTTATATTAAATCTGCAAAAGCTGTAGCTCCAATGTCCTTCCAGTAATGTTCATTATTTTGTCATTTCAACTATTGACACTTTAGAAGAATTTGCTATTTGATCTATTTATACATTACATTTCATGCATGAAAGCTGATTAACCACTTAACTGTTTTGCCCGTATGCCGTACGTGCATCTATTTATCGAATTTTGATAGTTGTAAGCAAAAAATAAACCATTCATAACGATTATAACTGAATATTAAAATTACTTCGAATATATTGATAAGTCAAGTAGTCAATGGATTTCCATTTGAATCAAAATAAGAAAATAGATCCAAAATAGAAGATGTCATCTTATTAGATAATAAAATAAACAAAACAGTTAAGTGGTTAATAGTAACAATTTGGTGCTATTTGACATCAAGTATGAAAGAAAATTGATGTGAAGGAAGAGAAAAAACTCTGATCCTAAGGGAAGAATCCATGATAATTTTTTTCATTTCGATAAGAAATAGAGATGGAAGAAGTAATTTATCTCAAATCATGCATAATTGATTTTTAAACGACATATATATTGTAATTAATTATATTGAATTTACCAGATTGAAGATTCGTTATTTGTGGGTTCGAAAGATGGATGAAGTTTGCAAAATTAATTGAATCTATTGGGTTTGAAGACTGCTAATTTCAGTAAATTAAAATTTATTTTGATTGCTAATGATAGTTTACGATTTCGGAAAGGCAAATAAAAATTATTTTACCAAATCCTATTAATTAATAGATTTTTCTGGTGGCATAAATTTCGGAGAAAAGGGAATTGAATAGGAGATTGAACATTATATTTGAAATGAAATCTGTACTTTCTAC
Source organism: Argiope argentata (assembly GCA_026289955.1). Taxonomy (NCBI): domain Eukaryota; kingdom Metazoa; phylum Arthropoda; class Arachnida; order Araneae; family Araneidae; genus Argiope; species Argiope argentata. Next base: position 862,126 of record JAOUZG010030961.1, on the reverse strand, counting down.
TACTAAATTAAACTGCTGGCCTTCAATTATTTTAAAGTACATTTATATGTCTTAAATATTCCTTTTCGTTTGTCATAAAATTCAGTTATTTTTATTTTTATGAAAGTTTATTTCCATATTTTCCAATAAACATTGGAGACATATAAAATTAATCCGAATTAAAATTAAATTGAAAGCATTAAGCAGTTTTGAAAGTATGTATGTGATATTCCATGAAATGAACTATATTTTTATTTAAAAAAATTTCAAAAAGACGATAAGGAGTTGTTGAAAATTCTCGGTGCTATAATTTCTGAGACAATTAGCAGTCATTATTTTCTAATCAGTAACGACTTTTTCAATTAAATTATCTTTACATCAGTATTCTACTTTAGTCAGAAGCCTAAACAACTGTTCCAAGTGGCCCTTATTCTAAGGTAATTGAGAAGTATATTTATGAACGTCCTTGTAACTGAGACTTTAATGTAATACTCTGTAAAAGATGCTAATGAATCATGTAGTACATAATTATACATTCACAGCAATTATAAACATATTATCTATCTCATACAGTCATATCAAAGCGAAGAAAATAAGTGTGCAGAATTCATCTTCAGTTTCTTGAATTGCATGCATTGTAAGCAAATTTACAAATTTATACATGCTTTCTTTTATTTTAAATATTTTTTTGATAATTTTTATTTTATTATTTTACATACCAAATAATTAAGCATTCATGGCTACTTTGTTTTAAAAAAAAGTTTTATGTATTTTTCTGTATCATTTTTTTCTACGAACCGTTAAGTTCAATATATTAAGCTTTTATTGTAATTCATATGATAGTTTGTTATATTTGAATTCTGAAGACTTTAAAATTCATTTAAATCATTTCATTTAAAAACCTAATTTGAATCCCCCACCTTGCTTTCTGTTTGCTTTTGCTTGCACATGATTTTGGTTTAAAATGGAAGTTTATTCAATTCTAAGCTGAGAATTTATTAAATTTTTTATCTTCAATGTGTAAAAGTTTTTAGAATAATTACAATTTTGTGTATCATGATTTTTCATTTGTGTTTTGATTCGTAAGTAATTTTTTTCCTGCAAAACGTCTGTTAAAAATCGTTCGAAAAATTCATATACTTGGTTTTTTTATTAACAGATAGTATTAGTTTTTCCATGAGTTAATTGTTCAATCTGAAATTTTGGGAAAATATTTGATTTTATCTTATTCATTAAAAGTATGAATGCGCGTTTTTTTTTTTTTTTTTTTTTTTTGTCCAGTAATGTTAGTATCTAATGTGTCAGAATATTGGAAATAGAACTCGTAGTGTCACAGGGTTTGTAGTGCCATGGGAATAGTTTAAAAATTGCTTAAATTTGAAAATAAATTTTAAGCACAAAAGTGCTTATTTTGGAGGAAAGGTCATTAAAAAGGGATGAATTTTCTCGTGAAGACGAAGAAAACTTTTTGCCTTCTTTTGTTTCTCTATGCGTTTAATACAATATTTCGAAAGTAGGGGCGTAAAGGCTTATTTATTGAATCAATAAAGAAAGCCAACAAAAGGGAAGAATTATTAAAAATAATCCAGGAATTCAACACATATTAAGATAACATTTAATATTACCTCCCCGCCAATGTTCCGCCTTTTTTCTACAATGCGCAAAGATATTTTTTTAAATTCTGGAATAGTTATCCGGAAAGGAAATACGTTCAGAACCGTAATTGTGACTCGAAAAACGTTCAAACTTCAGTTTTCAGATATTAAAAAATTTATTTGTTATGAATGGTAAGCACATACTTACCTTTTATGTGCTATTAAAGAATACGTGTCCTTTTATGTATTGTTAAAAAAAAAGATGCAGATTAGTCCGAGTAACGAAAAATAAGAATGTACACGAAAGAGAACACGGGAGAAATGGCACAAAAAGTATTTTCAGTGAAGCATCTTTATAGTACGCTACACATTCAATCATTATTCTCTTTAATTTGGAGAAATCCTTTTAATGATCTATTAAAGAAATTTTACTGTACGAACTTTTAATTATGATTAATTGAGCTTACATTAACCGATCGTTTAAAATTTTGTGTGATTAGATTTTAATTTGAAGTCATAAATTCTCAATGATAATAATTTCTTTCGCGGTGTTTTTTGAATGTCCCCATCCATTTAAAATTATTATACATTGAACCTGTCTCGACAAATTTATTAATTTTACTAAGGGGGAGGTTGAAGGGGAAAAAAAATACTGAATTTTGTATTTGAAATTTTTTTAAGAAATAAAGTTTTTCAAAACTTTAAGTATCTAGTGTTCGAATTCTATCATTTTATAGCAAATATTGCTTTTTCCTCCCTTCCTTTTTATAGTGCTTATAGAAATTTGTTTGCCCAATGAAATTTCTCTTTACATAAAAACATTTGTCCTGATTGACAAAATCATGCACAACATAAACCATTGAAGTTAGGAGCATGAAATTTGGAAATTATTTTTTGGGATATTAGATGCCGACTAAAAGCGTATTTTTCAAAGTGTTCAAAGTTTAGTTAAAAAATTTAAACTGAATTTCAAAGGATTTTCGACATAATATCAAAGTATGTTATCGCATAAAAATTATTTTAACGCTTTTTTTAAATTCTTAAAAATAGCTATTCAATGATAAAATTTGTTTGAATTAATTATTTTTTAATGTTTCAAGAATTTGTGAAAAATTAGTTTTTGACACAATTTATAACAATGATTTTTATTACAATGAAATTCAAAACAATATCATTGCTTCTTCAAATTATCATATCTTGTTATTTTATTGCTATTAAAGTAATAATAAAAGATTTTTTTTAATTCTTTCTTTAATTTTATTTAAACTTAAACATTTTTTTAAAGCAGTTTATGGAATTAGATCCTTTATTTGATGAGTTTTGTACAATTTTGAAGCTACGTTTTATAGTACCTCGCACTATCTTAAAATAAATAAATTTTAAAAAATGCTTCAATTGGCATTTTTTATTTTCATTTTGCTTCTAATTACAGAACTTTTTTTTAACTACATGAACTAGTTTCCATTATTTATGAAAGCCGAGACTTGTTTAAGCATTTTATTTCCTCGTAAAGTATGTTATCACGTTTTTTTTTTTTTTTTTTTTTTTTTTTTTTTTGAAATAAGAAATTTTTGGTTGTAGGTTAAAAATCGGGTGTTTATTTAATTGTTGGAACGTTGAAATCATATAAGAGGCCATATAACAATCATTTAAGAAGTGTGAACGATAAGACATTAAAAAAATATTTAATCTTACCGTTTCGGAATATTGTCATTCTTTTATATTAAAAAAATGACAAAAATCTTACGAGTTTTATGATGATTCCATTCCAGAGTACTTTAGTTCTTACTTTTATTAGACTGCAACTTACTATTTAGAGTGCGTCAATTGAGATGGAAATTCACGCTTTCCATCTCTGCCGTGTTGGAATTTTATTTTTTGTTGTAAAATCAAATGCAAAATGTTTTGATCAATTTGACGATACTTGTACGTTACTATCAACATTTCAGAAATGATGTACCCATCTAAATAAACTACTTATGTGCTAATTTTCAGAAATATTGAAAAAGATAATGATTAATTTTAATTCATGATTAATTTTATTTTTTTGATCCCCCCCCCAAAAAAAAAAACGTAATTTGTTTTTCAATAGAAAATGTTGTGGAAATGCAGAAGTAAATAATAAAATTTAAGAACTACAGATTTAAAATGAATTTTTAAATAATTTTTCAATAAATTGCTCTTTTTTATAAAACAGGAAACATCCTATGTCTAGAAAATATGCAATTTACGTATGCATACATATACAAGGGTACTTAGAAATTTTTGCAGCAGTTCACTACACATCCTGTTTCAGTTTTTTTAAATGCTTACCAGTTTGCTTGATTTCATTTTAATAACAAGCTCTCAAAAAAACCCATCAACTTTGGAATAAAAAAAGTATCACAGCTTCGTGAAGATAACAAATTTATTTTCTAATCAAATGTAATAGGTTTTTAATTTTTTTAAATGTCAAAAATTAAATTTCTCCAATCAAATTCATTTAAAATTTGTTAATGAGATTTGTCTATCGTGTTAAGATAGCCTGTTGTCGACTCATGATGATTAATAATAAAATATTACAAGGAAAGTTTTATTCAACTTTTTTGAAAATATAATTTAAAGTTGAAAATGTTTCCGTTAGTCAGGAAATAAGGAATAAACATTTCTTCATTTTACCAAAAAAAATAAATTAAAAAGGAAATAGCCTTGAAGAAATATAAATCATTTTGTACAGAGTCGTTTTAAGGGGAATTCAAAAATGCGCGATTTTTCGTGATTTATTTAATGTTAAAACTTAAGGAGATTTAAATAATTGCATTTTAATGTAAGCACGAAAGGGGACGGAGATTTGATCTTGTTTGTTTGAAGAATGTATAAAAACGTCAATGAAACTATCTAGCCAAAATTGTATGAACCATATTTTCTTATCATTGACCTGCTCAAGGATTGTGGTTGCTTTTCATCCCAAAAAACCTTTAAGCAGCCAACTATTGATTATCATCCCGAAACTTAAATTTGTGAAAGTGTTTATTTCATTTATAAATTAAATTGCCTCTGTGAAGAAAAGATTTTTTTTCTCCCATTGCACTTTGAAAACATTCGGAGATTTGTTAGGTCCCACAACCATTGTAAAAATTAAAATTTTTAATAATGCTTCCTGTTTAAGCACCACATGAATAAAGAAACCATGCACTTAATAATCTATAATATTCTTTGATTTTTTACATTTGAAGTATGTATTATCAATTGATTGTTTACCAATAAAATGAACATGTATTAATTTTAATACTCTTTATAATTTTTAAAACTTTTTAGCATTTATATATAAAATGAAATGCAACTATATATTGTATACACAATGTTGGTAGCTTAATGACGAATTCTTTTGAGTTATGTTCTAAGCTGCATGGTCTTCATAATTTTCTAATGTAACATTTTCTGTTTTGTTCCAGTATGATTCATTAATAGTTCTGTAGTAACCGATTTGAAGAATTGCAGCTTTAAACTATTTATAGTTTATTTTAAACTAATGTTTTTTTTCAATTGTTAATAATAATAATTTTATAAATGTAATAATAATTATTATTTTAATTGGCTGACACTATAACTCATAGTAATAAAATGTCATGGGTCGTAAGAAATGGCCATTAAGTTTAGTTATTCATTTAATAATTTGTGTCTTGAAAAAAAATAGCTGAAGTTAACTCAGTATTATTTTATCATTAAGATAAGACTAGGGAAGGTCTTTATATAGTTCAGATAATATATGAATAGGTTTAGTTTAAATATAGAATGAAATTTTCATTCATGCAATTTAGTTTTTATTTTATCGATTTTACTGTTTAATGTACTCTACTCGTGAAAGATATCATAGCATATTACTTTGAACATAAAGTCTTGCTCATACGAAAGTTATATATATTTTAAAATGTGCTATGATTGTGTATGGTTTTTATTATTATGTTATGTAGTTAACAATAAATAATATTTGCGCAGAAAATATTTGCAATATTTTCTGTAAAATTTTTTTTTTTATCATGCCATTTCATGATCCTTGAATTTCAGTGCATGAATTCCTTAGATGTACAAGGTTCTGATAGTGTACAAACTTATAGTTGCAATTCAGTAAGTATCAACTGATATGAATACAAAAACATTATGGAAGAAAAAATGTTGGCTTTAAGAACTTTCCTTAATGATTCTACTTGCTAAGATGATTAATCTGAAGAAAATCAAAGCATTAAGTTTTCATAGTTTGTATGGTAATAGAATTTATGTATTTCGTTAGCCATTTATAATTAAGGATAGTTTCAAACTAAATAAACTTAGCTTATTACCGTAATTTCCTGCGTATAATCTGCAGATGGTACTTATAGCCTAAACGAAAAATAAATAAATAAATAAAAATGCTCCCCGAATTATCCATGGCGGCCGATTATGAACGACGGTTTTCATGTTTTTTTAGCAGATAATCCGCGGATTATACGCTGGAAATTCTAGTATTCTGAAATAAAATAAGCTTTTTAAAATTTTGAATGCGTCATTGACTTTACCAATTCACCACTAAAATGTTTTCTAAAATGGATTAAATAGTGGTGTATTATCGCTTATATACTTAAAAATTAGTATGGTTTGAGAGACTTGGTAAAGGATTTATTAGTAAGATAGATTCGGATTCGCTTATTTATTTTAAAATAATAATTTTCAATTTAAATAAATCTATATTTATCTTTAAAGTAGAAAAATGATTGTTTCTACATTTTTCTATATTTGAGTTCGCCGAAATCTAAGTTTTGTGGGTTTTTAAAAATCTCTTGTTGTTTGTTTGTTTTACATTGTTTTTCATATATTTACCATGTAGGTACAATCTTATATTCATCTAGTGCATTATAAGTCCCGAGATTATTATTTGTATAGTTAGATCAAATATTTATTTATAATTTAATTATTAAATTATATAATACACAGCTTAAATAAATAAATTATGCTGTAGGTAAATGTGTAATTATTGCAATTTAGATTTGAATAAATCTTAACCGCCATACAAAATTATCTCCATTACATTTCATATTTATTAGTCATTCAAGCAATCACTTTTTTTTCTCAAGCAGTTGAATGTAACAGCTTAAATGATTAACTTCATTAGATGCAAAATATTTAGCATATTTGCATCAAAATTTAATTCAATACAAATGCATTTTTTTGTGTGGTCTGTTTTATTTGCCAGTATTAATCTCCTCCTCCCCCCTTTTGTGATACGTAATGCTTTCAATGTATCAGAAATTAAATTGTAAATTTGTTTGATTCTCATGACTAAATTAATGCAATTAATGTGATGGATAAGTTAATTGATTGCTAAACGTAACTAATTTCTTCTTAAAAAAGTAAAAGATGTAAAGGATAAAGGCGGGGTGAATTCGTACCTCATTATCAGCCATCTTGAATGTAGAGAAGTTCATAGGAAATGTGTTATTTTGCTGTAGCTCAAAAGGTCAAATGTTCATAGCATAATTAAAATAAGAGTATTCATCACTATAAGCATAACCTATTGCCATAATGCATCCATTTACATCCCTGCTAGAAAGGGCATTGCAAAAGTAGACCTTGTCACCTGCAAAAAGTTTTTATGTGATTGATTTTATATTTAAAGAAATCAGTTTCTTTTTCTTAAAGTAATTGTAACTGTATTGAGTTCTGTTTTAATGTGCATTAGACATTATTAAAGCCTGGAAGTTTCTGTACAGCTGGTGAACATTTTATGTACCAATGTATTCATTATCTTGGTCATTGATGTTCTTTTATCATTTGTAAAATCTAATGTTTACAGTTTTTATTTTTTCCTCATTTTTCTTAATTTGAAGGTCCATTACTGTGTATCCACCACTAGAACATTTCCAGACTAACATCTATGTTTACGACAGTCTCTAAAGAAACAGATTACTGTAGGAAGATTTGATTTCGCGTAGCTAGGAATTCATTAAAGTTTATTACATTGGCATATGTAGGGCCTAATTGGCGATATTTGGTATTATTACATTTAATTTTTTAAAACAGATTTTATAAAAAATAATCCACTAAGCTGATAATTATCTGAATACTCAGAATATTGAAAATATCTATTCTTTTCATATGTGTACAAAGAGCAAAGCGTCTCAAACATAAAAACTGAATAAATATTTGCACGTCTAGCGATTGCACTAAAAAAAATTATTAAGAAATTAATCATTTCAAAGAAAACTTTTCCTCACGAACTGTCATTTCAAATAATAGGAGATAAATGAGTTAAAAAAATTTTTTTTCCTCTCTTGTGCATCAGCAGTCATAAGCAGCGCAACAATAAAGGTTCCATAGCTTCCTGCATTAATTTTTATCATTTCAGGCTTGAAAATTCTTCACTCTCAATTTCTCCTTGACATTTCTGTTCAAAACCCATCAATATTGTTTGAGTATACTCGTCAGTCACCGTTTTATTATCACAATTAGTGCACTTGAGTAGAAGAAATCTTATTAAATATTTTAATCCTTTAGCTTACATTAACATGCAATTGCTGCTAAAGCGAGAAGACAAATAAGCTGAAGCTTCTTTTTTTATAGCTCCAAATTGACACCAAGAAAAAAAAATACTTCCCAGACTTCCATTCAACCTATACGAAATAGATCTTCCTTACAGAACCCTGTCTCTATTATGCCAGCCGTAAATATAGACATTTGTCTGGAAGTGCTCTTGTGGTGGACACATAGTAGTCCTCGCGGTAATTTTTTTATCCTATCAAAGATTACAATAATTAGCAGTACAGTGGATTTCATGTAAGAAACTTAAGATAATAACATGAAGTTCTTTGAAATTATATGCTGTTATATGGTTATATGTTTACACAAATTATCAATAACATATAAGGCAAATAGGCTTGTCATTTATCTTCTGTGCGTTTATGGTAATCCAAATGATTTCTTCTTTCTTGAAATGAATTTGAACATAACTAAATTACTTCTGAAATAAAATTTAAAATAAAGTTTTATAGAATTGAGCACTTTGCTATATTTTTGAAAAATGAATTTAATTGTTAATAACTTCTATGTGACTATTTTGGAAATAATTATTTTTTTACCGTACAATCGTTCAGATCAAACTGAATAGTATATACGCAAATTTTGTTACTGATATGCTTATTAATTATAGTTGTAGTATGTTCTGAATAAATCATTTTTTTTTTAAATTCTTACCCTATGTACTGCTTTTTATACTTGACTTATGCAATTGCATGTGGTTTGTTAGAAAATAATAGTAAAAAAGGGGGAACGAAATTTTTTTTAAAAATGTACTAAAGTGGTGGAATTACACTTTGTCAAAAGTTCAAGAGGCTTCGGCATTTGAGTTGCTTGAGGCCTCTCCAGCTGTACTTTTTTTCTTGATGTTAAATCATTTACTAGCTATTCAATCTTTAATTCTATTCGTGGTAATTGTTCTGATTTTGTTGTTCAATTTATCAGTACGTATAAGCTGCATTCGCTTTGTTGACGTTGGGGTTCTATTTTAATATTCCTTAGAATTACTAGTGAAAAATTTGATGTCTATGATGGTATAAGAATTATATTGAATAAGATTTTTATATTTCTTACCACAGTTAGCCAACTCTCTAAAATTCGAGGAAGAACACTGTTGTATTATTATACAGATCCTATATTCTTACTATTTGGCATCCATAAGGAAATGAAATTCATAGTACAGCTTCAGTATCTTGAAAGTTAAACTCACTATTGTGAATGACTTGTACATTAAAATAGTGGAAATGACAATTCTTTGCTTCATATTGTCTATTGGTTTTTTTTTTTCGTGCTTGAAAATAATCTAGCAACATGTAGCTTTTCTTATTTGAAAATTTATGTATACACAAGTCTCCAAAAAGTAAGCATAATTGTTGGATTACATGTATAATGAAGGAAGCCTTAAGATGGAAAAATGGGTATGCGAGTGTAAACAGTATCCTGTACTTCATTTTAAACAATGTGTTTATGTGTAGATTTGAGGAAGTGTTTCACTCATGAAAACTGGCTGAGAGGCTTTGCATAAAGACGAATTTTCACCTTCAATAGACAATTCTTCAAAGTTATTGCGAACAAATTCAGCATAATTTACTTTCATTTTTGTGTGTGAGTATATAGCTTGTATCAACTATAGTTTCCACTCGATCTACAATTGAGTATTTATTGATTTAACCTAGTTACACTCAGCTTCTTATTTATTAGACAGTAATGGATATTCGCCCTCTCACTTATCTGAGATGAACATATGATTTCATGTTCCTACCAGATATGAAAACAATTTGAAATATGTGATATTGTTTATGAATATAAGTTTTTCATATTCCTAGTGAAATTACAAAGATTGAAACAGTTAGTGTTGTTTGTTAATTTCGGCAATCAAGATAGATGCAAATTGGGATTTATTGCCAATCTCATCGCCTAAAATATTTTTTTCTTTATTTAGCGCAAAATATGGAAATATTTCTCATATAAGGCTGCATTATGTAAAATCTTTAGTTTTTGACATGGATGCTTTGCTGTGAAATTTTAATTTCTCACATGTTAAGAAATAAGAAAACAATGTTGCCATCGCCTAATCTGCTGTTGTATAAATGTAAAAATCAAAACCATATATTTCGTTGAATATATTCTAAGCAGTATATTTTAAAAATTTATTTCATATATTTTTTAAAAATTCATATATATCATTAACATTAAATATGGATGCATCTTAAGTTTTTACCTTTTTAAAAATATTTACCCACTGATAATTACAGTGACAGTTGTTGCTTCTAATCAGTACATTTGTCTTCTATATCATGTCATGCATCCTGTTTTTAAGTAGCACGAATTTGAATGCAAATATTTTTTTAATGACTTGTAATTTTACTAAATTAAGATACTTCACTGATATGTATGCTATTAATCAGTATAAATATATACTTAATATAGATTTTGGATAGTTTGGCATAAACGTTTCTTTTCAAAAATTTGGTGTTAATTTTGAAGCATATTGTATGCTTGAAATCCTTAAAATATATTTTTTTAGGATTCATACTCTCTAAATGGTAAATAGAAATTCTAGTTCATGAAAGTTTCAAAATAAAAGCTTCATCTTTATTACTCTAGAAAATGAAATTTTAAATTTACCAGTATATTTTAAATGTTAACAATTTTATAATTTCCAAAAATTGAGAGATTTACAAGTATATATTTTATTGTGAATGCCTGTAAGACAATATTTATGGAGTAGAATTTATGTATATTCTAAATTTGTTTTTCTATGACATAGTTTTCTTAGTTTAAATTTGACCAAAGGATGTGTGAATATTTGTGATATTTGAAATAGTAAAATTGTTCTTTTAGTGCTGAACATTCCTTTTTTGTCCATTTGTTAAAATTGTAACATACCAGATTTTTGAAATTTTAATCCATTACAAAAGTGATACCACATTATCTAACAAATTACTTTTATGAACTTCTCCCAAATAAAGTGTTGAATTCTTCTATGAGATTTTATGTTTTGTTAAACCAGGAAAGAAGCATATTTTAATTTCTTTCATGCTTTTTAAAGGATTTTGAAGAAGACCTCTATTTTTTAATTCAACAAGAAATTTCAGTTTTTAATGATTTGATAATGAATTGTGCTTAGCCTATGGGAATAAATTGCATTCTAAAGTAGAAAATATTTTGAAAGTGTCAAGTTTCCAGTATTTTATTGATAATGTTAGTTATACAATCTTTTGCCATAGCTTGGGTAATGGTGTCGTCTTTCCCACTCGTACACAAGCTGGCAACTCCTATAATTCCATGGGCAACACTAATCCTACCAGGTTAGAGTTTTCCTCCTTTCTTTCGTGTTTTAAAAATATTTTACAGGGCTAGCTTTAACTGTCAATTTTTTAAAGTTTTAACTATTCCTTCCCAGTGTATCAGGAAATTTAAATATATTTGTTTTATACTCCAAAGCATTGCATTTTTTAAATTCAAGACAACATTTGATTTTGTGTTAAAAAAATTTATATTTATATGGCTCCTTGATTTAACTTTAATCTATTGTGTGTGCGTGTGTGTGTGCGCGCATGCATGCAAATGTTTGCGTAATTTTTATTCCAAATTTCATTCACTAATATTATTGTATGTCTCATTTATTTTTCTGTTCATTTTTAGTAAGGATAAATTTTTACAATGTTCTTCAAACATCTTTGATTCTTGTTTGTGTTCCAATAATAAACTAAAACCTGTATTTAAAATTATTTCCAAATTATTTTAATCTGTTGTCTTTTGTTAGCCATCTTTTCAGAATGTTTTTCTTTTTATTACATATATTAAATTTAGAATTGAAAACTTCTGAAAGTTTATTGCATGTAAATTTATTACTTCTCTTTATACTAATTTGTTTCAATCTTTCATATTTGCATTTGTCCCACATCTTTTTTTAGGATTTTTCCCAAAACATATATAATATAGTTTGTTGTAGAATATGCTGGGATAGGCTGCTAATTTCACTATACATAAATTCTGTTAAAATTTAGTGAGTTAAACATTATTAATTGTTGTTCTATTACCATTTTTAGCAACTAGAAATATATAGCCATTGCATTGATATTTCTAAATACAGTTCTTCCATTCATATAAGTGTTCATTTAGAATTCAACTGTTCTGTGATTTCTCTTACGAGCACCAAACAAAAGTAATTCGGTATCAAAAGAAAATGTTTGCATATCTTGGTCATTTAATTCCAGAAACTTTCTTACTAATTCTGCATTAACGTTTGCCCTTTTTTATGTTTTGTTTTAGTTCTGTGATTCAAATTTATGTTTTGGCCCTAGTTAGCAAATTTTCTTTTTGGGATATTAATTTTTTTTCTCATAAATATTATTTGAATTTTTCTAGTCAAATTAATTTGAAAGTTAGTTTAATTTTCAGAGGCCTATAGTATTTAGTTTTTTGAAAGTTGCCATCGTTTAATACTTAGAATTAATTTTCAATTTCTTTGTAACTGGAACTAGCCCTGTGAAATTATTCTTGTATATTATTGCATTATACATTTATTATAATGTGAGAATCATTAATTTTTACCCATCCCTTAAAAATTCTTTCTCTTAAATGTTTATTTTTAAATTAGATTTTAAAATAACATTTTAATTTTAAATTTCCCATTTCAGTGATGTTCAGATAGAATCAATATAGAGTTGATTGAGGGCAGAAGGGCAGCTGAGTGAGGCAAGACAAAAAAAATTCTTCTGCTTGATAAAACATCAAAAGAGGGACAGTGGTTGTAGCTACTTAAACGCTCTTTAACCAAATTAAATATTCCTCAGCACTGTTTTATATTTTAAATTATTATTTAGGTCTTTGTTTTTTTGTATGGGGTATAATTATTTTAAATACTGGAATTGATAAATTGTAAATAAAAATTTAATATCTTTTAAGTTTTGTTCATGTATTTATTTTTTCTTTTTAAAATAAAATTATTTTGTTGTGTGGGTGTTTCTTTTCCTTTTTAATCTTTTTTTTTAAATTTGAACATATATTTATTGTATTAAATCATACCTTATACTATGAGTATGCAAGGTTATAACATTCTTTATCATAAAATGTCTTTTAAAGATGTTTCATCATTTGGGGGTTTCTAGGAGAAACAGAAATTTTGAATCATGTGTAATTGTTTTAAATATTTTATTGAACATATACTTAACAATTTCTTTATGAAAAAAAGGTGTTGTGGATCAGTATTTTCTTAATGAACTTACTATTCTTAGAAATATTCACATAAAAGAAATTCACTCAAACGTCCATCTGCCTTATGATTTTACATCCCGAATGATTGTTCAAGACATTTATTTAATAGAAGTGCCAAGCTTTTAACGGAATATTTATTGATGTTTTCAAAATTATGTATGATCAATTGTGCATGTGCATGAAATATTTTTTTTTTTTTTTGTGAAACATTTATAAGAAGCTGTATAAAACCAAGAAAATTTTGTTGCTTTTTTCTCTTTAGCATATGAAGTGTTTTAGTAACTTGTCAATATTTTGCATTGTGCTTATCTGTGTTTCTCATTAGAAAAGGGAAACTGTTTTATGTTCAAAGATTGTGGAAATAAGGAAAAAAATGTGAATGCATAACACACTCAAATATTAATATAGAATTACATCATTAATGCATGATAATTTATGTGTGGAATTCATTTTGAAATTTATAGATATTTTTTAAGGGTTACTGTAGTTTTAAAACTAATGTAATATTTTAAATGTTCTACCGTTAATATACATGTTCCTTCAAGATACATTGTTTTATTAATAATATTTTTTTCAGCTAATACTTCCAGTTTCCCTTAAATATAATATCTTTTTTTTTCTTTCCATTTATGACTTTTACATTAATAACCTGGCAAAAAGAATTAAATTCAAATTCTTATGAAATTAATGAACAGGGTGAAATCCAAACCATGCTTGTCTGTTAAATTGTTAAAAGCTCTTGATTTCTCTGTATCTGTTATTTATTATCTTCCATGTAAATATTACTTGATTGCTTGTGATATAAATGAAATAGAAAAAAGTACTTATTTTTAAAAAGATTATAGCCGTGAGAAAAACAACAACACAAGTTTTATTCTTAATTTGCAAAACATGAATGTTTCACTTTAAAAAATTTGCATGGAGAGTAATTTGACTTTTCTTCATCTACAAAGGATATAATTGTCCAACTACATTAAAGTTACTATTAGTTTATTTTGTGCCTGGTAATGGCGTTTGGTTATAAATAACATGAATTTAACTACAGTTTAAATCTGAAGTAAGAGAAAGATGCAAAAGTCAATTCATTCAGTATTTTTCTTAAAGAGAATTAGATAATTTCTATTTAAGTTGTTAGACGTTAATCTGGTCACTGATTTAGTTCTATGTCTTGTTTTGAATTTAACCTCATTCTGGGAAGAATGGTAATTTGTATTAAATTAGGCTTCATAAGGTTTTTTGCACTAATGCATAATAATAATTACACTAATTTTGACTAATTGATTGAAATTTGACTAATTGATTAGGAAAATACATTCTGTCTTTGCAAACTGAAGGAAATGAATTTTTTGCTTTATAGAAAAGAGGCATTTTAAAAAAAGAAAAGAATGACAAGTCTATATAAAATTTTAAATAATATTTTACATTACCTTTAATTTTAGTAGTATCGTCTTTTAACTTCAGTTTTGACCTCTTTGCAATAATGTTGCAAAAATTATACATTTTTTTTTATTATGTCGGCTTGTTCATTAGTTTTTTTTAAAATAAATATTCCTTAACATCATAATGAGCAGTTGTTTATTCAAAAATACCTAAATGTGTTGCCAATCCTACTGATTAAAAAAATATTTCATAAGTTGTTTCATTTAACATTATGTACTGTTTTTGTGTTTGAAACTGGTAAAAACTGTGTTTCCTCTCATTTTAATTTAAGCATCTTATGCAACTACCTATAATGCATTAAATACAACTACCTAAGAATTGTTCTGGCTATGAAATGCATTTGATGACAATATCTCCATCATCATTTTAAAGTCCAATTTATATATATTATGAATAGGCATTACATGTGCACAAATGTTAGAAACATCAGCTTTTCCAAATTTGTTCTCCCCCCTCCCCTTTATACTTAATGATTTAGTTTTGCTATTTAACATTACTGTTTCCTTTTCCCTTGCTTTTCAAATTATCTCCTCTACTGACAATTTGTCATATGTCTAAAAGGTTTTTCGTTTAGGATCTTCCTAGGTTGCTTTAATTATGAAATCTGATTTATGCAATGGATGTGGATGCATTGATGTCAAATATATTTTCATTTAATTCTGAAAGCATGTTTTTGTTTTAGTATACATTGATTACTTTATATTATTCACTAAAAGTACAGATGTGCATGACCTATTGGTAACTTTGAAAGAATTATTGTTGAAATAATACCTCTTCTATAACTAGAAAAGTATTGAGTGGAAAATATTAGCCAATTAAAAAGATTTGGCAGGTCAGCAGAATTCGATATTTTAGGGGCGAAATTTGGTTAAAAGACTTGTTTGTTAAAAAAAACACGAAGGGGTGGCATAGAAAGCTGTTTTATTGTTTTTCGAAGAAGGTTCTAACAAAGGCTATTCAATATCTATGTTTGAATTCAAAACTATTGTTTATATGAAAGGTTATTGGATAATCAAATGACATGAATGGTATGTACATTTAATGCAACATTCTATGCCTAATATGTATTTGAAATGTTTATGAAATGCTTAAATAATTAAATTCCCTGAAGAGTTTATCATTAATTAAATTTCAATCATTAAATTCTTTATTATGAATTTCTAGATTGTCAGAAATAATCCAGTCAGTTTTGTTGGCTAGATACTTGCATAAATAAGAATAGAGTTTTAATTTTATATAACTTTTTTTTTGCTATTGCTAGTTAATCAATTTCAATCAAAGTAATGTTTAAATTATAAAGTAGTGGAATTAAATGTGAAAAAATGCAGCTGAGTATTTTTAATGTTTAGTTATATATTAGTTAAAATAGTATGCATTTGTTTAAAAAAAGTCCTTAGTATGCATAGTTATATGTTTTTGTTTGTCTTTTAGCTGTTTTTGCTGCTCCTTATGAAAGCTTGTTAATCCTTTCCCCCCTTCAATCTTTTTTAGTCATGGAGATGGTATAAGTTTTCCACAAAAATCTATTGATGAAGTTGAAGGTGGCTTATTAGATAAAAGAACAAATTGGGTTGATGATGAGAGTGATGATGCTGGAAAAGTAACTTTTGGGAAAATATATGAATCTGGTAAGATATACATCTTATTTAATCTTGGATATCTGAATTTGTTTTCACAAAAACTTTTTGAAATGCCCTATAATTAAAGTGGTTTTATTCAGTATTTAAAATTGTACTGATTGAAAATATCATTTCTCTAATAATCTGGTCCTCGAAAGCAATTAAGAATTACCTGTTAAGTTAAAAAATGTTTTAATTTGGTTTTTATTGGCATTTAATTATGATGATTATTTCTATGATTTCTTTTCCCCCCTTTTTGTAAGATTATATAATTTGTTTAGATTATTATTTTCTTTGCCTGTATATTTTTGTTAAGATTTTTTAGAAAATCTGCCTCTTCCTCTCCCTCATTTAACTAAATGCTAATTATAATTTCAAAAAGTTATTTTGGTTCATTTTGTAATGTTTAGTATTAAGTTACAGTTTTAAAATTGGTATTTATTCAAAAGATTATGAGGAAACTGTTTTGGAATCTGGTGAGAGATATAAAAGAAATTAAGTTACTTGATCTTCTCATGTTACTTAATCTTCAAACAATGATTAAAATCATTCATCACATATTTCTTATTTATTCATATTTCATTTTTTCATGAAAGCTTTGAACTCTACTTCATATTTCTTTCATTTGAAATAAGTAAAATATTTTAACTAATGTATGCTTTTTGTAGAAATCCATAGAAGGATTAACTTATAAATAGTTAAATTTTATTGAAAGACAGTCTTTTCTTTTCTGTTCTCTTTTCTTTAGTACTTTTGACACATAATATCGTAAGTTGTGTATAACATTTGACAAACTTTTTAAAAATATATATATACTGAGATTTGGTGATGTTTCTTTAGTATTGTTGTTGCGTAACTTTATATAATTTTTGATTTGCTCTTGCTGTTATAAAATCTGCATTAAGATTTGGTGATGTTTGTAGTTGGTAATTTTCCAAATAATTAAAGAGGCAGTCACTATTGGAAAACTTCTAATTAGTTGGAAATAATTAGTTAATAATTTAAATAATCGCTAACCAACTCACGAACTGTTCGCCTACCAATTATACATTTCAAATAACTGGCAAAGCTACATAACCAATTTTTTAGCTAAAATTACTCTACCGATTTCGTTAATTCTTATTTCATATGAAAATTAATGACATGGCGATATATCATCAGTAGTTTCCTGCTCTTCACCACTTCTAAGAGAAATTTCAAAAGTACTCCTTCACTGTACATTCTTTGTAGCAGGGGTGGAGGAGTGGGATCCTTGACAGAGTTCCCCTTTTAAAACGTCTTATATACTGATTTCACCAGTTGTTATATCAAGTGAAAGGTCAGGACCTCTGAATATTTCATCAAGGGATGTTTGTCCTCTTCGCTTTGATTTTGAGATATATTATATTGCATAATAAAACTTGGACAGAACCCCCAACACATCAATGACAGCATCAATTTCTCCAATATTCGTTGCCAATTAATTTTGCCATTTTGGATCACTAAGCAATCAGATTTCAAGCTAAGCAATAAGCATATCAGTAGCTTACAATCTTAATTGAAAACAGCACTTTCTTTTGCTTCAATGTTATGTATTCCTTGATTATATCATTACAATTCATATGATTTCCGAAAGCCGTTATAATAAGAAAGTTAAATTTTGCGCGACAATAATCTTCCATGAACTACATCTTATCACAACAAAATTAATATTTTAATTTAGTTGCTTCTGAAAACCAATGAAATCAAATGTAATCATTATTTCCTACTGATTAACCGGAAATATTGGTTATTTTTTAATTTCAGATAAATCGTTTTAATATATCACTTTGAAGAATTTGCCGAATTGTTGGACATTAACACCGTTTTATTTCAATTATTCTATTTATTGTGTGCATGAACCTTCTAATGGAGACCAGCCTCATGACTTTATAGCACCATTAAAAATGTAAATGTGCGTTGATTCAAATTGCGGGGTATCATAACTTCACTTTTTTATCGATCTCGCAAACTGCACACACACACACACTGGTGTGCAAAATTTAAGCAACAGGTGTTCTTTTTTGTCCTAACTCCACGAGAAATCATCTGAGGGACATGAAATTCAGAAATGAAAGACAGCATTTTGTACTTAAAGGATGCCGAGAGCATAGTTACGCAAAAATCAATGCAATGTATACAATAATGAAATAAATTTTAAAAAGGATTTGTTGAACGCATAGTATCGTTACACATGATTATCTGTCCAGGAGGAAGAACAACACGCATATGTTCCTTAGTATGAGGTATGCCCTCCCCTTACTGTAATGGTGGCTTCGCACCGTATTCCCATACTCAGCGCTAGATTGTCCAACAGTTCTTCAGATAAGAGTGCCCATTCCTCCATCAGCATCTGCTTCAATTGCTGGGTGTTCCCCGGAGTAAGTAATCGTGTCGCAAGGCGTCTTTCCAAAGCATCCCACACATGCTGTATGGGATTCAAATCTGTGCAGAACGCTGGCTAATCCATTCGAGTGATATCTTCACTTTCCAGTAGCTGCTGAACAGCAGGAGTCCGATGTGGCCGTGCAGTATTATCCATAAAAACGAAATTTGCTCCAGTGTCACCTCGGAATAGACCCACATGGGGAAGGATTACCCCCTTTCAATAGCGATCTCCGGTTACAGAACCTCCGTCGGAAACGTGGAGCTCAGTTCTTCCATTCAGCATAATGCCTCCCCAGACAACTCCATTACCACCTTAACGGTCTCTTTCCGTGATGTTGCTGGGATGAAACCGTGTCCCGATCGCTCTCCAAATCAACTGGCGTCGAGAATCGATTGTAGCACTAAAACAACTCTCATTTGTAAAGATTATACTCCATTGATGAGATGTCCAGTTTTTCTTGTCCTTGCACCACTCTAAACAGTGTCGCCGATGGTCGACTTTCAAAGGGATACAGCGATCAGGACGGCGGGCAAATAGGCTCCCTTTGTGAAGGCTTCTGGACACAGTAAACCGCTCCACTTGTCGCCTCTTTTCTGTACACAGTTGTGAGCGATAGCGCGTGTTGACAAGTTTCGGGGTCTTTTCGTCTGCATGACGATATATCGGTCATCCACTGTAGTTTTCTTGGAGAGGCCACCACTAATCTTTTTAACAGCTGTACCTGTGGTTTGGAAGGCTTTCCAAACGCGCGAAACGACACTTTTGTTGGTTCCGAACTCTTCAGGCGCATTGTTCACATTACGCC
Organism: Argiope argentata; assembly: GCA_026289955.1. Taxonomy (NCBI): domain Eukaryota; kingdom Metazoa; phylum Arthropoda; class Arachnida; order Araneae; family Araneidae; genus Argiope; species Argiope argentata. The sequence goes on along the minus strand of JAOUZG010030961.1, from coordinate 842,530 downwards.
CCTCCTCTAACTTTCCGATCATTCTTCCGAATGTGAAAGCGTCCAGGGGATTTCTTTATAGCCATATTTCACGGAAGAACTCACTAGCATTTGCAGCAAGTATGTTTAATTGCGTCTGCCTCTTTCCTTTTATTATAGTCTTGATCTGCGCGCGTCAATCGCTCGCGTTTTGCTTACGCTCACGTCACCCGTGACATTTCGCTCCTGATATTTGCATGCGCGTAACATTTCTCCTTAATTACGTTTTCATACTGATTGCAAAAACTCCTTTTCTTCTGTTTCATGGTTATCTGCTAAAAATGTAAATTGTTGCTTAAGTTTTGCACACACGTGCGTGCGTGCGTGCGTGTGTTGTGTGTGTGTGTGATTTTAAAAAAATCTCCTGTTACTTTAACAATGGAAGAAAATAAAGATCAAATAGTTGATAAAATAATGAAAAGAATTTGAATTTCAGGGCGAAAACGTAATTTATTGCTGGAAGTTAAGGAAAAGATTTTTAAAAATTTCTGGAACTCCGGAAAAATTCGCGACTACATAATTTTATTTAAAAAAGCAATTTTATAAGACAAAATTAATGGACAAGGCAAATTTTTTTAAAGTTTTTTTTAATAAAAAAGGGAATTACTTTAATTTTGAGACAGTATATATTCATTATATTTATAGAAAGTATTGTGGAAAAGCACTAAAATTCAGTTTAATTTTTAATTAGAAGTTAAAAAAAAATAACCCAGGTAAATCGAGTAAACACGGGGAACTTTAAAATAGTTTGAAAAATAAGGGAAATGCGGGGAATTGTGAAATTTTCCTTGATAACCGGATAAGTACAGAGAATTTTAAATTTCTTAAATTCTTAGGCAAAAAATGCTAATCGCTTTAAACGTTGCAAGAATAAAAGCTTTAAAAACCAAATTTTTAAAACCTAATAATGTTGTTCGCTATCAATCTTATCCCTTTTCTTCTCACTTCTATTTTGCATACGTCAGTCCAATTTTCAGTATTGTCTACAACTACTTGAATATTAGTGGGAGTTATTGAAACAGAACAGACCTTTTTTTAACAAGATATTTTATTGTTGATGTATCTAGAAGCCATAAGCATACAAATAAAAAAAATCTGGAGTGTTTTTATCGGCTTTTTTTTGTGTGTAGTAAAGAATTTTTCCCCCTTTAAATTCTTGTGAAAAACACGAGTGTAAGATGGCAGGTGATCATTGATGACATATCTAAACGTCAAAAACTTTCTTTCAAAAAAAAAAAAAAAAGAAAGAAAGAAAGAAAGAAAATCATTTTTGTGGTTGATGTTAGGCAATTGATTCATAAGTTTTTCTTATTATTTTAAATTTATAGAGGGTTATTTTCGTCAGTACAAAAATCTCCATTGTAAATTGCCATGTTTCATTGATTTACTAGATTAGTATTCCTTTTTTAAGCTTCAATAAATATGGGAGTAGCTACATAAATTTTAACCAAAATCTAAATGCATTGAACTGACATCTCTTTCTTGATCTCTTTAATAGTATTTGGTTATTTACACTTTGATAAAGGTTAACTTGTACGATTATTAGTGAAATGAGCTGATATACCGTTATCTTCTGAACATAAAAACACAAAAGCATTTATTTCATTTCCCTTCCTAAAAATGAATCTTATTCTTTTTCACTACATAGATGTTATTCCACTTTCAATTTCATTTCCAATTGGGATTAAAATGACTTAAACTAAAGGCATATTGCTGGCACAAAATAAATTTGGTCCCAAAAAGATTAGTTGAGGAACACCGTGTTCAAGTTTGATTTTTTTCTTTTTTTCTGTTTTGAGAAAGTAATTTATTTATACTACCTGAGATTTTGTTTTTCTCTCTGTAATGTTAGTTTTGATTTGTTTCCTTTAGATTTTAAGTATTTGGGTTTACTGATATATATAATATATATTAAAGAGTTTAATTACATTTGATAAATTTTGTGAAACTGAATATTTTTATGATATTAGTAATTTTTAAAAAATTTAAAGCATAAAGCTCTTGTCCTTAATATGTATTATGTGTAGTCTCCTCTGAAAGTCATCTATCTGACAATTATTATACAGAAATGTTGTCTAATTTTATTGGATAACATTACTGGTAACATCTATATGAAAGTTTCATATAAAATTAAAATTTTCAAATAATTTGATTATCTCAATATTTGCAAAATGATATTTAATTATTGTGAGTAAAGACTTATTTTCAAAGGAGATTTTATATCTTTACTCAAATCTGATTAGTATATCCATCTGCAGAGCTTAAAATTATTATTATTTATATATAAAGCTGGCAGACAATGCACATTCCGCATGGATGTCAAGTTCTTTTAACTTAACATTTTTTTTTTCAACTTTAAAAATTGACATTTTCGATTTACTCCACTATTGCTTCTTTTTACTAGATAAAGTGTGTTATGAAGTAATTAGTACAAAGGCATAAGGACAACTAAGGAACATAGGGCCTAATGATGTCTAGGTTAGTCGCTTTTAAAAATACTTGTTTTATTTATTTATTTTTTTCCTCACCAAAATGTTTTATATTTATATACTCTCTATTTATTTTTAAGTTATTGAAAATTTAAAAATGTACAACAGTCTTAAATGCTTGATTCCAATTTTTAAAATATTCGATATTCTCTGGGATGTTTAAATTCTGGGAAATTTATAAAATGCTGTCAATTGCTAGTGAATATAAAATTTCTTTGGAAATAAAACTCTTTGTATAAAATGATTGATTTCATTCTTATTTCATTTAATTTTACTGTATAAGCTGGAACTAGTTAAGCTTCATTGATTATTAATAAATTTTTCAAATATCTAAATTAATGCAGAATTTATGTAATTTTTATATCGTGATTTATTTAAAAATGGGCTAAGTATTTTCGTGAAGTTTAAATATCTATTCAGATTTGCTCTAAACCTTATTTTCTTTCGACTTCGAATCTTATTCAGTTACATTAAATTCTCATTTTCTGTTAATCAGTTATAAATAGTTATTAAATTTGCTGTGGAACATTTATCATTTGCATTTAAAGGCAGTATTTATGAAGAAGTTAACCCTTATAGCTGTGGTAAAAGATTATGAGGTGTTGCATTTTATGAAAATGTTGTAAAGTTTTCATTTTTTTTTTAAAGATCCGTTTGTTTTGCAACGTTATAAGGCGAGATAAATCATTGACTCTTGAAAAATCATGTTTCAAACTACCTACTGATTTCAGACTTTTTGGTATCAGAAATTTGCATTATTGTGTTTGGTGTGATTGACTTTTATTTGAAATACTGTAGATATTTCTCTTTACAAACCAGCTATTTATTCATATTGTACCGCAATTGTAAGACATTTGAGTAAATATATACAACTGCTCTGTAGATTAAAGAAAGTGAATGTATAAGAAAGAAAAGAAAAGTATAATTAATAGAGTTGAACAGCTTTTAATTGATGACATTAAATGCATTGAGGTCATGTTTAAAAATATATGCGTAGGTATTCTTCTTAACACAGCTGTCTTCCGAAAGTGCTGCTAGAAATAAAATTTTGAGATTTAAGTTTTTACTACAAAGACTTCTGAATTTTCATTTTTGTGATCAAAGAGCTGAGATAGGCGGAGGATATGAACTATTTTATTGTGATGTCTTTTCAACCATGTTTGAACACATCAAAATAAGCAAAGAGGGCATTCTTTATCTTATTATTATTGAAAGATTGGTCTCTATTGTGAAAATAAAATCTCTACAATAGAAGGTATGTGATATTAAGTATGCACTTGGTGTTGGCATTTTAGATTCACGGATGCAGAATAATGTGTGAACGAATGGTCACATTGTGATTTTGCTGCCAGTATTAACAAGGGGAAAATAAATAAAACCGTCACTGTTGGCAGCATGGAATTCTTCGGAAATTTTAATTAAAAGTTTTTCTGGGGATGATTATCCTTTAGGATGCCATGTAGAAAATAAATTGCTTATGTTGACAAATTTCTATGTGCTTCACTAATAATCTCTTCTTATCATTCGTATTTGTCTTTCATTTGCTGCTATGTTCTGAAAATAACATTTTATCATGTGCTGTACATGTTATCATAATGGCTAATATTGTTTCTTGTACATAAATAAAAGTTTATAGTTTCCAGCACTGGATGGCCGGCTCCTGCCAAATACCTTTCAATAATTATCATCATTCATGTAAAAACTGATAGTTTCTTTTAATTGTTTTTAGGTAGCAGGCTTACCCTTCCCCCTCCTGATACTGTATCTGTATTACTGATGGTAAATGCATCATACTTTTTCCTAAAATGTACATTTTTTTGCACTCCATTTTTGCAAAATTGCAGTTCCATATTTCCTAATAGATTTGTCCATTTTAATTGGCTTTCTTCAGCAAAATTAAGATATTTCGGAATAAATTATGCCTTTGTGCAATTTCTGAGATATTTGGGGGGGGGATTTGGTTACAAAGAAAGAGACAAGTTTGGCAAACTCTCTATCTGATATGAGGCAAGAAATCTTTAGCATGGGAAAGTCTTTGTATGTTTTCAATGTCTTTTAAAAAGTTTTTTTAAATGCTTTTTGACATGATTAGGAATCAACTGAAAATAAAAAGTGATAACCTTTTTGCTATTATTGTGATAGTTATCATTCAATAGTTAAATCTGATACAAAAAATTGTAATAGAGAAAATAAGAACTCTCTGACAACAAGATAAAGAAAAAATATATTAGATGAAGTCAAACTATTTTGGGAATGAGCTTGATTGAAAAATTCAGTGTTTTGGGATAATTCAAATATATTGAAGCTCAACTGGGTCATAAATGCTGTCAGCTTATCCTTTACCTTTTAAGATGTGAAAAGTTCTTTGATTATTATTCAAAGTAGAATTTTAGGTGATTGTTTTCAAGAAGAAATTGCATAAAATTGTGTGATGTTATCAATATCCTATTGTTTTTTCGATCGTTCGTTGCAAAGATCTGGAAATTTTCAGTCAGAAAAAATTGCCAGTCTGCTTTTTTCCTGGAAATTCACTTGTTGAGAAACTTCCTACGGCTTATTATAGTCAGTGGCTTAGAAATTGACAGATCAGGGTCACTTCAATAACTGCAGATGATACTTAGCTCTTGACACTTTTTTACATGTTAAAATTATAGAAAATTTGGTTATACTCTTTGAGACTTTTGAAATTAAGCAAATATGGAATACTTTATTCAAGGGGATCAAAATTCAAACATCCTTACTTCTGAGCTTTCCGAACAGCCAACCGCTCAGTGAAGGTTCCAAAATTGGTGAACATACTATTCAAGACATGGAGAGATAGACTGCGAGGGGAAAAAAATTATTTCTAGAAACACTGATAAATGGCACTGTACAATAGAAAACTCGCTTAAAAGGTATAAATAATCACAAAATAAACGTGCGTTATGGAATTTTTCCTTTTTAGTTTCTATTGCAGAAATGGGGGGTGGGGATGAAGAAATAGACTGTCATTGTGACAGCAATTTCGCATTGTAAGTATAAAAATTTGCATAAATCCTTGATTTCCTTGTACTGTTCTAGGCTTAAAAGGGGAAAAGCTGGGAAAATGTCATTTTTATCTGCGATGGCTTCTCGATTTGCTTGTGAAGTTCTTTTAAGGAAACAGAAAATGCTGCAGCTACGCTTTTTCAAGTTTCGTCAACTTGAAAATTTACACAAAATACCAGCAGGCACTAAAACATGCTCAAAAATTTTGCTGTATCACAAATGCAATTGCGCCAATGTCTTGATTCAGTTACCTTTCTGCGATAAGAAGCCCCTCCACACATTGAACTCCTTGTACAGCAGTTTCCCCGGCAACATTCTACTAAACTTTGTTCCAACCTAACTTGGCAGTGGGATATATTTTACGTATGTCTAATCGCAGTCATTGTGGGAACTGGGTTACTTAAAAGTACAAAGTTACTAGAAATGCAGATCGCTAGCAAAACTTTATCTCGCAAATTTTTCGCCAAGTAGTAAATATTTATTAACTTAATTATAATATCATTTTAAATCAGGGAATTAGTTCTTTCATGATTTTCATTATTTTGTTCAAAATTATTGATGCATTATTTTAATAAATCTTTAAGATTATTTCATTTTGTTTCATCGTTTCTCAAAAGAAAATCCGAAGTCTTTCAGTATTCTGCAAAGCATTGTTCGACTGATGTTTTTCGAAGAGATATCTCTATCATCGATTATATCTTTTAAAACTTTATCTAATGTTAAAATATCATTTCTCAAAAAAAAAAAAATGTGTGTGTGTGTTTTCGTCGAATACATGATGATGTAAAATCATCATATTTTGCAAGCCTCGAATATTTACCTACCTTGTGGCTTCTATCCAGGTTGACTTAAAAGAATGAATGCCTTTATTTATTTTTTTCTGACGAAAAACTTTACTTTGCAAAGTACCTGTAAAATTCATAACTTTATTAAAAATTTGATTGGTAAAATCTTGAGGGTTTTCTTCTCGGAGTCGAAAATAAACATTTAATATGTTTCTGCGTGCTGCACTTTTTATTGGTTTCACTCATTTTGAAGATATATACAGCGTGGTCGGTGATAACACTTTTTCATACAGTTTTAGAAGTGAATAGAAATGACGACTTGAATAAATATTCAATTATCGAAACTAATAACTTCTAATGTGATTAACAGTATCAAAAATATAAGCTGGCAAAAAAGCGAGAATAAAAAAGTACAAGTGATGATAATAACGGTTACGAACTAAATGAAGCAAGGTTGGCGGGAACGTACAAGAAAAGAACGCTACTAGTTATTTTAAAGTCAAAGTTGATGGAGAACTTTTTCCCAATGCCAAGCGACACGTTTTCTGCCTTTTACAATACTGCCAAGTTAATGGGAAATAGAGTATAATGTTAGAATAATTAGTTGTGCGTTGCCGGTAACCTAACCATATCGTTCTATACATCTTAATCTCTGTGATTTTGGGCTTTGGGGATACTTAAAAAAACTTTGTGTATCGAGGATGTCTGGTAATCTCAGCAGATTTGGAAGATAATATCACTCTACATGTGAAGAGCATCTCAACTGACCAATTAGAATTCGCAGTTGAATAAACTATCCGCAGAATGCAGATTTTACATCTGGAAGAAGGGAGCCACATTGAACATTTTCCATTGCATCGATACGGTTTTTATGGCTGAATGTTTGATACGTTCAAATAAAATGGGTTACAAATGTGTGTTTCGAGTCTTTTCAGCCTACTTATTGTTGTATAGTGCCATCTATCGGTGTTTCTGAAATTTATTTATTTTTCTTTCCCCCTCCCTTTTTGCGTTATTTGTTTCCCTATGCCTCGTATAGTACGTTCGCCAATTTTGGAGCCTTTGCACTGAGTAGTTCGGTGTATAGAGAGCTTAAAGTAGTGGTGTTTTAATTTTGAACACCTTGTATATTGTACGAACCTTATTCCTTTCTTTTTTTTACTTGAAATCTGGATCAGCACAAATTACTTTTTAAACAAAACAGTGGCATTTTTGAGGATTTAAGATTTTTTTTTTTTTTTTTTTTTTTTTTGGTAAATGAAGGCATTGATGATTTACCATTCACCATAGAATTTGTCATAAAGTATTTTGCCTGGTTTTTGATAAGATCAACCAATATATGCCAAGGAGTAAAGTATAAAAAGAATGAATTATAGACAATGTTAGCTGAGCAGAAAGATTTGCCAATTGAAAAAAGTTATGCTAAGTGCCAATCATTATCTTATCCAAATGTGATCCTTTAAAGGAAAGAGGTGAAGTTACTGTTTATAAGATAGTGACTGTCTGTATTCTATTTGTTATCTGCTGCAAGCACAGTGTTACAACTTAAGCAGAACTGTACAGGTTTTCATTTAGGATTTTCTGTTTTTTAAGGAATGAAGAAATTATTCTCTAATAGAAGATATCACATTTTTTCAGTACCAAATGATATGGGCAAATGTTCAAAATTTTGCAATTAAAATTACTGTGCTCTCAAAGAGAACGAAATTAATATCAGTCTTTCAAGAGATATGTTAATTAATATCAAATGGTTTGTAGAAGGAAATAATTTTGTTTCGATCACCTACATCAAATACAAACATGGCAAATGCAAGAAGCAGGATGAAACTACTGTATTTCCCGTAACAAAGTTGCTTGGAATGCTTTCAATTTTTAAAAAAAAGTTTTGCATTGATCTCTTGGAATACTGAAATGTGATGCTTTATAATCTTTGAACTTAGTAATATTTTCTAAAAGAAAATGCTTTCGCAATCTTAGCATTAATATTGACTTAATTTTGTTTGGTATCTGTGTAAACAAGGAGAACGTTAAGTGCATTTACAACAGTTATTGATGTATTTTACTCACAAAATCAAGAAAACTTTTCCAAGTCCGTGGAAAGATTCAGGCTTTTTACTGAGACAATTATGTAAACACATAAATGGTTTGTAAAATTCGAAAGGGACAATTTTCATGTAGGACCATGAACACTCCGTTTGACCATTGGCGGCTGATGATTACCAAATGAGGTCCTGATGACAGATAAATTCGTGTTTAAGGGGATTTGGCTTTAGTGGTCGGCTTAATGTTTGGGTACACAGTTTGGTATACAGTGTAATAATTCATTTTTGAAACAAATGATAACTGATGGATAGAAATGCATTGTCAACAATAATATTTTGCAAGAAACGTCAAGGGGTTGTTCAAAATGAGCCGCCATCACCATCGCAAAAGGCAGTATGCGTACTCAAAAAGTAATGCTTTGTATCTGGCGGAATTGGAAGGGCATTGTCTGTTACAAGTTACTGCCATCAAATAATCATTAATTTGATTAAATGTAGTTCGAAACTAACCGTTGACTAGAAGAGCTTAGAATTGACAAATTGGATGGTTGCGATCTCTCACTAGTGTGATTCTCGACCATATGTCTTTACTCCTTCCTTTCCGACAGAAGTTATTCGGTCTTGATTGGATTGTTTTATCCCACCTTCCATTCTGTCGTGGTTTGGTATTTTTGGATTACCATCTGTTCTGTTTATATATAAATTGCGTAAAAAGAGAAAACTCGGTTTCTTTGAACTCTTTTTTAGGGATAAGCCCAGGATATCCTTAGAGAAAGTAATACTGGCACTTCCCAAAAGAAGCCAATCATCAGCAAATAAATTGGCGTATATATTGTGTAGTTATTTCAATCTGCGAATAGTTTTCAAGCAGTTCGATACTATTGTATGTGGCAATACAAAGTGCAGCATTGCAATAGAGTTGTAGGAAACCGAATTAAATATGGATAAATAACAAAATCATAGCTTCTCAGTGGTTAATCACGGAATTTAGAATTATGTTTCTTTAATTCTCTTAAAATGTTAAGAAGACCAAAATTAGAATAAACACAAAGTACTATCTTCAAGTCAAATAATATCTTCTAAAAGTATTGCAGCAAAGTCTTTAAACTATGACAAGAAATTAAGTATAACATAACAATTTTCATGTTTTAGTGAACTTTGACTTCTGCTTAAAGAAAGAATATGATGTCAAAAAATGACCTCATCGTTGCTCGAGTCTTTTTAGAAACTTTCTTTAGATAAGGATAAATTTGGATGCTTTATTTAAAGAAAAAGTATTTTGTTCAGGTGAATGGTGAAAAACTCTTTTCAATGTAGGACGAGCTCTGTTTAACGAATTCAATATATAACACCTGAAAAAAAAAAGCGTAAAATGACTTTTTAAAGGAGATGCCGACTGTTTAAAGTTTGTGTCATAGCTGTTGAGAAAATTTTAGAAGAACAAGTAGAAAGTATGAAAAGTACTGGTATAAAAGTAACTTTCTATTACACTCAAGTTATTTTTAAAAGAAGTATGCATGCAAGTGCATGTCATCTCTTGAAGATTGAAATTCAATTTAAAGAAGATCAGGGCTGTAGAAAGTGTCCTTGACCTTAATATCCATACTCAAATAAGATCTATGGAATTACATTCGAAAGTTTTGTAAGATCCTAATCTGATATTCATTTTCAGCTTTAGAAAATCACGAATAAAAAACTTTTTTTGGCTTCAGAAGCTTTTCCCTACAATTAAACTGAGAAACGCTGCCGAACAAGATTTTATATCATCATTAAAGGATTGTAGAACCTTTTTCTTCCTCCGATTCTACTTTAAAATTGAACCGTTAATGTTTTACATTAATTAAGAAAAAAGTATTGTCTCTTTGTAGAAACCAAGATTGGTGCTACTGGGATAAATTGTCTCACAAAACCAGCAAAATAAAATTTTAAAACTAATCTGTTTACTGTTCATTTCTTGGAGAGAGAGAGAGAGCGATTAAAGCTTCAACTGGATTAGAACTCTAAATCTTTCTGCTCCCCCTCCCCTTTTTATCGTTTATATTATATTATATGTGTTAATTTTATTATTTCTTTAGAAATCATTCTGATATCTATAAAAAATAAATTTAACTGAAATACATTTGACATACAGTTAAACCTCTCTGAGCGTCCATTCCTCCGTTCCGAAAAAAGTTGGCCGCTTTGAATGGCTTTTTTTTTACCATGCCAAAGTAATTGCTATAACACGTAATATAAAAAAATCTGGCACATTAAAAGAGAAGTTTAAGACTTATCTGAAGAGAAAATAATACTTTATTTAATCTGCGGTTTTGTAAAACGATATACTAATACCCTTTTAAGATTTTACGCTTCTCAGAAACAACCATTTTTTTATGTTAAACCGTTTAAAAAGTAAATTTCTGACGTTCTTCGTTTGTTATTGAGCCGGAATTTCCGATGACTTCATCTGTTTTCCTTCAAGTCCCTCAAACTGAAAATTTTGATGGATTATGATTACCAACCGTATCAGAAAATTCCTCGTCATTGTTAGAATCGGTTCCTAAAAGACTCAATAAATTCATTTGTGAAAAGTTTAAACGCGCAATGTATTGTGTAGTTAATTTAAATCAATTATAGATTTGATTAAGAATATGTAAAAAAATTCTTGTCATCGAAAGATTGGTCAACCAAAAAGCATTCCTCCCAAACGGAATTCACATTGAAATACTTCCTTATTGCTTCATGCAGGAAGATTCGGGATCGTACTCTATTGCAGCAAGTTTCGAGAGTTCTGCTAATTGATCTGCTGCTGTCTATTCGTCGAATAAATCTAATTGCCACGATTTCTCTGCTGTTGATATTACATCTAAAGAAACATTTATTGATCAATTCTTGACATATTTTTTATGAGGATGTTGTTGTATTTGGTGGTGGAAATAACAGTTTTAACGTTTGTGAACCGAGCTCCTTGTGCATGACACGACGCATTACCCAACTCTATGACTTTCCTGAATGCTTAATTTCTGTTGTTGTTGTTTTGATCGACGTCTTCCACTTCGCCGCACAGTGATCGAAAAGTAATGTTATTCTGTGTATGAAATCAGCCCATCTACGGATTACTGGTAGATAGGTTTTAAATCCCCACAGCTTTGGGCTTTTTTTTTCAATCTTAAGTCCACTGATAGGAATTTTCTTTACAAGAACAGAGTTAAATCATTTCAAAACAGCCTGACATGTCGGCATTTTTTGCGGGTCTCATCCATTTGACACCACGACAATTAAAGTTTTCGTGTTCTTTCAAAGTCTAAACTTTTTCTTTAATAATTTCATTCATTTACGTTCTTTCACTGTTAAATAATTCAGCAAACTTTCTCCCCGAATTCCTGTTCTCGTATTGGCGCAAAATTAGAATGCATTACTTGAGATTTATAAAAACGTGCATCATCATTTTTGCAACTTAGATCAATTGTCAAATAATGGAACAAAATGTGTATTATGTTTTTGCTCCAAAATTATCGGAATCTACTAATTACAAATAGTTAGAAAGTATAAACGACCCGTTTTAACCTGATCTTGAACCTTTCGACTCATAATTTGAAGCAAGAAGTGATTGCATTCCAAAAAAGAAAGAAAAAGAAATGGTCGAAGCATAACGGTGGCTGTTCAGAGTGGGTTGAATGGCCGTTACGGAGGGTTATTTTAGCATTAAGTCTGTGAGCAAAAAAAAAAAAAAAAAAAAAAAAAATCCGTGCCACGAAAAATTGGACGTTAAGAGGGAGGGGAGAAGGGCGTTCAAAGAGATTTCACTATATACAAATGATAAGGTATCTGCTCGTATTGCGATCTAATAATTTATGTATCCTTTACTAATTAGAGATAGATATCGAAAAATTACGATTTAAACAATTGCATTCTTTTACGTCTAAAATGGTCCTTGTTATAATTGTTTAATCTAAATAGGAGCTGTATGCAAATTTTGTGTTTAGGAATAGTTTGCTGAAAATGAAATTTAAAACGCCATTTTTATTTTACATGAATTTATATATACCATAAAGTATAAAATATTCATCCAGCTTTAGATAAATAATAAAAATAGAGTAGGTAGCTTGTTAGATAGGAAATTTTTTTTAGAATTATTGCATTTACCTGATGCACAGTTAAAGTGATGTAGATGTTAAAGTGAAAAAGGGGGAAAAAATTCACGTATTGTACCGCGCTTCGGAGTTCATGAAAATTGAGAATTGATAGAACAATCTTTCGAAAATAACAAGACGTTTATTCTCAAAAATCTCTAGAAGATGCAGGAAATTACAGCAGCTACAAGTCACAATTCGGAGCTCCAATTCAGCTAATACAACAGGAAACAGCTTCCAAACATAGAGGTCTCTAATACCTCAGATAGATAACAGCTTCTGTGCTCTAAGACTCCAGTCTTCAATACACTTTCTAGACATCATGGTCAATTTGGCGGTGCTATTTATACCTGACTTGGCGTGAAACGCTAGGACTTTCGCCAAGGTTCTGAAAGGTTCTAGGATATTTTGCTTAGTAATTATCCTGGAGCTTATGTGAATTTTTTTCAGAACTATGAATTTTTCTCAAAATCTCGCTGAGTCGTCAATTCTTGCCAAAAAGTCGCCAGATAACAGCAAATGCCATTTTTACGTAAAATACGTCTTAATTGCGCGATTTTCGCCCCAGAATATAAGTATTTCAGATTTATCTGAGATGTTTCATGACGAATACAAATATTTACAAAGTTTGTAACAATATAAATGCTAGTATAACCAAACATCAAGAAGATTTGTTATAGTTATTAACTAATAAATAACTCTGAACTAATTGTAGAAGGTGCTTACATTCAAAACCATTTATGTATTGTGATTCGTTCTTAGCCAGGTTTGCAACCTTATAGGCAACATATACCCTACAGCACTAGATACCCTACATCTGGGTTGCCACGCCACATGGAGAACCGGAAAAGGCAGGAAATATAAAAACCGTAAAAATAAAAATAAAAAAAAACAGGCAAAATGCAGGGAAATGTGCTTTTTTTAAAAAAAATATATAAAAATGGGGATTTTAAAGTATTTTAATTATTTTTTCCCTTCCAAATAGTGCCGAACTCTAAAGATTTCAAGAATAGAAGGGCGTAGTCATAGCTTCCGAAAAGGAAACTATGCCATTCTCGATTATGTACTGCATGATAACACATGTCTCCTTCCCCCTTCTTTTCTGCTTAGATCATTCCATTTTCTATTTGTAAGACAGTTATTTTTCTTGGAGATTCTCGAATTGCAGCTAATGAGCATTCGCGAGACTTCTGCAATTGTGCGAAAAAATGGAATACATTTCTCTAGCAGAATTATCTATAGAAAAGAAAAGAAGCATTGTGATGGTGTTTAGTTCACCATACTTAAATTTATTGAATGGTTTGTTTCTTATTTGAGAAGCTGTAAGCTTATTTAAAGTAGATTAGAGAATATTTTTAAATCTAGGACCTGCTCGAAATCTGTATGTAATATGAATTGAACGGATAAAAATGTCAATTCTGCTTTTGCTGCTTGGGTTCAAGAAGTTCCACAAAATCAATTTGTTGCATTCTGCTCGCTTTGTAAGAAGATAATAAGCTTAAATAATATGGGAAAGCCGGCACTTGCTAGTCAGGCCAAAAGAGTAAAACATTCATTACTGCTTGCCAGTTCAAAAGATTCATTATTGATAGTAGACTTTCAAGGGAGGGGAGGTACGAGGTGAAAAATTGACTTTATAATGGGAATTTAGTACCATGGTAGTACCTTTAGAATGTTCATTCATGAAAATATTAAAGCGCAATAGCCAGCCAGTTTCAAGAAAATAACCCTCAAACTTTCAAGATTGCTTTTATATTAATAATGTTTCTAAAAGCACAAATAGTGTTGTGGTTAAGATGCTGGCGTAGCCTTAATGAGACCAATATTAGATCCAGGGCTAGTATTTTTTTTCCTTTTATTTATTTATTTTATTTCTAAATTATTGCAAATTAATGTAACAATCTATGAATAGTTTTAATTAATATGTTATTCATTTTGAATGCAAAAATAAATATCTATTCTCCTAATTCCTGAATTATGATTCAATTTTTAGAAGAAAAATAATTATCAATATTAATACATTTTTTAAACTATTCAGTATTGCTTATATTAATAATTCAAAGATGATTTTAATTATAATGCTACTCCTTTTTGTATGGAAAAAATGCATTTTCTTTTAATACACAAATTTTAGCTTATTTTTTTAAAAGAAAATAATTATCTTCATTCATATGGTTTTTCAATTATAATTTAATTTTTACGTGTAATAACAATTATAAATTTAATTTTAGCAATACAAATAAATAACTTTTATCATCTTAATGCCATTAAAAGCTTTAAATTTCTTGGTTTTATTAATAATAAATTATTTGTTCCAATTCAAAGAAACTGTATTTATATCGGTAGTTAAAGATAGCAGCTGAAATTAATAAAATTATTCCAGCGAACATTCTTAGTGTTAATAATTGAAAAGAAGTCGAAAGCGTTAAGTTATGGAAAGCATAGAGGGTTCAAAATTTTTATTAACGTTATACGGTTTGCTTTGTACACTGTTCGATTTTCGGAACAAAAATTTTTTTAAAGGTAATAGTTTCTTTTCTAACCATTTCTATTAACGTTTCTCTTGTGGTTAGTAATTATTTAACGATTATGC
The DNA here is from genome assembly GCA_026289955.1 of Argiope argentata. Lineage (NCBI taxonomy): Eukaryota > Metazoa > Arthropoda > Arachnida > Araneae > Araneidae > Argiope > Argiope argentata. The sequence goes on along the minus strand of JAOUZG010030961.1, from coordinate 827,464 downwards.
AAGATATATAATGTTTCAAATGTTTTTTTTACGATAATTATCATGCTGGCACTTGGACGCAATAAAAAACTATTGAAATTTTTTTTATACTGCCAGTAATTTAATTAACATTTATCATCGTTAAATTATGTTTATAATTATTTTTCCTGCTTAAAAATAAAATTATGGCTCAAGTATTAGGTGAATGAACATTTGCTTTTGAGAGATATTTATTTTGAGAACATTTTTGATTGATAAAAGAGTTGCATATGCATTAAAATATTTCTTTCTGTTATTTTTTTTTAATAATTGTTTAAAAAAGTGTTTTATATCTTTAATTTTTTTAAAAAAAATATTTAAATATTAAGAGAGAGAACATATATTTTTCTGCGCAAAAGATCTTATCATATAAATTGAAACCCTCCTTGAATTGTTAATTTAAGTAATTTTGAATCTGTAAAAAAAATTTTAAAAACGCATTTTTGTTTTTAATTTTTTTTTCTAAAAATTAAGTTGTAATACCCAAATTAGGAGAATGGTTATTTATTTTTGCATACAAATTGAAAAACATATTAACTATAAAACTGTTTGTAAATTGTTAAATTAATTTGAAATAATTCAGAAAGTGAATAATTTAAAAAAAAAAGCAAAAAATGTCAGCCTAGGATAGAACATAGCTTTCATTAATACTATGCCAATGCCTTAACCATAATTCTATTTGTGCCTCGACAACGACGGAACATTGTTAGTTTATAGGTAATGTTGAAATTTAAAAGGCCATTTTCTTGAATTTGGCTAGCTATTGCGCTTTAATATTTTAATGAATGAATATCCTAAAACTATACTATAATTATACTAAATCTCATTCCAAATTCAATTTTGCTCCTTGATATGTTAAATCCGAAAACATCAGATTTGATGTCCGAAAATAAACTTTTTAGTTCAAACTTTTTATTTTGAACTTTTTAGTTCAAGAACAATAATTTAAATCTGAATTTTTATTGGCATTAAAACATATTGCATCGCATTCGTCCTTTAATTCCTTCTTTTGTATATCTGAAATATTTTCACTTAAGTTCACTGAAAGTGAAATACCTAAAAAATGTTCTTTAGGCCATATAGAATTGCTGTACCTTATTTTTTATAAATTAGGTTTATTAGTTTCGTGAAACTGATGACTGAAAAATCTGTAGAAGTTGCAGAAATTTATCTCCTAATGGAGAAATTGGCAAAAATGAATTAATTATAACAAAATCTTGCTTTGTGATGCTTTTTGTTATCTTTAAATGATTTATGTCATGATAGTAAAAATATTTTGTTTTATTTCACCTGACTATAAATTATAACCTATATATAAATTATATTTTATAAATATATAAGTTTGGTCTTGCTAAATTATAGATAACAAGTAAAGATGATTTTTTTTCTTTTAGTAAATATAAACCTTCTTTTAATATGCTGTCATTTTGAATAATGTTAAATTATTGCTTCCACATTTCTCGTACATTATTCTCGTTTTTCCCACATTTTCTCGTATCTTGAATATACGTACAGAGAAAACATAGGGATTTTTTTTCAGATTTGACTGGCAATCCTTCTACATATATGGAATGTATGTTTAATGTAATAAAAAGTTTACATAAGATTTAAAACCTTCAGCCAGATCAGCATCAATCCACTTTAACTTTGGCCATAGTAAAGTTCCAGGGAGTTCGACTGTAATTATTAGGTGTCAAATTGTGATTGGGACGCTATCCGTGGAGCATCTTGTTTCGATTCCTTTATAATTTCTACATTAACGACAGACTGGATCTTTATTATTATCTCCCACAACCTGAAGTGTTGATTTATAATTTAAGTGTTTTGAATGACGTGTCTGTGCCTTTTTTTATATCCGAATTACTTATTGAATTTTTATTTGTGAAACATTTTAGATAAACTAACATCCATTTCCTGGTGTGTGTGTATTTATAAAAGGAATCCTCTCACCGCCCCTTTTCTTGTTGTGTATTTAATAGTTTTAGAATTGTGATATTGTTAGAATGGTTAAAATTAGTATTCAGTAAATATTGAAAATTATATAAAATGTTCTAATTTTTTAAAAATTGAGTTCGAATTTCATTATTTTGTATTTTTGATCAATCATATAGTTTATTGGTGTGCATTCAACTTATAGAAACTTGTTGAAAAAATGTTTGCCTTCTCTTTTTAAATATTTTGTGAATAAAGAAAAAATTAATCTTTCTTTCATTAATAATCATTCACTTTAAAAAAGTGAATCGTTATTGTCACATTTAATATTTAAAACGCATTATCTTAATTTAGATTGTAATTTTCTCTACTTGCAGCCTCAAGATCTAGTATTGCATCTGACATCAAACTTCTAGGCCAGTGATTAATGTCTTCATCTATTCTTGCACAAATCATCTCTTACCATTTAAAAAGATTTCCAAGATCATTGCTGAATCTGAATTTATATCATTAAAATGTGTGCACATGGGCATATTCTAAGCATAATATCTAATTGTTTCATTTTATGAATGGATAAACATTTTTTTTAAATCTTTTTGATGAGCATTTATATCGATTGATTGGGAGATAAGTGTACGCCTAATTTGTTAAATAAGTATTAGAGATCTTATTTTATTTTTTCACCAATTTTTTTCTTTTTATTATTTGATCTTACATAATTGCTTTATGATAGCAAACCCTAATACTTTTTAAAGTGTGATTCGTTTTGTTAATTCATTTGTTAACTAACATCCGATATTTATCCTAAAATTTCCTATTTGTGTTTTAGTTTTGTTTTTCTTAGAAAATTAAAATCATTTAACCAATGTCTCCAAGTTGTTAAAACAATATATTTGCTCATTATATGCTGGAGACTGTAACTGTAAATGCCCTAACCTTTGTAAACTTAATCGTTGTTTCTAGTTGTATTGTGCGAAATATTATATTTCTAAAAGGGTTTCTAATTTTGAGTTGCAGACTCCCACTTACAGTTTGCTGTAATATTGACTGTATTTATAATAAGCTTTTTTAGTACCTGTTGATGTCTTGCATTATTTTATAATCTTTTTTCACAAATCTTTATTTGTTTCGATGCAACTTGTAAGAACTAATCAATTTTCATATTTAGATTTGTTTATCAGAGATTATGATGGAATGCAAAAATTGTTTTCTTTAGTTGTTAAATATTTTGAAGTTAATAAATTTGGTTGTGAGCATATATATATATATATATCTTCGTTAGGAATTTTCAATATATTTAGTGTGTGGATATCACAATTTAAATAATCTAAATATGCTTTTAACATTAGTGAGATGTTACATTTTAAAACATTTATATGACTATCTTTATGTAGTATATCTGTAGGACAATGTTTCGTTTCATTTAATTAAAATGTAAGAAATTTTTTCTTTCTTAAATTATTATTGTGCATTGAACATGTTATTATGTTACTTTTTGTATTTATATATGCATATATTTTATATAAGAATCGAACATGGTTTTATTTACCGTTTTTTAAATAAATTTGTTTTTTCATTGATTCGCATAAAGATGCTTTGTGTGTGTGTGTATGCATGTCTTAAATGTTTATAAAATTATTTTTGTTGAATTTGATTATTATCTAAAACATCATATTAGAGCAAGCAGAATTAAAAGTTGAGTGACACATCGGCTTTAAAAATAATTTTTAATTCTGATATATATATATATATATATATATATATATATATATATATATATAAATTTAACATAGATATTATCCTGGAATGCAGTGTAAATTTAATTTTTTATTCAGGGTTATTTTTGCTAAACTTTAGAGTTTGAAATGAGTTCCTTGTTTTTGTTTCGTGTTTGTCTATTTTTTATATTTATTTTGATATTAATTTTTATTCTTTCATTTCTATTTTAATGTGCAATTTTTGAATTTTACTATCCTATTCATTTCTAATGAAGTGTAAAAATGCATATTAGTGAAATTTTCTATATTTGTTTATTTTGATAAACATCAGCAAAAAGTATGTGATAATATTTCTTTAGACTTAAAATAAGCATTATTGTCTTTTTTTTTAATGGCATTTGGAATGCACATTAGATTGAACTCAGTATAGCATTTACTTTTTCTTACTTGCAGCTTAGCAGCTAAGACTGATTAAATGACTTGCAGCTTCATACTGCATTTCTCATTATATGTTTTAAGCAATGCAGTATTAACATTATGGGAGTAATTCTTATTTTTTCGTTGATTCGAAGTTTATGGAGAAATGTATGAATGAGATCTGTTTTATGAATTGTAAAGCTTCACTAGCTTCTATATATCTAATTTTATTTCCAACATTTTATGATTTTTACGCATGCCATGAATATTGAAGTAAAAATTTTGAAATAAGTTTTCTAAGTCTGAAAATTATCAGAACTGACTCATTACAATAATGACGTACAATATTAATTACTATTAATTTCAGTATCCTGGTACAACCACTTTTCGACGATTCTGTCTCACTAAAAAGTGAGACGCGGAAGGATGTGCGCTAGGGAAGAACGAATAAATAAATAAATCTTTTGATTTTTAATTTGTAATACCGCGGAAAAATTGTCTGTACATAAGATTAATTCAAATTATGAAAACTATTGTACGTTTTGAGGTACCACAAAGACGTCCAAGTTTCGTAAAATTGAGATTTTTGCTACATTTTGAAGTTTTTTTTAAGGAAATAATTATTAATTTTGATTTTTAATAGCGCCAAAAATGTTCTTTTTCGTGTAGATAAAATAAATTGAAAATATGAAAAATATTGTACATCTTGAGGTGCCGCATAGTTGTTTAAGTTTCATAAAAACTCATCTTTTGGAACTTTTTGAAAGATTTTTGAGTGCCTCCATTTAGAAAGAAAAAGTTTTAAATACTGGTTAGAGTATGAGAAATATAAAAGCAGTTTGACTATTGCATTAGTATGGCATTCAGGACACTGACTCATCGCCGGAGCAGATGTTATTGAGAGGTGGCGGAAATTTGTCTGCTTTTGGTGACTACTTCAGATCTGTATCAGGTCAACAACTTCGTCAAGTTCAGTTGAGGTTGCGTCTCCGCTCCATCTTTGTGTGGCTGATCAACGTTTCTAATTTACTAGTTTGCGAGCTTGTATGCTTCGTAATAGCTCAGAATAAATTATTGAAGACGACAAATGCGGGAATGTTTTGGAGAAATTTAGTGATTTGCTTTTAATTGAACGGACTTCTTACGAATGTGAGTTAAAAAGTGTTGTTGTTATTACTACTAATGGCACTTCTCAGCGATTTTAAGCCGAATGGGCGCCTCTTGTTTTTGAAGTAGGGCCAAGAGTACGACTTAGCTACACATTCGCTTGCACAGCCCCTTTTTACGGGGGGGGGGTATTCATTCACCTCACAGATAGTACACAGAAGAAGAACAATCATGCCCTGACCGGAACTCGAACTCCGGACGCCCAGAGGAAGACGCGCTACCTCTGGGCGTCACAGGGATGCCGCCCTGTGTTTAAAAGTGCTACTGTTATATTAGACATAACCTCAAAATTGCTTCAGAGAAGTATTATGTAAGTGAAATATATAACACTTTGAGACAGTCACTGGACACAAGTTTATAAGGGGGGCAGAATTTAGTTTCACCACTTTCAAGCCATGAGATAATGTCGAAGTAATCCTTTGCACCGAAGTTTACCTTTGGAACTTTAAACTTTCTGACTCTGCCTCTACTTTTTGTCTTGTTTTTAAATCAATACACAAACCAAGTTCTCGTTGAATTTTAGGTTCATCACTTGGTTGCTAATTATTTTTTATAGATTTGTTTATTATGGTTTCTTTGTTAAATATGTCTTAGTTAAATAGCTTCTTGCTATTGAATGTTTATTTTAATATGAATATTAAGTTTGATGTAAACAAAGTTTTTTATCCCTACACTATATGTTCTCAAATGTAGTTTTCACAATATTTTGCACCTATCATCTATATTGAATCATGTTTATAGTATTACTAAACAAAAAGATGTCTGCTTTCATTGTTCCTTTAAATCCTTTGTATTTATTTGTGTTAGAATTTTGAAATAGATCAAATATTGAGATGATGCATGCCTAAAGTTGACTATATATAAAGGAAAGGGCATAAATTGCTGCAGAATAATGCGATACATTTTTTTAAAATCTTTTATATATTTTAAAGATACGGAGCTAAATTGACTTTCCTGAGTATGAATATATTCTTTGCATTGAAATATAATTTGCGATCTAGTCTTTTTAATGTTATTTCATATAATACTTAATTTTTGCTAGTAGAATCGTCCAGTGTATATGCATTATCTTGGAATGTGCGTATGTTTTGGGTATTTTTGATGTTTATTTTAAAAGAACGGTTTTTACAGCATGTGTTTTCTTATTTGAGTTAAATAATTTTTGTGTAAAAATCAATTTTTGTCAGTCTTATGCAATGCAAGTAATATTTAACTAATTCTTATGCAATAAAAATAATATTGAAATAATTCTTATGCAATAAAAATTATATATGTCACCTTATCATAAATATCTCTTAATGTAAATGTGCAGATTTTATTATTTTATTTCAAGATTGATTTAAATTCATATTACAATATTTTTTTGAATAATTTTTATCAGTTTGTTTAATTCTTATTAATTAAAATTCTTGCTACTTCTGATTGATGCATTTTGCATAGCAACATTTTCTGATATTATCTTTCTTTGAAACTGCTGAGTTATATATATCATCTTATCACATTTTTAAGCATTTATCACTATGTAATCACTCTGTTTTGCTTGTTTTTGTTAACATTTTAGTTAACAGTTTTTCATTCATTAACTATACTGACTGTAAACGTTTTGTGATTTATTATTATTATTTGGGTTGCTTGTGCGGTGTTTTTCACCTATTCTTAAAAAGCTGATTCATCTTATAGCTGTGAAATGGTTTCTTTTGTTTAATATTGTAATTATGGATCTCTTAAAAGTATGCCAGAGTTCCTTTTTAATGTGTAGCAAAATAAAGTTTGATATTTGTGAAAAAAATGGATAACTGGTGTCTTTTCTGAACTCTTTAAATTGATTAATGCCAGGTATTGAATAAATACCATTCTGCCCTCAAGAACAAATTTATACTTAAAATATTCTTGATATACCTAGGTGATATGATTAATCCCTTTAACTTTTTGATTGGACTATTCAATGAATGTATTTACATGGATTCATAAAAATACTTTACAAAGTAATCGGTAAATTATTAATTCGGAGGAGCGAGATATTATCTGCTAATTTTTTAAACTAATTAATAATAATAATGAATATATATATTAAGAGATGTAAAATATGATAGTGTAATGATAATTGATCCTAAAGTAGTTTTTTTATTTGTTCTTTTGATAATCATGAATGGAATTGTAATGTGTCGTTTAAGTAAGTGTTATCAAAAACTGTTGTTTGTTTTGAGAATCGATAACACATTTCATAAGCAGAGGACATTTACTTATTCAAGTTTGGGTTAAAAGCTTGAAACTCTTCATCAGCCATTAAATTGGAATAAATTTTTTGCGTGTTTTACTAACTACATATTTTGATAACATATTCCATCCATATCAAATATAAAAATCCTTTGTCAATTCACATTGATTTCAAAGAAGTCACGGTAGAGTATGCTTTAATTTTCTCTCAGCTTAATCAATGAGGATAATATTCAAAGACAGCCAAATAATGCAGCAGGTGAGACTGAATTATATTTTAAACTTCCCATACGATAAATTGTACTCAAATAGAATGGAAGTTTAATCTGTTTTTAGATTTAGACAGTCACTGAACAGGAAGAAACCTTGAACTGCATAAACATGGTGTTAATATCCATCTTAATTTCTTAAAAGCTTATCATATACATCAGTCTTATTAATTACCTGTAAAGCACATATATTCAACTTGAAGTTCAATTCCATGATTATAAATGTTGAGTCATTCTCAACTCCTCAATTTCACCCTTATTGATACATTTATCGATTTCTAGATTAATAGTTGATTTTAGAGACTCTTCGTTATTACCTTGAACCATCTCCCCCCTCACTATTTCAGCTATTTTGAAATAGTACTGGACAAAAAAAAGTGTTAATGGACGGTGCATTTAGTTAAAAACACTGATGTGGAAGATTGATGCTAATTATTTTTTCACACCAGCGTTAGAGGCGGTTACCTCATACCATTAGACATGGATTGACTTCAAAATCTATTTGACGTATATCGCAATGCTAAGCCAAGAGTAAAATTTCTACATTAAAATCTTGTTTACATTCGTCCCCCCCCCCCTCAACCTGTTTTTAAAGAGAAGAAAGAAAATGAATGGATAAAAAGAATCAAATGAAACATAGAAAGAAATAAGGAAATGAACAAAAAGAATGTCAATAAATTTTGAAACAACGATATTCAGAATCTTCTAAGTTATGAAAATAAACTAATGTCCATAAATTAAGGATAATGCACGTTCAGGAAAAGAAAAGAGTCGGAGGCAAAGCAGATGTGATTTATTTGTAAAGCCTATTTATTAAGCAAAGAGCAAAAAAGATGCTATATGGTTGATACCATTAATAAAAATTGCTTCTTTTTTTTTGGGGGGGGGGGGGTCCTTAAAGAAAATTACAAAAACCAATATTATATGGTTGGTATGACGTTTAATACATAGTATGTCTCCAAGACGATGCAATACAATGCGTACAACGTCCAGGCATGCTGAGTATTCTTGTCGGTACTGCTACGTTCAGTGGTCGGCTGTACACAAGAAAAAGAAGGCTTGCTGAGTATCAAATTACCGATCTGTCCTTGGGAAATATTACACCACCTATCAAGAAAGGCTCCCCAAAGGTCCTTTAGACATGTAGGAGGTGTTTGACGGGTTGCAACTCGTCAGCCAAGCATGCCCCACATATGCTGTACTGGATGGTCCGGTGAGAATGCTGGCCAGTCCAAACGGGTAATATCCTTTATGATGTTTGTACGGCGAGGACAGGAGTTGTCCATCCGAATGCGTCCTTTGTGTCATAACTTTGCGGTTATTACCCTGAAAGGATTATAAAGCGCTTGAGAAAAATTTTACTTCTTTGCCTGTATTGCTTATACATCACTCTCGTCATTGTGACGTACTATCGGTGTCATCTGGTGGCTTCCTGCAATTTGCATATGATTTTTGAAGATGCATGTAGTCCTTTTAAGGGTGATATATTTTAGAGTTCGGTTTCCGCGTGACTCTGAATTATCCTTACTTTATGGACATGGTCGTAATTTTTAAAATAATATTTTTGAATCAAAAATAAATTTTTAATTAAAAGCATTAAAATAATTATCAATCTCTTATTTATCAAATGAAATGGGTTTTTTTTCCTTCTTTTTCTGTAGAATAATTTATATTAATTGTCGTTTTCAAGTGTTCGTGTGTGTGTGTGTGTGTGTGTGTGTGTGTGTGTGTGTGTGTGTGTG
>JAOUZG010030961.1:801541-817974 GCA_026289955.1 Argiope argentata | reverse complement strand
TGTGTGTGTGTGTGTGTGTGTGTGTGTGTGTGTGTGTGTGTGTGTGTTTTAGAATCGAAATCGCTTGTTTCTTCAAAGGAATTACTATTCGAGCAGTGTATTTCCGTTTTTCAATGATGTTAGACCATTTAAAACATTAAGAATAATATTATTAAATGTATCTAAATAAGCGAAAAATTTTTAATGCAGTGATTTATAAATGATTAAATATTCAAGGGAACATTAATTATTCTTTGTTTAATTTCCACCAATTGAAATCTTGCAGTTGGCAAGACGAGTGGAGACAGATACTTTTCTTCTAAGTTACATTAAGAACTATTTGCAGAATTATGCGAATCAACCGCATCTGCATCATGAATTATTTGTAAAACAATGTTAAGTCAACCGTAATTAAATGAACTGTCGGTCTTGTTTATTGGAAATGACATGGTACTGTAAGTAGATTAAGAAAAGTTTATATACAGTTTATAAGTTAAAAGCAAGAAAAGTGATATTTTTTAATATTTCGATGTTTTTAGAAATCTGCTCCTATATTTGTAGAACAAGTAGTACAAAATAAACAATTTTTTAAAATTAATTCCTATTTAGGTTAACAAAGAATTTTTTTTATTTTAGTTACTCTTTATTGAATAACTACAATTAATATGAATATACATAGAAAAATGACAGTCACAATATTAAGCGGTAAAATAGAAAGGGAATTTCCTGACAATTTTCCATTCTCCTTTCTATATATGGTGTTCGAACTCAAAGCTCAAGGGATGGGAATACCAACCAGACTATCCCGGCCTAACGATTACAATTACTGTAATTAACTGATAAAAAAATTATACTCACATTGAATTTTCAACGCCAAATAAGGATTTAAAGCAAATTGTGGCAACGCAAAATGCGTGATTTTTCTACATAAGTTGGGGTTCGCAATACAGATTATAAATTTTTAATTTTCTATATTCTGTATTATTTTAATTCGAAAGTACTTCAAAATAAATCGGAAAAATCGATTAATTAACAATGTTTGATTTTAAATGCATTAAGCATTATGAAAATAAACAGAATTGTTTAAAATAATCTGCCAAAAACATATTTAGACTAACCTCATTGGCGCTGGAAAAAAAACTGAATTCGTTACTTTTATTGGCGGCGGGGAAATGAAGATTTTTGGCGGGAAATTTAGTTTTTAATTAATTAATAAAAAATTAATGAATTAATGTTTGAAAAAATTGTATTAACATCGAATGTCATCCACTACAAGTTTTAAAAAATGTACTTGAACTTAATTGGATGAGTAAACAGTATTTTATTAACGATTGAAAATTTGTATATTATATATATATATATATATAATATTTGTTTTTATTCTTATTACAGTGAAGCCTCTTTAGCACATTATGCATTCGATCACCGCTTTCGTTAATATGTCGTCGTTTAGAAGCGATCTCATGAGAGACCAACTAAAACGGTTTTGTTGTACTATATTGAATTTTATTCATAATGGTATACAATAATATTAGTCGATTGCTTAAAATCCAGTGAGGTGAAATTTTAACTTTGAACCCTAAACGTTCAATGATGGTTATTTTCTTCATTGAGTTCCTGCCCCCGTCCTTATAAAATTATTTGTTGAACCAAATATGCCAAGCTTTAGTTTTTATATTTAAAAAAATTCTATCTGAAGTTCTACTTAAAACTTAATCGGAACTTAAAATTTGAAAGATATAAAGAAAATGTGTTTTTCGGATGTTTCAGGTTCAAATACTATCAATTTTTAACGACCCCAGTTTTTTTTTTTTTCTTCCTATTTTTGTATCTCTAACACTAGATTCCCACTAAAATCTCTCTCACTCTGTATGTATGGGGGAGGAGACGAAAACGTGAGACTTTTGGAACATAAAATTTATTTTTCCTCGATAGAGCAAGATTTGTACATGGAGACGAAGTGTGTGTGGACGTAGAGGACGTGTTTGTTCATACGAGAACACAGGAATAAAGGTATCAAAAAGTTTTCTTTTACTGAATTTCCCTTACTGAGATTCTGATAGGGATTTTTTCGACATGTATTGATTTAGGAAGTGTATCTTGGGTATTTTTGAAAGGAATGCTTGGGCAATAGGGATTTTTATCCCTTCTCCGGGAGCGTTGGAAATACACAAGTCATCTGATTTTTAAAAAAACATATGTTAGAAACAATTGAATAAAGTGGGGTTTGGACAAGAATTTTTTTAAAAATAAGATAACATAGACTAATTTAAGATAAAAGTACCAGAAAAAGAATTAACATTTAAATTAATTTAAGAAATATCACTATAATATAATTTTTGAAGGCAGTTTCGTGGCGAAAGACACTTTGAATTTTTAACTTCGCTTTATTTCATCCCGGGAAGCATAATTTATGTACAAGCAGCACGGACAAAATACATCCTCTCACTGCGCGGTACACGAGCATATTCATGTAAAAGAGAGGGATAATATTTTTCACAGTGCTTATATATTATGAAATTCTGATGGAGATTTCTTACACGCGTCGACCAGAAGCAAGGGAATCATAGAGATCTTTCAGAAGAATTTATTTAGGTCAGCAATTTTTTATCCCTTCACTCGGAACTTGGGAACCGCTGACGAAAGCATTTTTACAGAGCTTTTTGTTGCATAATTAAATAGAAAAAATGAATGGTATCAGGAAATATGAGAAGATTTTAGAATGAAGTTAATATGTGCTGAATTGAGCTAAAAATTAGGAAATTAATTCAATTTAAATTATGTATATTGATCTGTAAACTGGAAACATGAAATTTGACAGAAAAAGGCTCCTTGACTACTAGAGGTTTACTAAAACTAATTTCGCTAAGATTTAGCTGGACGTTTAATAAGAAAATAGTTTTCATTATAATTAACTTCAATACAGTATCATTCCTTCATTAAAATCTGAGGGATAATAGAATCTTTGAGCTCGTTACATAAAGCAGAGTTTCATAATATTAGGCTTAATTGAATCTATATATCTGGAGTTAAATCAAGATTATTGTAATGTTTACTATCAGCATGAGACAAGTACTTTGTGCCACAACTTCTGCATACATGAAGGGTATTAAATATTATAAAGTAATTATACTTAGTTCCAGGTAATATTATTTTACTACCATCCAGTAGGCTTTCGGCTCGGGTCATTTTAATATGAACTTCAGATAAATTCTAATCCACCCTCTTTTAAAGAAATTTTAATATATTTTGTGTTTTTTGTGGACACTATCTTTATTGCTTCTAATTTATTTGCCGCTTATCTGAGAGAGTACACTTACTACAAGTCTGGGACCTCAATAATATAGCGTTTAAAGTCTATAAAGATTTTCCAAATCTAAAAGAAAAATAAAAGGAATCTCACTATCAGGTTATCCTTTTTTATAAAATGTATTCGTTTTATTGTGTATATATATATATATATAAGCCAGGAATTTTTTATAAAAATCAATTGAACCTTTTTTTACTGGAATTATAAACAAAGTAAATTCAATAAAAACTCAAAACGCTGTTTAAATCATGCCCAATTTGAAATTAAAAATTATTTTTAATAGAATAAATATGTACCGTGGGAAGGTCGTGATACGAACCTGAGAAGCTAGGGCCAGTAGCTGAGTAATATGACCGACTTCGTATCTTCTTCTTCTTCCTAGAAGACCGACTTCTGTATCGTAGATGTTATCTGGCTTATAAAGCTAGCACCACAGTACTCCCCCACCAGTGAGTCGGCGGAGGGACGAGCGATTTTTATAGCGCTAAGCGTTATGGCAAGTTGCTGCTTGCTTGCGTCAAGTGAGTCTGACGACTTTACTTTGCTTGCTAACTTGCATGAAGTGGAGTTGGCGGCTTTGTTTGCTTTCTTTCTTACGTCAAGTGAGTTTGATGAATTTGCTGAGGATAGATGGCGACACGACTGTTGCGGGAGGTTACGTTGTCAAGGACACCAATGTACCGAGTGAAGGTCACGATACGAACCCGCGACGCAAGCGTCAGTAGCCGAGTAATATGACCACAGTACAAAAGTCGACTTCAGTCGATATTATTTGGCTTATGAAGCTAGTGCTACAAATACCTGACCGTATACCTAGAATTATTGTCCCTTCTTTAACGTTGGAATTGAATTATGTTAGAATATTTTTTACTAACAATAGATGGATATTTGTTGAATGACGTACTAGTATGGATATACAAGTTTTTATTCTATGATTTACCAACACAAACTAGATTTGCTTACAACACTCCACAGCTGGCTTTATGTTTAATGCTCTTCATTCAAATGGCCATCTAATTTTTATATGATAAAATTATTAAGATGAAAAGTTAATTAATAGCACAAAGAGTAATTGAAATTTAAGAAAATGCTTATGAATGAATCCGTATTCAGCCCCGGATTTCTTTTTATTTGAGTTTATCGTTTGCGAATTTCGATATATTTAAAAAATAAAATGAAGAGAAACACCCCTGCTCATAAATATTTAAGCAAGAAAAAATATGTTAGAAATTAATTAAAGAAAAATTGGATCACTCTAATAATTAAATATAACAAATAAAGTTTCTTAAAAGACTGTAATTTGCACTGATAACTGATCACCTTAAAATCGCTTTAGGTGGGAATACGAATTGGAAGTATATTTCCTAAGCCTTGAACAAAAATATTTACAATGAAATAAAAAGAAATTACAGATGGAAAAGATTTTATTGTTTAGTAAATATTTTAAAAATAATTTCGGGTTAACTTTCTTAGCATCAATTATTATAATTCAGTACTGTTATCTACATTTAAAGTATTTTTGTGCATTTAGTTATTGCTTTGTATTATAGATGGCAGCACAGGCATACAGTGTAATCGACTGCGCTGTTCCAATTATTTTTGCTCCATACCTTTTTCAGTAATTTTAATTTCTCTAAAAGGTAAAAATTTGGAAAGAGAATTTTTAAACATAAAAAAACAGACTAAATTTTACTAGAGATAACCAATGTTTTTAATAGCAAGTTAGTAGAAAACCTTGTCGAAAAAGATTTTTAAAAAAGAAAAAGAAAAAAAAAAAGAAAAGAGCATGAGGTTTGATACTTTATATTCAAACTGAAATAATATTGTTATGAGAAATAATAAATTCCACAACGAATAATAAATATTTTAATTAATTTATAAAATTACATGACAAAGAGAAATAAATTTCGGGACATTTATTCCAGTAGTCTATTTGATATAAAGAAAATGATCGCTCAACAAATGCTTTCTACATTATTAGGTGCTGCCATCTATCAAACAAAAACGTATAACAAAAGTGAGCACTTTTTTGGAAATTTTCAGATAACAAAAATAAATACTTTATTTTTAGACATTTCTCTTTCAAAATCTTTTTTTGGTATTATTTTAATAAATGAGATTTATGAAGAATAAAAGAAGAGTTATAATAATTATTGTTATCAATTTACTAACTTTTTTTTGTCGCATAATCAGAGTTTTATTTGCTCAGTTATATATTTAAAATTGTATATGCTGATTACTATTTTCGTTGTTTTCTAAAACAAAGGTATATCGTCTGGGAGCACGGAGGATATTGATTCCTCAAGCGCCATCTTATGATTGACTATCGAGAAAAAACATCAATGCATTTATATTATTTTCTGAAAAAAGAAATCATAAACGGGGGGGGGACAGAGCCTTGCCCTGAGTGCCTACAATTTACTTTATGCTCTCCTCTGAAATTACATAAATTATTTGTGAGATTTCTAATGTTAATATCAATTTTCCTATTTAAAATTTCAACTTACAGAAAACGAAGCCCATGAATTCTGTCATTTACTTACAGATAAGTTTCAAATCTTCGATCTCCTTGCAATGAAATTGATGAAATTCAGGGAGTTGTATAAACTATTCAATTTTTTTAACAATGACATAACATTTCGTCACTGCAGCGATATGAAAGTCAATAAAGACCTTTAGTCAACATATGTTACGTGGGTATGGTAAATAAAAAAAATATTGCATCATACAAAGAATATATTTATAATTTTATTAAAATCGAATTACTTAAAGGCGACGATTAAATATCTAAAATACTGAATTTTGCCGGCTTTCTGGCACAGAGGTAGCGTATCTTCCTAGTGTTCTGGTAGTCCCGAGTTCGAGTCACGGTTCGGGCATGGTTGTTCTTTTCTGTGAGATGTGTGACTGTGCCCCCCTGTAAAAAGGGGCTGTGCAAGCAAATGTGTGGTGAGTGAGTAGCTAAGTGGTACTCTTGGCCCTAGTTAGCGCTACTTCAGAAAGAAGAAACGCTCCTTTCGGCTTAAATCTGCTGCTGTATCAGCGGGGGCTTGTCCATGGCAAGTGCCATTAGTAACAGCAACAAGAAATACTGAATTTTGGAATATTAGAATACGCCGTGAATTACATACATTTAAAACAATGAATTCTTTTTATTGATATAACTATCTTTTAATGCCCGGCAATCAATGGCAGTTAATTTTTTTCCCTCCCACTTAGTTTGACTCAGGAATTTTGTGTTCACAGATGGTGAATTTTTCACTCATCCTTACCTAATAAAATAATCATTGAGGAAATATTTTTCAAGGGTCACTGAGAGAGAGAGTCTTTTAGAGTCAAATTTTCGTTGAATGAAAACAAACAATATATTTGCTTCATAAAGAAGTTATTAAAAATTTGCTTCATAAAGAAGTGATGAATCATTTGCCTCATAAAGAAGTGACGAACTATTTGCCTCATAAAGAAGTGATGAATCAGATTCAGTGACTTGAAAATTAATCCCATGCTTTTTTGTACTGTTTCAGATGTTATGTTATTTTAATTAAAAACTAACGTTTGATCCCAATTCACAATAAAAAGTTTCTTTAGTTTTTAGACAATTTATTTTTAATATATATATATATTTTGATATCAGCAAGTACAATTTAAGATAAAATCTTTTTTGTTGAGACCAAATGACGTTGAACTAATCTTGCTAATCCTCAATGACTGATTTTTTAATACAGCCTGTTTGGATTTTGCATGCTTAGATCTAAATTGTGTCATGTTGCTTTCTAACCAATAATAATCTTAGTACATTAGTTTTTAATTATTCGCATCGATATTTCTACTTGAAAAATATTTTCAGGTTTGATAATTATCGGTATTTTTGCTGATCGTTTTTTAAAGAAATTTTTATTATTGCTGCCCGATTTCGATTACTTAAAAAGAAATTATTTTGGTATCTATAATAATGTTAGATATAGAAATCTTATGAAATAGCACAGAAAAGCGTCTGTTTTCTAATTTTTGCTGCTTCATTTAAAAAAAAATATTCTCTCTAGTTTCGTGCTAACTGTTCAAAGCATTTTACCCCCATAAGATTTAATGAGTGATGAAATTTTTCAAAGTTTCTTAATCATTAAAATTAATAAAATGTGTTACAATTAGCACTCTACGTATTCTATTTACTCTGGAATAGCAAAATGCCCGCAATCCCTTAGCTCTCTCTTTCCTGTGATCATTCGATTTCATATAATTCAAAAAACATCTGAGGGATTTTTTGAAAGAGACACTCAGATATTTTCTGAGAAATATTTTTTAAGATCCCTTCTTTCCCACCTACCCACTCTCAAAAACCGCAATGGCGATCTATGTTCTTAAGCGGATTGATATTTAAAAAACAGTTAGCTGATAGCTATTAGGTAAGCTATGTTTGGCGTCCGCTTGGAGTTCTTAGAATTCTCTTTGTGAACCAAACCTATCTCAGTGAGCGCCTCTACCAAACAAAGGACGCGCCTTGAATATTCAATCAACTATATTCAATGAAAGGGAGAGGGAAATTTCACAGTGACCGCCAGGCGTCCCGCACATCTGCCATAGTTACATTGAACGGGCTTTTGGAAATGTTCAGTACTGATTGAATTAAAATAAGAATTCATCTGTAGGTGACTTATTAGCATTCGAAGTATACTAAGAAAATAGGCAAGGAAATTTCACAGTGATTGCCAGGCTTCCCACACATCTGCTATAGTTACATTGAATGGGCATTTGGAAATTTTCAGTACTGATTGAATTAAATTAGGAATTCATCTGTAGATGACTTGTTAACATTCGAATTATACTAAGAGACAATGGCAAGGAAATTTCAAGATGATTGCCAGGCATCCCGCACATCGAAGTATACTAACAGAAAGTGTCAAAGAAATTTCACAGTGATTGCCAGGCGTCCGTACATCTGCATAGTTACATTAAACGGGCGTTTGGAAATTTTCAGTACTGATTGAATTTAAATAAGAATTCATCTGTAGATGACTCGTTAGCATTCCAAATGCACTAAGAGAAAGTGGTAAGGAAATTTCACGGTGATTGCCAGGCTTCCCGTACATCTGCTATAGTTACATTAAACAGGAGTTTGAAAATTTTCCGTAATGATTGAATTAAAATAAAAATTCATCTGTAGATGACTTGTTAGCATCCGAAGTATACTAAGAGAAAGTGTCAAGGAAATTTAACAGTGATTGTCAGGCTTTCCTCACATCTGTTGTAGTTACATTAAAAAGTGGTTTGAGAATTTTCAGTACTGATTGAATTAAAATAAGAATTCATCTGTAGATGACTTGTTAGCATTCGAAGTATACTAAGAGAAAGTGTCAAGGAAATTTTACAGTGATAGCTAGGCTTCTCCTACATCTGCTATAGTTATATTGAACTGGCGTTTGGAATTGCTCAGTATTGATTGAATTTAAATAGGAATTCATCTGTAGATGACTTGTTGGTATTCAAAGTATACTAAGCGAAAGTATCAAATAATTTGACCTCGAGATTTCGTTGAATATCTCTATTTTAGAACAAAGGTCGAAAGAATATCTTTAGAATTACCTTTTGGAATAAATCCATCAATGGGATATCTGATGTCTGAATTTTCATTGTATGCGTTTTTTCTTTCAAACGATGCAGAATAACATGTAAAAACAACGTAATTCCATTCTAAAAATTTCTAAAAATTCTTTTCCAAGAAATGAAATACTCCAGAGGTGTGTGTTTGATGGTTGTAGTGAGAGACATTTCGCATCTATTTATTCGTGGTGAACCCACGAATATTGCACGGCTTTCTGGCACAAGATTGGGTTTAGAACAAGCTGATTCATTAATAATGTTAGAAGATCAGAGCTAAAAACAGCTTCAAAAGGAACATGAATGTTTAGTACAAATATTAAAACCGTCACTAATTGGAGCAAGATAAAAATCTATTATATGAGATCCTGCAAAAACAAGCAACACACACATAACATAACATAGTAGTAATTCATAAGTATACTCATTAAGTTGCTAATTAATTGCATCTTAATTGAAATTCTGAAATACGTTGTTTTAGTATTTTTTAAATGGTATCTGAAATCGACATTCTGTATTATATATCGTTGGAAAAAAACGAATTCAACTTTTTGTTTAAACAATGATTCACGTCGTTATCAAAATATTTGGGCTCCTTCTCGTGTTAAATTTATTTAACTGTAAAACAAAACAAAACAAGTAATATAATTATTGTTAAGTCAATTCCTACTTAGGAAAACAAAGAAAAAATTAAAATTTTAGTTACTTTTTATTAAATAATAACAATTAATATAAATAATTTATCAAAAAATTATTGATTTTCCCAAGAATTGAACTCGCATTCTTCATCTTCACGTGAAAAATACTGAAATCCTTGCATTTTACCGATTGGACTACTGCTTGCTTATTTCAATTTTTATTACAAACTGCTAAAACTCCATTTAAAGTATTAAATAATAATTAAATTTAATTAATTAATTAATATTTGAAAAAAACTGTACTAATATCAATTGTCATCCACTACAAGTTTTAAAAAATGTATTTGAACTTGAATGAATGATTAATAAGTATTTTATGAATGATTGAAAAATTTTTAAAAATATATAAGTAAATATAAATAGGGAGAGTGTGAACTAATAGTAGGAGTTGAAAAAAAGTTGATCGGAATTTTCGGGGCACCATCTGTTGGTTCGAAGCCGTACTTCTTACTTATAAAATATTATTAAATTCCTTAATTTCGTTTTTAAAGAATTAATATTTGAAAAAACTGTATTAACATCAAGTATCATCCACTATAATCACACACAAAAGAATGTATTTGAACTTGAGTGGATTAATAAAAAGTATTTTATTAGCGACTAAAAATTTGAACAAGATATATATAGGAAGAGTGTGAACTAATAGTAGTGTGAATAAATAATATTAATATAGTAAGTAGAAAAATCAAATTATTTTACATTATATATTTTTTGGATAAACTCAGAATTTTTTAAGGGGTCTCAGGACTCTAAACAATTATCCATGGAAGTGAAAAACCATCCTTTCTCCAGCCCATCTAATTTTCAAATGAAACAATTGTGAGATTAGAAAATTTAACCATAGAATATTCATATATTATTAAATTATTTCTCATGTTTTCATATAATTTTAATAAAAAATTAAAAAGTTATAAAAAACACAAATTGGTTATTTTTTCAAAATTTGAAAAATCATTATTTTATTGCTCACAGGAATCTGAATTTAAAATTTTCTCAAAATTTACAAAATTAACATTAACTTGTAGAAAAATTTCAATTTTAAAATTATAATACTTTTTATAAAACTTCATAAAAATATTTCTAAAAATATAATAATTTTTTATTTAAAAAAATGAAATTTTAAGAAAAAATCTAATTAGAATTCCAGCAAATTTTTTTCTATGAATAATTTATTTAAAATTGTTGTATAAGTCATAGAACAATTTAATTTGATCATATTCAAGAAATTTTCTATTATATAGGAAAAATAGTTTCTGAGATATCCTTGATTTTTTAACGATTTCGTTTAATGCAATTTACGAGTAATATAGTCCATCAACAATAAAATATTATAGTGTTAGACAAAAATAATTAAGTTCAAGTGTTGAAAAGTAGCACTCAGAGGAGCAGATGAATTCTCCTCTTAATATAATTGGCAATTATCTCTTCAAATATGTGATTAAAGTTTTGAATAATAAATATTTGTTATAATAATACTAATTGAATAATAAATATTTGTTATAAGTTTTGAATAATAATAATTTATTAGGAATGACACCTTCGAATACTGTCTTTAAATTTCAAAAGGTTATTTAGAAAAATACATACATGAATAATACTTTCGCACAATTTACAGATAATGCTACTAAGAATTGCACTAAAATAGATGGAGATTAATACTAAGGTAATAATCATTAAAAATTAAAAAATAAATATATTATTCATCTACCTTTATCTAGGAAACTGTATTTTCCAGAACACTCAATTCTTTTATTATGTATCATAGGAGTTAAATCCAAACCTTAAAGTATGAAAAATAAATAGAAGATCTGAAAGATAGATGACTCGTTCACAAATTAACGCGAGAGTTTTTGGAAAAGAACTAGGAATGTTGAATCGCAGTCAGATAGCACCCAACTCTCCAAACTTGCTTCTCATACGAAGGGCTGTTTTAGTTCGTGATGTCAACATCTTGTTTGAAATAAAATGAGGTCTATTTTTAGACAAACTAGTTAATATTAAACTATGTTCAGATGATGAGAGTGACATTCAGGGTACATTTGTCTCTTCAAAAATATGTGACATTACCAAGACCATCGCGCGCGAGAGAGAGAGAGAGATGAAAATTTGAAGGTATGTTCTCCTACAGCTGAATTGAGACTCCGTGCAGCAACAGTTTTTACCATTTGTGCAACATAAATTATTTTTTCTTTAGATCATTTGAGTGTCGTGTGGTAGAAAAAGATTCAATATGCGATGAATCTTCTATATAATCTATATATTTTAATGTATATATGTTATATATTTTTTATATATACACTAAATATTTACTAGATATATACTATATATTTTATTAAGCATATATTTTAATACGTAAAAAATTATGGTAGCAAATATTTCATCTGTGTTTACATGATTTAATTGGATAAATACTATTTAATAAGCAATAATTTATCAATTAGGGAATGATTACTATTACTAAAAGGCTTACTCAAACTAATTCGCTAATTTTATTCAATATAAACCGCAACAATTTTTTCACAGTAATTCATCAGTGGAATAGTTTGTCCTGATTATATCGATTTTATATGTTCTTTAATCATTCATAAGTGGAATAATTTGTCTCAATTTTATCTATTTTATGTGCCCTTTGAAAATAATTATCATAATGAATTCAAAATTATATCCAAAAACGTTCTTTGTTTTTTAATTGTTCGTTCCTAGTTAAAATCAGACAAATTGCAAAAAGAGTTCTCAAAGAAAAAACTTACTCTCACAACCACAAAAATTTATAAAAAAAAAGTAAAATAAATAAGATAAAATTAGAGAAGAAACATTCTTCTTTTAGTTCCGTCTGGGAAAGGATTAAATAATTGCATCTAGTCATTGAAATTATCAATTTTGTCGACATGTTTTCTCAGGTTTCTTTAACAGGTTTCAAAATATTTTCTCAAACAAACACATTTTTAGCAGGAATTAAGACAGATTTTTCAAAAAAAAATTATTTTGCGTAGTATTATTTATTTAATAAAATAATTGCTTTAATATTTAAGAACTTTTTTTGTAGACTATGTTTATATTATTTGATTTTTGATTAGTTATAAGAACTGCTTGTTAAAATTCTGATCACTGTTGAAATAGAAAAGTTAACAGTATTTTTAATTTCTCTTACGCAAAGAATATGCACAATAATCTTCAAATAATCTTTTTATATATTAGGATGAATTTCTAGTTTAAATAGTGAGGAGTCCGAGAAAATCCTTTTTGGAATTATGTTTGTCTGTCTGCTGATTTATGTGCACGTGAACGGGGTAAAAAATAATGAGCTTGATAAAGGAAATTTAAATTTATGGTTTAATAGAAAAAATTGTAGATCCGTTTAAAATTTTGAACGAAAGCGGTAAACTGATTGACTGTCTATTGATTTGCCTGCTCATATATGTAGGAACTTGATAAGTTCAAAATGTAATAAGCTAGTGAAGTGATATTTGGTATATGACCTTAACAAAATTCAGAATATACAGAGTGCCAGCTGAAGTCCTTCAACCTCACATTAACTTGAAAACGAGGGGGGGGGGAATCAGTTACAAATTATTGAGCGTCATCACTGTAGTACAAAGGTTGCTTTGGGCGCAATAATGTTAACAAGGAGAGGGCACGGGGTTGAAATCTGAGTTCAGGATGAGATTTAGTATAATGATAGTATACATTTAGAATGTTCATTCATGAAAATATTAAAATGCAATGGCCAGTCAATTTCGAGAAAATGGTTCTCAAAATTTTGGTAAAGCTTATATACTGATAACTTGACTCTCGGTCTGATGATCCTAATGGCGTGATTGTCTAGGTAACCGTCTCGTATGCAGAAGGTCAGGGGTTCAAACCTGGCTGGGATTTTTTTTCCCTTTTTTCGTAATTCTTTTTTTTAATTAAAAAAGTACAAATACTTTTAAATGATATATTTTTAATTTTTTGTCCAAAAATAAATATTTATTATCGAAATACACAATAGTAAAACTTAAATTTTTTTTAAAAAAAAGATCATATATATAGAGGCATTTTTTTGAAAAATTAAATTAACTATTTAGAGATAGTTTAAAATAAAATGCTATTTATTTTTATGCAAGAAGAAATGCTTATTCTTTCAATATTTAAATTATAATTTAATGTTTAAAGGAAAAATAATTAAATGATAAATTAATGGCTTCAGATAATTTAAATTGATCGCATCATTTTTAAGCAATGAATTTTTATATTCTTGGATGCTAATTATAATAAATTATTAATTCTAACTAAACGAAACTGTGTTTATATCAACAATGGAAGTGAGCAGCTGATATTTGTTAAATATGTAAGCAAACTGCAGTAATCAAAAGAAATAGTAGAGAGCAGGTGTTAATTTATTGAATGCGTAGGCAGATGGTTCAAAGCGTATACAAAATTTTTCTTCTAATGTATACTATCATTATACTAAATGTGATCCCGAACTCAGATTTCAACCCCATGCCCTCTCCTTGTTAGAACCAAACGTGTAAAGTACAAATATGTTTGGCTCCGATTTTCCAAACATGTGACGTAACAACTCTTGACAGCAGGAGAAAGTAATTTTTGAACAATAAACATCGGCTCGATGGCGCAGTCATTAGTGTAGGCGTAAAATAGAAATATTATGGGATAACTAATTGTCCTGTTTTATTTCTAACGCAATTCGATTTTAATAGTATTGTAAGCAGCGGCTAAACTAATTTGAGCTTCACACGTTTATTGCACACAAGGTGTATTTTCATACTAAATAAAAGATGCTTTAGAAGTTTGTATTTGACAATTTTTCGTATCTTGTACCCGCTTCAAGGGAAAAAAACTCAGTTGTTTACATTTCGTTGCTGTTATAACCAATCTCGCCGTGTATCACATGGTCACTTTTTTCTGTTTAGACACTAAATTTGTGTCAATAATTGTCACTCATTCTTGAGAGTATAGATTAGAAGAATTTTAGGGGATACCTAGTGTGCCAAAGTTTAGACCCAATCGGCATAAGAGAAGAAATCCAAAAGGAGTCCTTATTTTTTTTTCTCTTTGAAGCAAAGCTAAAGTATACGACAACCAAATTTTAAGAAAAAATATTTAAAATGGAGGGAAGAAAACTCCTGCTGATTAAAATGAGGCTTTGAGAAGAGCAATACGAAATGGATTTTTAATTATTTCACAGATGGCATCAAAAATGATGAATTTGGAAAAAGGATGGAATTCTGTAGAAGAGAGGAAAAGAATACGAATTTTGATCAACAATATTGCCATTTTATATACAAATTGTTAATCAAATAAGTAAATTGATTTCATTTATCAGGGCTAATATGAAGAACTAAATATACTAGATATCTATTATTAATGAATCCTGCTTATACTAAATATATAAAAATGTATAAAATTTACAATTCTGTGCCACCAAGATAGGCAGGGCGAAGATAAGAATTAGAATGAAATGGAAGCAAAGATTAGAATGGAATAAATTAATCAGTTTAAAATAAAAACACACTTTTGTGATTTTTAATGCAAATAAAATATCCATCTAGAAAAAAAAATATTTGCATATCTTAGTGCTTTAAATTTATTTTACTTCTATGAACATCTCATTTCGAAGCAATAAAGGGCTATTTTATGAAGAACTTTGAAGTTTTAAACTTTTTCAGATGATGAGAATGACATATGACGTAAAAATACCATGAGCAGAATGTTTGACATGCAATATCATATTTGATACTCTCAAACACGGCAGATTATGGATGGTATCGGGTCTCGAATCCAACAACTGTTGAGCTGATATTTTGATAAAAGGCTATCACAATCGCCTTTCCCTCTTACGTCCCAAAAATTAGAATTGAATAAATAAATGATTTTGAACAAATATGAACTGTTGTGAATGTCAATGCAATAAATAATTTCCCTTCAGGCAATGAAATAATATTGACCTCTCAATGATTCCCATTATTTCAACTCTTAAAAATTAGAGTGAATCAAATTAATGTACTGAATCTTCTTTTTTATACCAGATTCTCCATATCTTCATATATTTGCATCCATACACAAGAATATAAACTCGTGAAAAATACAACCATCCCAATCTTCCACAGGAATTAATAGAGGGTAAAATTTTAAGTGGAATAAATAAATAAATTTAATAATTGAAATAAATACGAGCATTTGCAAATATTGATACAATGAATAATTTCCTCTTGTTAAGCAGAATGGTATCTTCTTCCCCATAAATCTCATTGGCTCCTCACAAACATTTTAGCCATGGCAGACCCTTCTTCTAGAGAGGGCGCTCTAAATTTCTTTTGTGCTCAGACAGATAACTGCTGAATGCATCGAATCTTCTTTTCGATACCTAAAAACTCCATCTCTTGATCTCTTTGCACCCATAAATAAAGCTTGCACCCTGCAAAATACAAACACCCCTGACCTTTCGCAGCAGCTTTGTTTCTGGCAGATGTCCTGAAGAGGACAGTCCCACCCAGGGATCTCTCCCAGTGTCAGAAAAGACACTTGGATCTTCTTCAAATCGCAGCTATAGAGTGGATCTCCAAGATTTTTACGACTTAGGGTGCGCGGCCGACTTTAAGGATCAGGGAGGAAGTGGAGAAAAGGGAGATTGAGTATTATGGTCACCTTATATAACGCCGATTGTAATAAATGTTGACGAATGTGTCCTGTTGCGTCTTCTGAAGAAGGCGACCCCCTAGACACAGAGGGGATCTATACGAATAGAAGGAAGCGATATGGCATTTAAGTGGCGATTAGATATAGGATAAAAAATCAGAGGGGAATTTCAGAGATGCGAAAAATATTTATTTTAAGCATCTGCTTAGATG
>JAOUZG010030961.1:770950-801531 GCA_026289955.1 Argiope argentata | reverse complement strand
TTTTTAGTAGCAATATTATAGACATGGGAAGGCAACTCTCTAGACTTGGAGGGGGGTTTATACGAATGGAAGGAAACGATATGGCATTTAAGTGGTAATTAAATTTTGGATAAAGAAAATCAGAAGAAGATTTCAGCATTACATAAAATATTTATTTTAAGCATGCGCTTAGATGTCCAAATATTTGTAAATCGAAAGTTACGAAGCTTTTATTAATCAGTAAGGCTTGATTGTCTAGAGAATAAAGAATGTGCATTTTTTTTTGAAATATTATTCTTTTGTTTTTTAAAAATTTCATCGATTAAAATAAAAAGTAATTCGAAAGAAAATGCTATACGGATTAATCGCTGGATGTTTTATTAGCTATTGACTAGTTCAGTCATATTTAAACGATTATCAAATTTGATAATCAAATGCGATTTGAATAGAATTAATGCAACGTAATATTTAATATTAAAGAAAAAAAATAGGATGATAAAAATTGTTCAAATTGAAAAAAAAAACGTGTATAGTCAATTAACTAATCTTATCACAATGAACGATTTTACTCTGATTAAATTAAAATATTCCTGCGTACCATTATTAATTGCTGAGAATAAATAATATTCATTAATGTTCTGAATTAATACTCTGAAAATAATTAATTCATTAATTTCTTCATGAATTTTCTGAGAGCCACTTATCTTCATTAATTTTCCGAAAATAAGTTGTCTTCATGGAGAGAAAATGAATCCTAATATAGATTTTTTATGAGCAAGTTTCTAACAAAATGAAAAAAAAAAGAAAGAAAAGGAAAGAAAGGAAGAAAGAAGGAAAAGGAAAAAAATCATCAATAAAGATTAATGGCACAAATAAATTAACATCCCAATTTCTAACAAAAAGGATAGTGCACTATTTCCTCATAAATTTAGAAGTAGAAATGACAGTAATAAATTAATAGATATTGGTTATTTAAAATTCTGAAATTTTACAATTGCATCGCTTTTATTTAAAAAAAAACTTAAAGCATATAGGCTAATTAGAATAAATATTACAATCAAAGACAATTTAAATTGGCAATATGTAGAAAATTTATTTAAGTCTGTGAGAACCGACTCATGACTGTGTATCTAAAGGGTTTTGAAATTTCGGGACCAATATTTTATGAAAGTTAACATATTTTGTCTCACATATATTTTTATTGCAAAAAATATTAACTATTGACATTTCACAACTAAATTTTATTCGTATATATCAGTTATTTTGAAACTATAGGATCATAGATAGAATTCTTGAAGTGGGCATAATACATAAGGATTTCCATTATTGAATTATTTTTATATTATTGAAGAGAAATAATTGTCCGAAATAATTATGTATAGCCTCTGGGCGGGGAATTAGAAAATTGTTTCCATAGTAAATTTTGGAAAACATTTTAACTAATTGAGAAAACTACACCAACACTTTTAAAAATCTAAAAGGCTTAGTTAAAAATTAGAAAGGCGAAGAATGTTTCATTCTGATACTCTTCATTTGTTCGCCATTCTCGAGTGAACATTGCATACACAATCCTTTTGCTGATCCTAAAAGCAATTTTGCCATTATGTAAGTTCCCATTTTCTTTGGTATTAGTTCTCCATATTCCGATGAAACGGTTAACATCTTTTATTTCTAATCATTCCCCATTATCACCAAATTATTAAAAAAAAATGTCTAAATGTCTCTGAGAGTAATAAATAAACTCGCATTACTGAAAATTTTTTTTAAAAAATATCAGACCATCAAATGAATAATTTCTTTTATTACCAGTTTAAAAATTCTGAAGGATCAGTTATAGATAGCCATTTTTCTTGGGTTTTAATTGCAGAATATATTAAGTGCAATTTTTATTAATATGCCTATTGCTATATCTCTGAAAATTGTATTTCAATTAATAGGAATTGATTTATTGTATGCATGTTGCAACAATTCTCCAATTTTTTAAAAAGAACCAACAAGAAAAAAATCTAATTTCTTGTTTAAAATTTTTCAATTTTAAATTTGGCAGAAAAGAAAGTTGTTAATTATCGGTCACTTGACGTGACATTTGTTTTATGTTTGAAACTAAACCATAATTGAAATTATAAACTAACAATTAAAAATCTGATATTTCATTAAGATTATTTACCTCTAAAATAAACAGGTATGAAATGAGACCAAGGCAAATGTATGCAGAGATTAGAAGGATTTAATAAAAAAGTTTCACTGTAGCAGAAATGAACACGCTGAACAAATAATTCAACAATTGAAAATTGTTTGTATCATAATAAGTTTCTTATTATTGTTTGTATAATTTACATCATGATTATATATATAATTTTTATCATCATTATATACAGCATTTAATCATTATTTCCAAAATTTCTTTGATAACATAATTTAATTCATAATTGTTTAAAGACAAATGGCTTTCAAATTTCCCTTAGAGACCATTTCGGGTCTTTTTCTTCCAGTATTTGAAAAAACAAAAGTATAAAGAAAACTGCTAAAACCTCATTTCACACAAAGACGGAAGGGGGGGGACGGTATTCACACCATCTGCGTGTGTGTATCCTGATGGGGATGCTGAATGGATTGTAAAACCGCAGAACTTACGATGTATTATAACAAAGCAAACATCTATTTCTTTCATATAACATTTTTTCTTCATCTTTCTGTTTTTCAAGTCACCTATACGCTTCATTGGCGACCTGAGATGACCGCCAACTGTCGTAATAAACATAATCCTCGGAGAAGGGAAGTGAGAGAAAAAAAGTGTATTCTTTGCATTTTAGCTAAACGGCGCGTTAGGCTTTAAACGGAGTACTTTTTTACGACCAGGGCGTCGCATTGTAGCCCAATTTTATACGGTCAGTCGCGACAAAAGATTTCTTACGAGCACAGGTAAGGCACGTGGATAAGTGGATTTTCCGGAGTCGGGAGACCAACATTTGGCGGCTGATCGCCCCAAGAACGACAAAAGTAACTGAAAAAAGCTTTAAAAAATTGTAGATTTTGACGAATCTCTGTGCATCTCAGAGTCGTCTAGATTTTGACAAATTTCAGATCTGCCCGAATCAAAATGACATTTTTAGAATTATATCTGTCTTTTGATCTGAGAATAAGTTAACTCAACAACGCTTTGAACTAAACTAGTAGAATTCGATATTTGGATTTTACCACCGGATTTATAAATTTCGATCAAATTTTGAATAAAATTTATCCTTAAGAAGTCAACTTGGGAGTCTGAATGTATGAATAACACAATAGCAACAAAATGTAAATAACTAGATGAGTGAAATTTGGTGAAGCAATTTACCATCTAAAGTTTAGATCAAATCAAATTTTCAACTAAATTTGTAAATCCGTGTAAAATGTTGAATTAAATTTATGTAGGGATTGACTGCCTACTGGTCTGTATATTTTCATATACATAAACGTCTATTTTCCATGTATATAACTCAAAATCTCAACAATTTAAAGAAATGAAATTTAATATGTTGATATTTTTGCTAAAATTTTACTTTTGTGGTAAATTTTGGTTTAATTGATCATAATAAAAGATGTATAGAATTCTCATACGGTTTTCTATACAGAACTATGAAAGCAAAAAAAAAAGTGTGGAACTCAGAAAAAAAATATTTGAGCATTCATAACGGTAATTTTATGTAAAGGAAGGAGACACAATACCTTGATTACAGATAATTAGAAAAAGTTACGGCATGATTTTGTCACTGGTTTCTTTCTGCTATATAAAGTATACAGACTATTATAATAATTCAAATCTTCAACCTCGCAAATTTGATAACTATTCACATTTTATGTTTTAGTAAATCCAAAGAAAGTCATTTTTGAAATTACTTCCGTCTGTCTGTCTGTCTGTGAATACGATAACTCAATTAGGAAATAAGCTTAACAAATAGAAATCATGTGATATTTACACCAAGGTATCAGATTTCGATAAAATTTAGGACGAACCGTCTAATCGAAGTCTGTTGGTCTGACTGTCTAAGTGAATGTGAAGAAAGAGAACGTGAAAAAGAGTGAGTTTATGAAATATAACTTAGTCGTATTATTTTAATTTCTAATCTGTAACGAATTGTGCACTAAACTGGTTTTAAAAATTGACCGTTTGTTTATCTGTATATCTGGGCATGTGTGAATTCTATAACTCAATAAATAAATAAAGAAAGAAAAAACGAAAAGGGGAAATAAGTGTGGACAATTTAATGTAAAATCTTTGCACCAAAAGGAGCAATTGGGGAACCTCATTTTGATCTACATTTATGAATGGGAAAATTGTATATTTGTTTGTCTGTGTTTATGAGAATACAATTTTTTTTAAAAAAAATGTGACAAGTAAGATAAAGGAAATCTGGTATCCATTTTTATGACATCTTGAATAAAATTGTACATCTATATCAAATTTGAAACCAATTCTTTAAGTGAAAGATGTACAAATGTATACTTCATTCTCAAATTGATGAGTTAGAGAACTTCTGATGAGAAGTAAACTAGCATCCTCTTTATTTTAGGGGTTGGCATTCCAGTATTTCAGAATTAATATAGATCTCCAAAAGAGCTGGAAGGTATTCTCGTTCTATGTATAGGAATACTGGAAGTAATATTTTTGTCCTTTATCCCTTTAGTAATATTTTGTCCTGGAAGTAATAAAATGTCCTTTATCTATATATAACCTTCTGGATTCTCGTTCTATGTACAGGAATACTGAAAGTAATATTTTTAGTTCTGTTGCAAGAAAATGTCCTTTATCTATATATAACCTTCTGGAAATAAGGGAAGTTTCATCACAGTATAGTATTAGTTAAAATATTTAAATTCCTTTTGAAAAAAAAGTGTAGTATTAATTAGGATTTAAAAACATCAGCTCTTTTATGACCTTGAAGGTTCACTTTTATATTTTTTTCAAACTATTTTTAGATTTTGTATGGAAGGAATAAAGAGAATGTAATGATATACTTGTCTATTTTTCATTTAAAACTATTATTATTTTTTAAAACCTGAAAAAATTATGTTTATTTTCAAGGCTTCTGACTTACAATATGTTTTCTCAATATATCCAAAATTTTATTCAGGTTTATTTGAAATTCAGTAGTAAAGTGCAATTCTGAAAACTTTGTTGAATATTGCCCAAATGGATGTTGTGGGGATCTATGAACCTTCTATGTAGTATGCATTATTTAGGCAATTAATTAAATAATACTTTGTTTGTCATACAAATATGGAAAAATTTATTGAATCCAAAATTTAATTTCAATGCCAAAAAAGAAAGATAAAAAATTATCCATTTTCAAGTAATTCATTCTTTTCCAGATAAATAATATATTTTATTAAATTACCGTCCGAATTATTTTAGAGACCATGGTGGCCTGGTGGTAAGGTCTCGGCATTTAAGCAGTAATTTCAAGTTCGACACCCAATTCCACCTAAGAACCGTCTTGTAAGGGGGTCTGTTGAACTTTCAATCCGTCAAGACTAAACGTTCTTCCGTTGGTGTGGAGAGGGGGTGCCAGCTCATGTGTCATCCACGTCATCTGACCGTGTTCAAAGTTACGAAGTCCGTCCCAAAATAGCTCTATGGTTGCTTTACAACGGGACGTTAATATAGCTAAACTAAAATCAGAATTATTTTTTCTCGTTGAATGTATTAAATGTGAAGCAAAGAAGTAAACTAGGTTGTCTTGATAAATGTTAAAAAATATACAATTTTTTTAAAAGCAGATTTCAATCTTTTATTCTTGTGGCATGAATATTTTAAAAGTCTCAACTTTTTGTCATTTTACTCTTTTTCATATTTTTTTAAATAAAAAATTTTAAAAAATTCTTCATCCTAGAAAGACATTTCCAACATTCCTCGTTCATCCTTTTCCACCATGGAGGCCTGAGAGCATAGTGACATGAACAGACAGGATTTCAGAAAGATTCTCCGTGTATATGGAACTGGTGCACATTAAATATATGGATGATCAAACACCCTTTCTATCTTACCACGAGGAGGATTCTATTTAAAAGGAGGTGTCACCATAGCAGAGTCACCATCATGTATTTCCCACTAAGTTCCTGAACCAAGCAATAAAGATGGCAAGGATTTAGGTTAGATAGATGATTTTAACATACAAAGAAGACATTTAACTATACAAAGAAAGCATTTAACTATGCAAAAAAGGCATTTGACTATAATCTGTTTCTACCGTTTTCATTAAGTTATGAGTTATTTAAAAGTTTTAATGAATATTTTTTATTTTAATATATTCATTAAAATATTCATTATGAATATTTTTATTTAAATTTAGTGTTTCAAGCAATCCATTCATTCAAATGTAAGTAAAAAATACTTATTTTCATGAAATACCTTCATTTAATAATAATCAAATAATTCCATGTAAGAATTACTTAAGTTTTAATTTTCATCAAATAGAACTCCATTTAAGTTTTTTGCTTTTCGGTTTAATTATATAATTTTTTTAGAGTTACAACAGAAATTTGGGTAAATATGGGAGAATGGCATTCTAGGATTTTGTCTTGTTCTCAAATTTTTGTATGCGTTTCTTGACTCCTGAGTTTTTCATGCTTTAACAAGGATTTCAAATACCAAAATGCAATCGAATTTTGTTTAGAAGCAGTAGGTCCCAAAATTATGATGACATTAAATTGAAATTTCCTGTAAGGTAAAAAGAAAATGGCCAGAAGAAAAGCACGTGAAAATTATAGAAGAATCATTGAAGATAAATGTTATCAAAATTCGAAGAAACTAAGACGCCAGACTTTATTGAGTAGTTTTAAGGAAGAGGGGATCCTCATACTAATCCTTAAGGCAGATTCTATTATTTTATTACTAATATGAAGAGACAGTCCCCTTCCAACTATTCCTACCACAAATACAATGGGAATTCTGGGAGCCCCTAAATAGAAGAAAAATTAAATAGAATGACCATAACAGCAGAGATGAATCTAGATATGCATTTTCTGTATATGATGCATCTGATGAGCCATGATGGAAAGTTGAAAGTCATTGTGACCCAGGAGATTGAAGTATGGTTCTTTAAAATTAAAGCTTGGAATAAGTATCAATATAAAGTTCTTGAGGAAAAGATGATACATTTGTTGATAAACACAATTTTATGAAAAAAATGAATTTGAGAAATTATTGTACAAACGACAAAAGGAAAATATTTTGCTTCCAAATGTGAATGATGAAGCTGTACTGAATGTGAAAAGTATCGTGTACATAATTAACTCTCCTTATAATGAAAATCGAGAAAAATTACCTTTTATGCTGAAATTATAAATCCTTTTTTATACATTGAATTTTGAACATTCCAATTTTTATATTTTGAACTTTTTTGTATAACTTTCTTGACAATTAAGAATTAATGCGTAAATTTTCAAGTTTTAAAAAATCATTTCTAACATCTTTTGAGGATTTCGAATGGTTTTAATGCGTTAGGCAAAGTTGTCTCTTTTCTTGGGTAACGTTGGAAAGGTTTATTTTTATTTTTAACTTATTTATATTTACTTATATTTCCACGTTTTTTCAGAATTTAAAACTAGCGATCATGACTAACGGCTTATGAGTTTTTTAAGTACATTTATACATTGTTGATTAAGAAAACTGTTGAAAGAAAAGAAGGGACCCCCCCCCGACTAAGTTGTTCCAGTTTACGAAAACTGAATTAAACTGTCTTGGAATAAATACGTTCAAGTTTATAGAAGTATGGTCTGTATTATGTCATGTCAAGCTTTCTCTTGTCAACTAGTTAAAGTTAAAAATTATAAAATTCATTCAAAATGTTTCTCTGATCTCCTTGAAAATTAATTTAAATGTAATTAAGCGAAATATAAACGTCTTCGACTGAAATGCCACGGTGATAACCATTCCAATACTTGTCTTTCCATTATAATATTAATTCACTTGCATTTCCTGCCTATGTATTCAATAAAATCAGATAACAAACATTAAAAAGGTTGCATAAAAATTTCCGAATCTTTTCGCACAGACGATATGTATCCTGTGAAATTATGCTGTATATTTAGATGCAAAGAACATCTCTGAACGTTACTGTCGGTCGTGAAGTTGATCTCCAGACATTGATCTATCACATCATTTCTGATAATACCCACTCCCAGATGTCCTGTCATCAGCGACTTGATCAGATGTCACAGTGCATTTAAATGCTGCATGTATTGCACAGTTGCCGAAAGATACTTAGTTACAAAAGTCGTGACACAAGCTGTCATCAAGATAGTCACTCTTTGGCGTGATTCGACAGGTGATCGCGAACATCGGCAACCCTAGTCTCGATTGGCCAGTTCGATCCTAGTAAACTGTCTCACCACCAGAGGGAGTGGCCATTTTTACTATCCGTGTCGAAAAGCTTTTTCGTTCTCGTTTTTTAAGCCTACAGTGCAACCTAAAGGTTCAGGAACTTTTGGTTCTTTTTTTAACCTCCCCTATAATTTTTTTTCTTTCTTTTTTGACGAAATCTCTTTTAAGCATCTCAATGCTCATAACCTTTTTTTATGCATCTCTATATTAGCAGTAAATGTTACCAGGACCTTTTATCAAACTTTTCACGGCTATTAAGTCTAATAGGGGGATTCCGATATTCGTTTATTGTTGAAAAAGGAGGGAAAGCAGAGTTGGGAACCCTCCTGGAGTACAATAGGAATTGTTCAAGGTTAGTACTAAATATGAAAGTTAAACTTTACAACGTTGATTTTTTTAAGTGGGGAATCATTGAAGCGAGCTATCAGTCGAGCAGGTAACAATCTGAATTTGTCATCGGCATCAACTTTTCTGCGTGCTACTTTAGTAGGCAAAAAATACCCGCAGTTCCTTTTCTGGGTATGATTTGACATAGGAACTTTTTTTTTGTCATGTCAGTCTATGCGTATTTAACTTCGAGTTATATGGCACTAGAGGAAATTTGCTTATATCCTTGGGTGTAACAGGAAGACACGTTTATGGGTTTTACGCGTTTTGTGTTATAAGATATTTTATGAATAGATTTTAAGCTCGGAAACAAATACCCAGATGTGTTGGAAAAGCTAGAGTTAAACGTCCAATACATAAAGACAGATCTCTTTATAAGAACATCCGGACATAAGACGAACCTGGTACGACCGGTTTCTAAAAAAATTCCCGCCTAAATTTTATGAATTCAAACTTATAGTTTTATATGGCTAGGGTAAGTTACTAGAATTTAATAAAAAAATTTAAAAATGAATAAAGAACTTGTATGACATGTAAAAACAGAATTTCACATTTAAAAAAATCTTCTTTTTTTAAATTTATGTTCACACTTCCATAAAATTAGTAAGTAATTCCGACTACTATTTTAAATCAATTTTAATTAATTTCTAAAATATTACTTTTTGAAATTAAGAAATGTTTTCCCAAAAGTGAAAATACGAATTAACCCTTTGCAGTCCTATGTCGTCTCTGACTCGACATTCAAGACTGTGCATCATTTTGACGTTTTATTTATTTTTCAAATTTAATTGTTAAAAACGCCTACATAATAGTTAAGAGATGTAGATAATTTTTCAAAGAAATTCGATTTAAAAGAATTATATACATTTATTTTTCATAGCAATAAACAAATATTTGTATTAGGTGAATAATTTCGCATCTAATTATTTTTCGGACTGAAAAGGGTTAACCCTTTATTTACTGAGGGTACTTAAAAGTGCCATTTAAATCTTGATTATATCTTCGTAAAATGGCTATTTTTTCCTATGGTATTCAAAAGAACACGGATAATATAATTCAGATAGCAAGATAATAATATAAGCTAAAAGTAGACATTAAAATTATTTAATTAATAACTAAATCAATTAAAATATTTTATTAATAAAAATTTTTTGGCTTCTTTGGGATTATTTTGCAAGGAAACTTTTTTACGGTGCAAAAATGAATTTAAAAAATTGGTGGCAACATAATTCGGTAAATAAAGGGTTAAAATTTGACTTGCTAATATTCTTTCAATAATAATGTAATTCAGATAGCAAAACAATAATATAAGCTAAAGGTAAAAATTAAAAATATTTAATTAATAATTTAATTAATTAAGATATTCTATTAATTAAAATTTTTCTTTTGGGTTCTCTGGGATTATTCTGCAAGGAAACTACGATGCAACATTAAAGTAAAAAATTCATGGCAACATAATTCGGTAAATAAAGGGTTAAAATTTGACTTGTTAATATTCTTGCAATAATAATCTTAGTAGAAATAAGTTAAACAGATAATTTCTTCTATAAAAAGCCTCATATTTTTTTGAAAGAATTTTATAACTGACAGATAATTACTATTTAATAAGGGTATTAAAAATCACTTATTCTTTCTAGAACTTCAAGCTGATTTTTGTTATATTCAACAATAAAAAAAAAGACCATCTGCAATTCAGTTTTCATAACAACTTTATTTGAAACGTTTACCATATTTCGTTTAATATATTTTTCTATTTTAAAAAATGCTTTAAAATACCATTTTTTCAAGTATTGTTTCTTGACTATCAGGGGCATAGATATATATATATATATATATATATATATATATAT
Source organism: Argiope argentata (assembly GCA_026289955.1). Lineage (NCBI taxonomy): Eukaryota > Metazoa > Arthropoda > Arachnida > Araneae > Araneidae > Argiope > Argiope argentata. The sequence continues at coordinate 790,950 of JAOUZG010030961.1, read as the reverse complement.
ATATATAAGCAGAAAATGTTAAATGTAGTTTTGGAATTTCAATGTCATTCTTATACAGATTAAAATTTCAAATGGAATGAACCATATAGTTTTATTGCTTCATAAGTGACTGGATAAGTTAAAAATTACAATAAAAGATAGAAGTGAAATTTGAAAAGCATAGAGAATTTTTAAAAAATCAAAAATAACTTCTTTTTTATTTATTTAGTCATGAAAATCGGTATTATGATCAAAAGAGAAAAGGAAACCTAAGAATTAATGCTGTTATAGTAGTAAAGAGCTATATAAAGAAATACAGTTGAAATTCTTTTGAACTGAAGATGAAAAGTTTTTGACCAATAAGTAAAATAAAGAGACAATTATCATTTGTTATCTGGAATTAATTAGCATTGTAATTATTTTTTAGGTTGATCAGAAAACTGTGTAGAATTTCATTTTGAATTCGACTTCAAATGGGAAAAAAATTAACACATAGAGAAATTAATAATTTAATTGGTCTTAAAAGATGCAAAAATTAATTTTTTGTCCGTTTTGGTTGTGGATTTAATAACACTACCTCGCCAAATCAATGTATAGGTTATACTACGAGATTGTCAAGTCCATATATAGGCTATATCGTGCAAAGTAGGTTCCGTCTCGTTTCCAAAATTTAAAAGAAAATAGTTTAAGTAAAATTGTTCAAATGTTATTGATAAGTTAACGATAAAATACAAAAGTTAGTATAAATTAAGTTTCAAATAAATGCGAATGATTTTAAAAAGGTGAAAAATTTAGCAAATAGACCCATGTCAGGCAACATTTACAATACCTGTGCTATTTGTTTGAAGCCAAACAAACGTAGTTCATTAAAATATGGATATTCAGTACGAATGCGAAAAGCTGTTTTGCTACAATTATAATGCGGATCACAGACATTTGCTCATCAATCAATGGATATTTATAGATGAATCTTATGTGACAAATTCGTAGATGTAAATCAATTTATAAATATTGCTGAAGTTTTTCAAATCAGAAATGTTATTCTTTTAAACATGGTAATTCCAAGATATTAAAAATGACCTAATATAACCCCCCCCCTAAAAAAAAGAGAGAAACTTTTTAGAGAAAATATCGAGACATCTTAATTACTGAGGTGCATGCCATCTTTGGAAGGATGAGAACTAAAAATACGATAACTATCAATGTCTGTCTTTTTTTTTGTATTTTCCTTCAAAAAAATAGTTACTTGTTAAAGAATGCTGTGGCGGAGATGATAGTTTTTTTACGAGATCGGAAAAATCCGTCGTGAAGCGAGACCTTGGCTAATCTCTGACAGTCTCTTTTGGTCCGTCTGCTCAACAAACATATCACCACGTTTATTTCTTTAGAGCCTTGAATCTGCTATATTTGGCCAACTTTTTTTCTTTTACAATTTTCTGCATTCTTTTCGGAATTTGGCTTAAATTTCAAAGATTCAGAGAATGTAAAAAAATCTTCTCATGGAAATCTCACTCACTTGCCATAACAAGATGGAAAAATAAATTAGAAAGCAGAATTACCAAAGGAGGGTAAGCTTGTACTAACGGATTGGTACACCCGAAATCACAAAGCGAAAATAAACTCCTGAAAGGTTGCTTTAAATTTAACTCAAAATATTCGTTTATTACAATTTCTAAGTCCTCCTAATTATTAATACTTTATTGCAGTGATCTAAACAGCACCAGTTTGAGAATATTATATTTGGAAAGAATTGTGGACTTGGAAAAAGCTTAGTAGACACTTTTAGGTCTTGCTTTACACTGTCGAGAATTATTGTGTTAAAAGTCACACTCTACCTAATGACTAATGTAGGCTGGTTTGCTGCTATAAGCTTTTAAAACTTATCTGATGTCAGAAATCAAAAATATCTACAGTTATATTATACATTTTGTAACAAACAGGTAGAAAATATAACACCCATATTCCACTACGTATAGATGAAAATGACCTTTCTGCTTTTTATTTATAATACTCATTAGAGAGGAAATATTTTCAGTTTAGGAAGTATTTATTGTTCTGATAATTTAACACAGGCCCAAAAAAATCTATTTGTCATCATCACTCAAAACTTCTTTTTATAAAAAGGTTATTTATTGCATTTTCTATAGAGAATGAAATGTAAAGTTAAAATTGGTATAGATGGGTTTAAACTCAGGGTTCATGCCAAACTTACAATACCGGTACAAGAAGTGCTTATTTATTTCAAATGCTCCATCGTTGTTGATAGTACACAACGAAGCCTTTTAACTGCTTCGATACTAATAGTATGTGGACTTGACTCGACCATTGTCCTCAATTCATCATCATCAATTTACCCCGGACGCCCAAATTTAGACTCGCCTTTTGAAGCTGAAGATTCGCTCTTGAAACTTTTTAAACATTTATGTTCTCTAATATTGTTTCGACTTGATGGGAAAATCTTTAAAGCCTCTTCTAAAACATTTCTATAAAGTCAAGATTCATTTAGCACGATGCGGTAAAAATGCAATTTACCCTAAAGCAGTGGTCTGCAAACTTATTAGCCAAATAGGAAAATTACAACAATTAAAAAAAATTGAATTGAATAAAATTAAATTGAATAAAATTATTGAATAAAATTAAATTTCATACTTAATATATATTTATTAATACGAAAAATGAGCCGCACTTAAGGAGCCAAAGAGCCACATGCGGCCCGGAGCCACACTTTGGCGACCACTGCCCAAAAGCGTCATTTGTCTGCATCTGAAGAAGGAATTTTGTTAAGGGTATAACAATTATATACTTCTTACGTACTTAAATTTAAGTTAAATTTTTTTCATTTTAATAAGCATTTTTTTAATATTAAAACCTTTTTCAGTCACTATTATTGTTATTAGATGTTTCAATAAACAGTTTTACATAGAATATTTTGCACTGCTTTTGAAATCAGTTATCATGAACTCTGACTTTAACTTAGTTTGAAAATGTTTGCTATGGGCATTGGTGAAATTTGAGTGTAGAAGTTAATTTATCATCCTTAATCTCAAATATCCCGTTAGAGGAATACGAATTATGCCAAAGAGGTTTCGTTACCATAAGGTGGTTTCTTTAAGGTTTTAATGCATGTTTTATGAATGAAAAATTGTAGTTAAGGTGTGTTAGCTTATTTAATATAAGAAGCCTATCTGTTCTAGAGTTTATTTCATTGACACTTATATCGGAGGTTACTGCATATTTATCATTCTTTATGTTGGACAACAAGATACTGTACCAAGTGTCCTCTTTGTTATCTGGTCATAGTTTAGAATTTAAAGCATCGTCCCAAATAGAATTGTTTGTCCCCAAAACGGAATGTAATTGTAATGAATAAAATTCATCATAGCGGAAAAACGCGAGTTATTAATCCGATACTGTTAAGCCTTTTATATTTTTATAGCTTGATTACTTGTTATTAATAATTTTACTTGTATCTTTTTTACTTTTTAATTAAACATCAGTTTATTTGTTATTTAACATTAAATCTGGTTAATTTTTTTAAATAAATTTCCTTGCCGAAATTCAAAGTATATATATATATATATATATATATATATATATATATATATATATATAGTTTGTTAAATCGGAGTCTCAATTTGAGGCAACTGAAAAGCCTGTAATTTCAATTGACGATCATCTAACGTAAGCAGAAATTTAATTGGCTTCGTATTCTCCTTTAAACTACACTCTTTCAGACAAATGAGAAAGCTCGAGACTCAGAAACTAGCAAAACTAAGATTATACCATCGATTCAATCTCCAATGACATTTTAAACTATATTAATTTTTTACAGAAAATGTGCTGACTATTATTCTATAAGGGTCTTTTTGATTATAATGTAATAAGGTCACATGGAAAGAAAGAGAGACTATATTTTAATCAAACACTCACAAAATGGAGACTATTCAGCAGTTATTTTTTTCATAAAAGTGAATAATTATGTAGAAGATGTTAAAAATCAAACCATATTATTGATGAAGCAGAGGCTGGTGAAAATTTCAGCCTAGCAATTTAGTTTTTCGTTTTACAGGATATCATTTTGTATTAATATATTTCTCTGTAGGTAAAACCAGAAGAATATTTTTTAATACTTTCTAAACAGCTGATATCAATACAGAGGAAAGCTTTTGGAATTACCGAATCCAAATTTCCTGATTTGTTGAGTTGTTTCAAAGCTAATGTTTGCTTATACTTTAAATGATATAAGTCTATGATAAATATAATTCATGCAATTACTGAAAGATAACACAAATAATTTAAGGAATACTAATTTTATTTTAGTTGAAACCATATCGAGGAAGCTGAGATATGAACATGTATGACAAAAAAACTTACGAATTTTTTTAAGAACATTCGGTTGGAATGAATCTGAAGTAAATGGTTTCTCAAATAAATATTATTAATTGCATAATATTTATAAACAAAAAAAATTAATATATCTTTTTGATGTATATAATTATTTCATTTCTGTGATTTTGCAAAATTCCGTTTTAAACTTTAAAAAAGAAGATATAAACATATAAAACCAAGAAATGAACGAAAAATATAAAATGAAGAAATGAAACTGATAATTATATTCCTTTTATTTTTTAGAATTCAGTCATGCTATGACAATAATTAACTCCCCTTCATACAAAATCACTTTTAATTCATGAAAAATTAACATGCAATTTACTCTAGTACGCATTTAAAAACACGTGATTGATTAACAACATTATTTCGGAAAAATTCGAATGAATTTGATTTGGATAAAAATAATTCAAAATGGATCTAAAATCAGATTTAACATCTTTAGCATCATATTAACGTCTTTAGCTTAATTATAAATTTATTATAAACATTATTAATTATTTTAAAATAGTGTTTATAAGGCGATAGATCAGATATTACAAATCAAGCAAGTATCAATATCCCGTAATTCCATCTATTAAAAAACAGAACATTTACATTGAATATCAGTAATCCGATACATTCTACACGGAATACTGATAAATTTATGTCAAACACGATGTCAACCAACTGTTGAATACCTTTTTTAAAAAGAAACATTTTAATTATCAGCTCATTTCTTATCAAAACAACAATTAAAAACATTACAAATGCAAGATACGAATGAGTCGTTTCTACGGATGCTTTGTTGTTTGAAAAGAACTTTACCTTTGAAGGTGTGGTCAGTTGTGTGATAAATAGCATGCTACGTTTTTCCCCTCCGAATCCATCCAGGAGATGCGTCTATCGCTACTGAATACTAATAAGGCGAGCAGAAAAGAATTCATGCACGTGTTATCCTTTCCTTTTATAGATAATGTCAATACCTACCTTGGCATCCAATCTAATAAGAAAATCCTGATTTACAGTATTTGTTATTCAAGTAGTTAAAAATGTTGCCGTCTTTTTTTTATAAACATTCGAAACATTTGATAGATTTATGCATTTATTACTTCATTTCTTGCCATCTATATTAATAATTTTGAAACTCTGCAGCTATCAGTTTGATTGAAAGTAATTTTGTCTTAATAATATCTTTTGAATATATGCGGGGTCGCAAACATGGACTATTCAAAATTAATAATCAACGTTTTTATTAAATTTATCAAAATTCAAAAGAAATTCGGAAATTTTTTTGATTGAAAACAATTTATTAAAATTTTTCGAATAAGTAAATTTAAGATAATTTATTTTTCATTAAAATATGTTTCTTTAGATTATTTATTTTCCTAATATTAGAACTTGAATTGTAAATATATATTTAGTACATGCAATTGCAGTATATTTTTGTAAATTAAAAAGGATATTGAAAAAGAAAAGAGGTAAGGAGTTTGAATTTAATATATTAAATAAAAACTTTTAGAAGCAAAATAAAAATAATAACATTAAGGTATTTGTCTCTAAATTACAAATAAAATATCCCTAAATCTTTTCATATACCTGTGCTATGATAGTTTTATTTATGTTGATGATTTAAGAAATAAGTTTTCAATTAAAATTTTCTCTTCATCGGAAACCTGCCATATAAAAAAGTTTTTCCTGACTTTCCAAAATAGGATAGCACATGTACTGAAAAGTTAGAATTGAAATTGGTTTTTACTTGCAAAAGTTACTTTTATTATGTTTTTAAATTCTTATTTAGTATTTCCTTATTAAAATTACTTTTAGTCAAGTTTTTTAGCAACCAAAACTGTCCCTTTTGAACCTTATTTATGAATATCGAATATTATATATGTTTATATATTTATATATATTTCAAATATTTATATATGTTTTTAAGTTAATACTGTTGTTGTGACTTATAAACTGGATCGAAATTTATTTTCTCCTCTAACACACGGGTACACATATTAAATGTTTCCTCTTTTTTCTTTTGGGGTCTAAAATTGGCCAGTTTTGCTACCGTAACATTTCAACTGTCAATTCTGTGTTCTTTACAAACTCTTCTTTCAGATAAATTCTTTTGTGAGATCCTCTCAATAATTTGAACCTGACTGTTTAGAAAGAGATTGGAAATTCTTTCTAATCCTTATAATTTGAACCCTTATTCCCTTCGACATTTGTATCCTAAGATTGATGTTTTAATTTTTAAGTTGTGATTGGATAAAAACAGTTTCTCTCTGATAATCATTTGATCCCTTCTTCTTATCAGAATAACGTTAATTTTAGTTAACAATAGTTTCGACCTGAACTTGACCAGGCTGGTTAAATTTAAGTTTTTATAAGCTTTTGTGTGAGTTTTGGTGTAAGATTATTGGCATTTCCTGTGATGTTTGTGTCTAAACATGTTCGATCTTTAACGAGACATTTTGACACACGAAAGGTATTTTGACTGATTAAGACGATTTTTGCCGATTGTGAATGATAAAATGTAGTATCATGCCTCATGGAGAGAAAAATTTTGGACCTTATGAAGGACTGGAGAGCGACAAAAATTACAAAAGCTCTTAGGTTTTCTGCTGAGAAGTTACTTGCCCTTCAAATTATTGGGAACTGATAGAGAAGCTGTAAGCCTTTAATGCAGCTATTAGTGATGTTTAGTGCAATTATTAACCTCTGGAGCCAAATCCTTACCCGTTGTGTCCAAAATAATAATAACCCGTGGTTATTTTTAGCTTCACCATTCAAAACCTAAGGAAAATCCTACCTGTGTCTGAGTATTTGTCCTTACGATAAACAAAGCCTCACTTTCACTTCATAAAGTTCCGCTACAAAAAATGCCACTGAAGAAATTTTGCCCGCCAAACAGCTGTTTTCCCTTCACTGAGAATTTCCATTACGATCGACAGTACTTCCAAACCTGGGTCAGACCTTCATAACAGCTAAGTATATCCAATGGTTTCAGTTGTGCTTACCAGAAAAATGTCAAACGATACTTAATATCTATAATTTATTTATGATTTTTTTTTATTTTATGATTTTTTTTCTTCAGTGTTAAGGGAATAACTTAATTTCTTTAAAACATTTTCCTAGTATTGCATCTTAATATCATAAGTATTATCAAATTATTAATTATTTATTTATTTTTGTTGAATACTGCAAAATAATAAGGAAGCTGTGGCTTTGTTTTGGTTATTCGCATTCTGTAACCAAGCCAATTTGATTTTGTAGCTTCTATTATTAATATTTAGTACATAATGTCGAATTATATTTTGCGCGTATATTAATAAGCTGTTTAGAAAATATCGGGGACTTAAATTAATTTTCAAAATTATTTTGACATCAGGAAGATTTAACATAGTAACAACTGTTTAGGAATTCAATTTTTTAAATGACAGATTTATTTTTTAAGTGGCCAACACTAAGTGCCAAAAACGATTTTGGTGTTGTATAGGGAATAAATCACTTTCAGAATTATTTATGAGGTGTTCATTTTACTTTTTCTGGTGATCAATAGTGGTTATCAAAATTAATGAAATTGAAAGATTCTACCTGCATAATCGATTACTGGCTTTTAAGTATTCAGCAGCATTCGTACACAATTATACATAAACCACGAAAATTAAATCAAATGGCGTACAGACAACCTATCCAGAGTTTCTATTGCACTTAACACTACACCACACCTCCGTTTCTAGGGTTCATAAGTCCACTTTTCGGTTTCGTACAGATATGTGGATTTTATTAATAAAAACACAATCAATTGGAAAGAGACAAACAAGTGACAAAATATAAAAACATAAAACATAACAATAAATGATAAAAATGTTCAGATAAATAGACAATACTCAAAAATATACAAAAAAAACTATAATGTAAGCGCATAATGTTTTTTTTCAATTTTGCTAACTTGTATGTTCAAAAATAGATTGATAAGTACAATGCAAATCTATATTGTTTAAAAATTAAATAAAACTTAGTTTCAAATGTGGGTTTTTTTCTCCAAAATTTTCCCATAAGGATGATTTGTTGTCAAAATAATAGAGTGAAAACTAGTCATAACATGAAGTCAAAATTGTTTGTACTACAATAATCAGTGCCTAAAATATTATTTTTGTATAATGGCAATGAAACTGAGGGATATACTGGATTATCTATCACTTAAGAGAACTCAAAAAATATATATTTCTGACATAAGAAATATAAACAAATATAAAGCCATAGTTTCTTGTTCTTTATGTATTCCGTAAAGAGGTTATGCTCAACATAATAAGGCACTCATTCAAAGAATTCACACTGCTGATTTTTCTTTTCAAAAGTATTCTTTTGATCCTATATGTTCTTTCGTCACATGTTAATAAGGACTTAACAATCTCTTCAGATTATTTCATCAGGTATGCGGAGGCTTATTTTATGCAAAGCATTCTAAGTTTAAATAGTAATTAGAATATTAATTGATTTTATTTAAATACGCAGACTAATACAAATTATCTTTTTTGGCAGGGCTCAAATTTTTTTTGTTGGAGACTGACTGAAGTATATTTCAGAACAATAATGTAATGAACCCACAAGAAAAAATCGTAATAAAAAAATCTGAAAACATGATTCATTGGGTCGCTTGGTTTTAGAAACCCAAGAAGATTGATATGAGAACATACCTAAGACACTTATGACTTTCAAAAGTGTTTTTAGAGGACTATTTAGGAAACATCTGCGTTTGTGGTGAAAGTTAGGAATTCTGTTATGCCATATTATATGATTTATTCTGATATTCTTAGCACATGTAGTGATGATCCCTCGCATTCTAACTTTTGAGAATTGTTAAGTGAGCTACAATTTAGTTTTATAAAATTCTATAGGGGCTGAATCTTTTTAGGAAAACTTTTAAAAAGGCCACGGACAATGTTGAGATAAAATGAAGCTCGACCAAAATAAAAAATAAAAATATTTGTAGGAGATTTGGTGTTCCAAGGATAAAAATATAGGCATAAAAAAGTTGAAGAAACAAAACCAAGGACCATTTAGGATATTAACACATTTTCAGATGCTATCTATCAAACACAACACACCTGTCAACCTGCAAACAAACAAATTGTGCATGTTAATCGATTAAAGTTGAGAAAAGAAAGATTTTCCTTTGTACAGGTACGTGAAGTATAAAAAAATTAACCAAATTAATAAAAACATATCCACTGCAAAGGTAAAGTAAGACATTTTAAATCGATTACCTTGTTTTTTTTCCCGCATAGGGATATGGATATTGATGTGCAAAATTTAAATTCTCGAAGATTATAAAATGTTGCTTAGGTTTCTGAAACAGACTGATATTATAGACTGATTATTGTAGATTATTATTGGGAATCTCAATATTCCAAATCAAGTAATAGTTGTGTATAATGATCTAACTAATGTTTCATAAATATCTGGAATAAACCGATATAATATGAAACCTAGGAATGCATAGGGATTTGTTCTGGTATAAATAACATAAAGATAAAATTGTGTTATATATTCATTTTATTTTAGATGCACGTTACTTTATATTTTGGTGATCTTTAGTAGGCTAATAAAAGTTTGTGTGTGTGTAGCACATGATGTATGTGTAAATAGTTTTACAATAAAATTCATTGTTGTTATTTTTCTATTTTCAAACTTTTCTTTTGGCGCAGTGATGTTGCCTTGTAAAACTTTGTTGTTCGCATTTTTTTTATTTGAGCAAAACTGAACACATTAAAATAACACTTCAGCTCTTTTAAAGTAACAACTATTTTAACTTTAAAGCTCTGGTTATGGCGATTTTGTTGAATATTTATAAAGGTTCCATCAACAAACTAGTGCATTTGCGACTGCTCCTGAAGTGAAACAAGACGAGGAGCATATTTTTTGACGCCTACATGTGCAAGCTTGCCTGAAAATTCAACAAAGTTTTGGCATTTAAATAAAGGATTGGCCAAACGCATTGATTTCATTTGCAATTACGAAGTCTTTTTCTTATCTTTTGCGGAGTTTGATCACTCTTGTAATTATAAATAATGTTACTACTAGAATGTTAAGTTTAGAATTCATACTCTTAATTTTGTTCAGTATTATGATTATTTATATTTTTTTCTGTTTCTTTTTTTTATTTATTTTTCCTTTTTTAACTAATTTTTAGCTGTTATTTTTTGGTTTATGTATTAATTTTCTCATTCCTCTCGGATATTTTTTTTACTTATATCTATGTTCATTTCTATGAAATGTAGTTTTTGAGTTTGAAATTCTGACTTACAATTCTCAGATGAATTCCGCTTATAACAGTTTATGTGCTTGTCTATTTATTAGCGTATTGATATTGGAGTATTTTTACATTTTCAGTACATATATACATATATTTATGTTTTATTCTATTTTGCTTACTTTTATATACTTCTTTTGTCATTAGTTGTAATTCCTTTTTAAGTTTTATTCAGGAATTATTTTGTACAAGATTAGAATTGCTTCTGTACCTACTTCAATCAACCTCGTATTATACATTTGTGGTGCAAGAGGAGTACTTAACATTCAGTTATAAATAAATAAAATATTCTTAAAAGAACAATATAGCTAAATAAACACGAAAATTTATTATTATTATATATTCAGTCACTCAGTTATAACAAAAAAGAACTTTACATGAAATCACAGGTTTAAAAATTTGTATTTGGAAATTTCCAATAAAAACTTTCTTGTACCTATGCAATTTAGAATAAATATACTGAGGAGTCTTTTTTTTTTATTGTTGTCGATGATGAGACAAATGGGAGGAAAAAATGAAAATGCAGTAAATAAAGATACTTTTTCAGCATATACATTGTAATATCAGTATTTGTATTGCTGCCATTATCAGTAAGACAGTCAAAACACTTGAAATTATCAGTGCTAATATCAAGTCTTCATCATAGCATTATATGTATTTTTGTCAACAGGTGTTATGCACATTTTAAAGGTGATGCTGTTGAGTAAAAAATATATTTCAAAAGGAACGTTTTCAAATATATATCATTTATTAGCAATCAAAAAGATTTAAGAAAAACTTTGTCCTCAAAAACAGTACAACAATATGGTATTTTATTATACGAGATATTAGGTAATATTAATTAACTGACAAATTAGCATTTTAATTAAATTTTTTTGATTAAAAGGCTATTTGATCATGATTAGTTTTATTCATTAGATATGCATTAATGATATGAATACAACTGAAATAAGTTTCGCAAGATTTTAAATTTACATTATTTTGCTTATCCTGCCATTATATTTTCCCCAAAATAAACAATCCCAGAATAATATTATAATAAGGCTTCCGATACTTTCATAATATGCGAATCCATGCTATTCAAATATCAAAAGTGTAGATAATAAAAAGATCTGTAGATATAGAAAGTAAAGAAAAATATTCGTGCATCTTTATTAATATATTCCTTAGGAAAACTATGGCGTATTCGTATTTATTCGATGATGTTTTTTTCAACATCATAAAGTATTATTGAGTAATGAAATTTTCTTATTATTATGGAAATTTCAAATATTTTCTTGGAATCTGTTATTAAAAAAAATCTAACTCAAAACATTTACCATTAACCGAAAGTAATAAATTCTTTTATATAAAAATTACAAGTGAGATATTATCAAAAGAATTTATCATTTTTGTTTACAAGTGAAGCTCTATCTTAGGTAAGGTTATATTGGCATAACAATGTACCTATGAATTTAGTTACAATTTTATCTCAAGTCTAAGATATATTTTCTTTTTTGGCACTTGAAGATGCTCTATTTGAATTTTTCTTTTTGCCCACAATTATTGCCGTCTGGCGACATGCTTCAGACATCATATAACCATATCGACTTCATCAAGTCTTATTGTTATATTGATCTTACTTTGAAGTCAGAAGAAATTTACTTTTAGTTCTTAAAAGCTCTTAACTCCATGTTTTTCTCTGAACAAGTACCATAGGAGAGTAAAACCGGTCTAGAATATAGTCCAATAACAGTGTTTCACCGTATTTTCAAACCAAGTTTCAATGGAGAGAGGATGAGAATCCATACCTTCTCTCTCTCTCTCTCTCTCTCACCCCTTAAATAATTTTTCGCATTATTGAGATTTTTTTAAACCCCCTTTCGATTTCATCTTACGGGAACAAAAGTGGGAAACGAGAAACCAACATCACAAGCCGATGCATTTCTGTTGTGAGGATTCTAATTTGATGCTTTTGTAATAAATTCTTAATTAGAATAGTTGTAATAAATTCTTAGTTAGAATTTATTTTATATAAATTTTACGAATTAAGTAATAAAGATATTTTGCCAGAATTTTTTTTAAACTGAATCTGGCTGCTTCATTTAAAGCTACGAAAATTTTGAAACCTCTCCTTCATTTGCATTTTTCCATAGATTATAACTATAATGAATAAGAATTAATCTTGATTAAAATATTACTTTAAAATTAGCTGCATTACCCTAAATCTGTTTATTGCACTTACTATAGAATGATGCTAATCTTGTCATTAAATCGTTATTTTAGAAATTGAAATTAAGCCTTTTGGACAAAAATAAATTATCGAAAATCTTCGCCCTCCACATAAAAAAAAGGAGAAAAAAGAAAGAAAAGGGGGAAAAATCGTGAATGGAAAGAATTTAAAATCTCTGTGCTTGACGGTTTTCCCCACTTTGAAAGCTTTGCTCATTGAAACTAGTTAATTTTCTAATATCAAAGCTTTTTTTTTCGATTTGTTTATTCATATCCCCGTTTTACATTCTATTCCTTCAAAATAAAATACACATTTTAACTTATTGGGTAGCAAAATAAATTATTTATGCAAATTGAAATCTGCTTTGCGTTAACAAGCTTCATCAGCATCAACTTTTAACAGCATGTATTCGAAAGCGAACTACTGCCGATTCTTTTTTTAGAGTAGGCGTAGCTATCGATCAAAGCTTTAAAATTATTTATTTTTGATGTCCATGAAAGATGAATAGATGTTATTGATATAGAAATTGTAATTGATGGAGGGGAAAAAAAGCTTTCATCAGTGTTTTAATATTGCTTGCAAGACTGGTTTTCATCACTCCTTGAAGTAGTCTTGATATATACAGAATAGGTGATTCACCCGACATTAACTGTAAATAATAAGCTATAAAATTGATGATTGATTGAATTTTTTACATGCAGTGGAGTCAATACACACCTACGATATCATATATTTAGTGCAAATCTAGAATAATTACGCATATAGCAAGAAGTAAGAAGACGTGGCGATACGGCACAAAGTAAAACAACGTGAAGTTAAATGTTTGATAAAATACGCAGTCATATTTGTCATGCGATTTTGGTGTCTCATAAAATGCCTCCATTTTTACTAAATATGGTATAATTTAGTTATTTGAAGCAACACTAGGACTATTTGAGGACGAACCTCTTAATTTTGAACCACGATCAGGTGACGACGACAACACCAAGGCTGGCAACCCCACTCCAAGCTTCCACACAACACCAGCGAGAGATCGGTTGTATGACAGATGCGTACAACTTCTTTGCGTACAGGTCGTAAAAGTATAATATATCATGTGTAGCTCTTTGAAAAAAAGGGGGAAGGGAGTAATTAGTCTAGGTTTGTCAAAACATATGTTGTTTGTTGACAAGAGTATTTGGCGCGGAAAAGTATTGGCCTTTTAACTAAATTTTGAGGCTTAAACACAAAGAAAAAACTTTTGTATTTGTGTGCATGTAATGGCTCTGTACAAATAAGACCAGAAAAAAGAATTTTTTTTGTTTTGAAATTTTAACTAACAAAAAATTAACAGAAACATTGACTTTTTTCCATGATACCTTTCTAAAATTTTACAATAAAAATAATTTTTACAACATTTTAAAATTAAAAAAATTTAATGATATCAAATTTTTTACCGTATCATTTTTTTCATACTTAATATGTATAACAAAATTTTAAGTTTAAGAACGCTCTGGGGTGGGGACAATTGAAATTTTCATCTATCATTAATCATCGCTGACAAACAGGATGGCCAAAGGTGGAAAGCATAAAATATGCGACCAAATATATTAAGAACGCTTGCAAATCATATCAATTATCAGCATTATTCCTTCAGTGTCAAACTATACTTAACATAGTTCTTAAATAAAAATCTATGAATAAAAAAAATCTAAAATAACAAAATTCAATTCTAAAAATGTGTCACTGAAATGCACTTCTCCAAATATTAATTGCACTTTCTCATAAATATCTTTGTATTAAATTTATTATCTCTACTTTCAAATGTCTATGTTTTAAATAGGCAGATAGACGCATATATATACTATTCACTTTTATTTTTGGAAGAAAGTCTAATTTTGTGAAGTAAAATTTTTAGATTAAAGTCAGAATATTCTACACTTGAATTTTTGAATAATTTTAAGCGAAAAATTTGAAGATACCTGTCAAATTTAAAGCATAAGCTCCTGTGTTAGAAATTCATTTCCCTCTCTCTCTCTCTCTCTCTCTCTCTCTGTGTGTGTGTGTGTGTGCGTGCATGCGTGTGTGTGTGTTATATGAAAGTTTATTAAGTTCCTGAAACAGTTTTTATGTTATTTTATGAATTAAAATTGAAATTCGAGATATTTTAACTGTAACATTACAAGAAAATTGCGTAATAATATGGTAGAAAGCCCTTTTTTGGTACTTTTTTAAAATTTTATCCATTTACTATTTATTTCATTTTTATAACATGGCACTGTACTGAATATTATTTTAAAATATTCTGAGTGAGATTTCTTTTGTCTTTCATGACATTTAATTGAAAACCCTGTATTCTCTTGATTTTCCGTTGATGCTGTGAAAGTAGAATGTTTAGGAAGCATATGAAGAATACTTATAATAACTATTAATCACTAAATGCATATGCAGATAAGTAAACATAATATTCTAGTTAGATAAAGAAGTACTTAAATATGACAAATCTCAAAAGAAAGTGATTAGTCAAAAAAAAAATGTAACTAAGAAATGTACACCTCAAATTAAAAATTGAAAAAAGAAATCGAATAAATCTGGGAGAACAGAAAGAATAGTTTGAAAAATTGGGAAATGCAGGGAAAAAATTCTTACTGTGATGTGTAAATTAAAATCTTAAAATTTATTTCGGTAAAATGTTTTTTTAATATTTTTTTTTATTTTACGATGACAAACAGAAAATTTTAAATATGTCATGGTACTTCCACTTTGCAGCTGATTTTTTAAAAACTTATATGACATGGAAAATTAAAATCCGTGGATGAAAGCTTTTTTTACTACTTACGGCATATCAAGAATAGCTTTTGTATTTAATTCCTTCCTACAAATCACTTCAATAATATTAACCTCATTTATTTATACTTCCAACTTAATAAACAACTTATATTTAAAAAACATAGATTTCAGTGTCCGAACTCATTGAATTAAACAAATGAATCAAAAAGAAACAAAATCAAAACTAATGAAAACGAAACTCTTTCGTTTAATGCAAATCGTGGAATTTAAGTAAAGTAAAGTATTTTCTAAAATCTAGGTTATTTTTTCGAAGGGGATGCAGTATTTATATGAGAAGAAATTCATTGATTTTTATCATACATTTTTGACTAAATTCATCTAAAAGCAATTCATGTTTCATCGGAAACAAAGTGGAAACTTTGTTTAATGAATTTTAAAATGCACTATACTGTATTAACCATTAAGTCATTAAGTATTCCAAATTGAGTTAAACACCATGCTAACTTTCGCCAAATCTGACACTTTTAAGATAACGTTTAAAATGTTGCAACCTCTTCTAGAAGTGATCCTTTAACAGTAACAAAACCGCCTTGGAAACAAGACCGTTGATTGACAGTTTTACGACTGGTACGCACAACAAGTGTACGCATCTGTCCTACTACGGAGAGATCGCTTGGCCCTGACGGGTTTTACATGCATCAGGTCCACTAACGCGATGATTCTTAGGTAGAATCTGGTTTGCAACTTGAAACCCTCCGGTTTTGAAACCAATACCTTATCACCAAGTCATCGTGGCCCCTCTAAATTTGGAATTATCTCTATCAATAAAGTTTCTTCCTTTCTTTAAATTAGTTTATAACTGAATAGAATAGATTTATTTTACAAGATAATATGCATTAAGAAATCTATTGTATAGCTCGGATAAATAGAATGTCGTTCATAATGGTTAAAGGCAGAAATTTGTTTTTCCTAGGTATATCCTGCAGTAAATTTCTTAACGATAAATTCGTCGATGTATATAATTGATACATTTGTTATAAAAACCCTGCATGGTAAAATAATGTTTTTAACGTAGTTTAAAATTTTGCTAAAAAACTCATTTGGAAACGTTAGGTTCATTTTTGTTCAGTTATTGAAGCAAAATTTAGTTTTAGAAATATGAGCAGCCTTTTTGTAAGTGATTGCGTATTCCAAAAATAAAATTAAAACTTTTTCATATTTATAAATTTTATGCTTAATTATTAGTACTGATTGTTTGAATTTACTTATAAGAGCACCAATCGGTTTTATATAACCTGACGCAACAATACTGAAACAATATGGTAATGTGCGAAAACATAAATTTAAGGTTCTTACATCAAACTTTCGAATACTTGTCAAAGTCTGTCTATCTGCCCGTTTATGTTCAAGTGAATACGATGGCTCAAAAAAAAAAAAAACAAAAACACCCGAGCTAAATGAATGAAACTGGATATAAAACTGGATAAGCTACTGCACCCCTCCTTCCGTTGTAAAGCTTAACACAAGAACAACAACAACAATTGTAATTATTTAATCAAAAGTAATTAAAATAAAATTTTTCCTGACTTTCTAACTTTTTCCTAATAACCTAAGTAGGAATTGATTTTAAAAAATTGTTTTTGTATTACTTGTTTATAACTTAGGTTTATTTGTATACCGAGAAATCAATTAAGTTAAACATTAAAAAAAACTTGTTTCAGCTGCTAGTCGTTAAAACAGAAATGAATTTCCCATACTATAATTTTGCAAACCAAAAGAAACAACGGAGATATTTTAACTCCACCTAGCGTTATAGACAGCAGTGGACGATTATATGTACTGATTGAATTATATGTACTGATCTGCTTTAACTTTTAATAAAAGGGAAGACTTCAAAATACATACTCACTTTCCTTCACTTTACTGTATGAAGCCCAAAACTATTTTTTATTATATATTTAATAAATGCTTCATAAATTCGCGCAAGTCAGGGCCAGATCTAATCGATACTATTTTCAAATGACTAACCTCTTTGCAATAGAGGAATTAGTGGGAAATGAAATTTTATTGATAATAAATATAATCTGAAAAGTAAAAAAAAAAATTATGTTTCACTTTTAATGTTTTTAAAGTGTAAATATTTTGCGCTTGATTAAAACGTACACTCAAACATCTTTATTGAATTACACATTGTTGATACATGATATTATAAAAAATACATTGCAACTAATGCGAAATAATATTCTAACCCCATCTAATATCAAATATAAAGCTTACAATTAGAATTAAATGAATTTACCTTTATAATATGTTAGTATTTCAAAATGATATGACTAAAGAAAGATACATAGATAGGTGATAATATTTTATTTGTATTATTTATTGTCATTGTGTTAACACATTAAATCCAATTTCATATAAATTGTCTTCAGTCGCCTTAACAAGGCTTAAAAATAGATAAAATAAATTCAAATCAATTTTAAACAAAATATTTTCAACTTTTGATAGGGAGTTGAATTATAGAAATTGAAGTTTTCAGGGTTTGTTTCAGCAGTTGATCTGTTAATCTCAACTTTTAGTTAGCAGATATTAGTTAAGAATGGAGGACTTAGTTAATAATGAAGCGTTTAATTAGTAATATTAGATGATTAATATTTGGAGAAAAGAAATGAAAAGATTCGATTGAAAAAAAAGATAAAATAGAAAACGAAAAAAAAATTCAACTAAAGAAAGTTAGTTTTTCTACAAGTGAATATGAGACTTTTAGCGTCTAACTTACATCGAAATTTTTATACTAAAAATATAATACCACCAAAAAGGCGAGACACTGTAATTAATCAAAGTATTACTATATTAAACTAATAATTTTTTTGATCTATTAACAATCTATTAAAATTAATCTATCAATATAATATCAATATATCATCGTTATATCAGCAGACATTATCTACTAATAAATAATGAAGCACTTAATCAGTAAAACTAAATGGTTGGGATTTCGAACACAGAAATGAGAGGAGACGTTTGAAAAAAAAATAGGAGACGAAAATCCCAGTTACCGAAATTTAGTTTTTCTACTAGTCAACATGACATCTTGACTGACTGATTTTGGAATCTTTATACTAAAAGTATAATACTACCAAAAAGGCGAGACACTATATTAATCAAAGTATTACAATATTAAACTAATAATTTTATTTGATCTATTAACAATCTATTAAAATTAATCCATCAATGTAAGCGTTCTATCAATAGACATTATCTACTAATTTATAATGAAGCACTTAATCAGTAAAATTAAACGGTTGGGATTTCGAACACAAAAATGAGAGGAGCCGATTGAAAAAAAAAAATAGAAGACGAAAAACGCTGTTACCGAGATTTAGTTTTTCTATAAGTCAACGTGAGAACTTGATTGACTAGACCGAGAACCTCACCTAACCTGTCTCCAACGGTCAGCGAATATCGGCATTTACTTGACTGTAACCTTTGAAACCGCAAATATTAATTTTGTCCTTCTTCATAACAGTCTTTAATAAATGCTAATGCAGAGCTGTTTTTTTTCCTTTCTTGGCCTTACTAACCAATGAACAAAAGACATTGAATTTTCGAACAATATACATACTGGAATTTAATTTACTGTTGTTGTTTTCTGAGAAAATTGCTTTAAAAAAATTTAATCCTGATTTGTTATTTGAAAGATTGAGAAAAAATGGCCTAGTTTTTATAAGTATAAATATAATTTTTTTTTGAGATTTATATCCTTTTCCGGCCCAGTGGGACCATTTGGCATTATCCAAATAATTTGATTTTAAACAGAAGATTAAAATCTAATGCTAATGCAATTTTGCTAATGCAAAAATCATCAGCTAATGCAGAGCTGTTTTTTCTTTCTTTCTTGGCCTTACTAACCAATGAACCAAAGACATTGGATTTTCGAACAATATACATACTGGAATTCAATTTACTCTTGTTGTTTTCTCAGATAATTGCTTTAAAAAATTTATTCCTGATTTGTTATTTGAAAGATTGAGAAAAAATGAACTAGTTTTTATAAGTAAAAATATAAATTTTTTTGAGATTTATATCCTTTTCCGACATAGTGGAACTATTTGGCATTATCCAAATAATTTGCTTTTAATCAGAAGATATTGTTACTTGCACAGATGACTAATGATAAAATAACTTTAATTAATTTATCTGAATGAAATGGATAGTATAAAACATAAATATTTTAAAAATATGTTCTTTTCAATATTATTATTTTTACTAGTAAGTAATAATTTGGTTTTGAGAAGACTAAATAGTTAAATTTAAAGCGAATATATATATATATATATATATATATATATATATATA
>JAOUZG010030961.1:759709-770850 GCA_026289955.1 Argiope argentata | reverse complement strand
ATATATATATATATATATATATATATATATATATATATATATATATGAGATGTGGTGCATTTAAAAAATATTTGAATTCTTCTTGCATTGAAGAGTGATTTATCATATATGTCTGCTAACATTTTTGAGTTTAAAAAACTTAAATAAGGAATCTTGCCTTAATAATAATTTACACCTGATAATGAATCTGAGTTTTTTTTAGTCACATACCATTTCCAGTTAAATAAAGGTTAATTACTAGAAATTTTAGTTCATTTGATGCGTTTAATGCATTGCAGTATCATACCATTTTTTTACATTTGATTTTTCTTGAATATACTCCTTTTAGTATATAAATGAAATTTACTCAGTTTAAATCCTTTGTCACCTAAAATTAAGAAATCTTTTATAAAATCACTTTTGCTTAAAGTAAAAAAAAAACAAGAAATATTAAAATTTTAATGACATAAGTATTGGAAAGCAGCAAATATTATCGAAAAACACAAAAAATTCTTTTAACTTCATTCTATTGTTAGCGAAAAATTTTGATACAGTATTTTATAACTTTTAAGGAATAATTTCTTGAATTTTTTAATAAACAATTATGAGGAGCTGATATTTTAGAACTTGTGCCAAATTTTAAATATGATTCAATATTTTATTTAATTACTTAAATTCATCTCTCTTAATTTTAAAATTTATAAATTTGAATTTTTTAAATCATTATTCCACAATTCTCATTCCTATCGAAGCAATTATTTTGTTGTGGGATATTGGCGTAGGAAGGATAAATGGCGCTTGAGGATTATTATCTTTCTTTCGCCCCTTCGCATCAGATTTAGTGATAAAAATGATTTTTAACTATCATTTTACCCTGCAATGTCCACAATACTTCATCCGAGGTATAGGTGTGCTTTGTCCTTCCCTCCTCTATCACTTTATCACTGGTGTGAAATATAATAAGAACATAAGGAAATGTTAAGTGTTATCTGTCTGTGTATTGTTAAGGAATGAAAATTCAGAACATAGCGAATAGGAATGAAATGAGTAATCATTCGTGCAAGTGAATAATAACTAAACACAAAAAATTAGTCAATGAAGCTATAAGGGCTATAAAAATATTCTATTACCGTCTCGTATTCATGTTTTGAATTCATTTTAAATGAAGAATTTAAAAATTGATGAAGATAGCACACTATATTTCATTTTCAACAAGTATTTTTTTAAAGTATGGTTTTACTGAAAAGTCTTCTTTTATTTATACTCCTCCTTTAAATTATGTATCTGATTCGTAATCAACGGATAAAAAAATTGTTTTATTCATCTGATTATGGTTCACGATTATAAGTATATAACAATATCATTTTTTCACTCAACTGAAATAATTTTTTATGTAGTATTAGTTACTATGGCCAATGACTAATTTTTCTTTAATTAATTTTTAATCTTTAATTTCATATTTTACCACAAATATTTTGCCTTTACACTCCTTGTTATTAGATACAATAAAAAAAAGTGTATATATATATATATATATATATATATATATATATATATATATATATAATATAAAATAACAGTATAATTTTTTGATAAATTATTTACAGTTATTGTATTTATTAGGGCAGGATAGTATTCCTTGGGATGCGAGTTCAAATTCGCCAGCCGAAGACTCTTCGTGTGTGGTTGTGTGCGGTGGACAGTACATCTGTCGTAGTCACAAAATCCTCAATGTTTAGAGTAATACCACTGGGGTACTGGGGCTGAGGCGAACGTTCTCTGTTCCAGATCTAAATTACGATCTGTGGATGAATAGTCCGGCCCGTAAAAAGGGGTTGTGACGTGTATGAACTAGAAGTTTGAATGTCGTCTGGTGCTGAGGGGTCCATACCCTCAGAAACACTGCACTTCTCCTTCTGTTGTAAAGTGGAACACGAAAACAACAACAATTGTAATTATTTAATAAAAATAATGAAAATAATTTTTTTATTAACCTGAGCAGGAATTGATTTTAAAAAATTGTTTTTTACATTTCTTGTTATTAATGATAAGTAAATTTTTTTTAAAAAATATTCCTGAAAAATAATTTTGATTTAACATTACTTTTATGACTTTTCTGAACAAAAAATTTGAAGAAAATAAAAGAAAAATGAATGGATAACATTCATTTTCTTTCAGCACTACGTTCGAGTTCTTTTTTCTTCAAGGATGAAGAGTGGTGTTTCATCTGAACGATCATGGTAATAAGATTAGGGGTGATCACTTGTCTCAGCAAATGAATGTTACATTGCAATTTTTGCTTCAGATTTTCAATAAATTAGTATTAAAACGTATTCACTGCTCAAATTGAAATTATTTAATATTTTCTATAATTAAAATTTCATATTTAGAACTTATATACATGTTATGAATTTTCTCATCATTCTTAGATAACTTCGATAAAAGGATCCTAGCAATTAATAGCAGTTCTCACAATTTCTCTCGATCCCCGCAACTTAAATTATTATCTGTCGGTAAATAAATGAATAATAAATAAAAATAAAAATCTGTCATGTTTAAAATAGTTTATTTCAGCACTTTAATTAATTAAATTTTTTCTATATTTACTTGCAATCAAATATTGTTGCCGTCTAGGAGCATTTCAGTGCAATCTGAATACATGAATTGTCATATTTGATTATTAAAATCAAATCATTCTGGTGATGTACTTTAACATCACTGATTAGGAAAGAGTAAATACCGCTTAGAAAAACATCATAAACAAGATTATGTTCCAATCAGAGAGTCTGATTATTTTACGTGAAGTGTTAAAGGAGATATCTCAGAAATTTGTAACTAATGTAAAAATCCCATTATTCTGCAAACCTACAATTTAATTTTTTTATGAATCCTTTAATTGATAGTTCATTTATTTAACGATTCATTTTATGTTCTAAAAATGTTCAAAAATAAAAATTCGAAATGAAATTATTTGGAATCTGTTTATTGCTTTTAATATCTTTTATATAAAATCTTAAAAAAGAAGTTAATCAAATCAGAAAATCAGTTCATTTCAAGCAAATTCGGAAGAAATATTTCGGACTTTTTGAAATTGTTCTGAAATCTTATTTTTTGCAATCAACTTATCTTTCCTAGTTGATGCTTAAGGGAGCCAAACTTAGTTTAATCCCAGGATTCACTCCGTTTGTTTTATCTCTGTTCCGAAGAACAAGACTTAGAGAGAGATAATAACCGTGTGCGACACGTGTAACTTACAGATAAAAATATTTCCTAGAACAGATAGAGACAGGAAATCCAGTAGTTTTTGATCGGGCTACCATTTGTCCAGTAGAGACGCACAAACAGGACAGTCTGGAGATTCAGGCTACAAAACAACACACCAAAACTGAATCGGGTATCTTCTCCAGGAAATTTACCAACTTGAATTCTTTAAGAAGATGATATATCAGAAAGATTCTATTTCAGTCAAAAGAAAACTTGATTTCGTAAAGTTTATAAGTTTCTGCCATGTATATTGATATCTTCATTGATGTTATAGTAGGAAAAGACACATAAGTGCAGGCATTGTTCAAAAGTCTCTTCGTATTACCGTTTATCATTACCTTCAGAAAACAAAATTACCACGAGTGTTCTTTAATCTGATAGTGTCGCATAATTTGACATTAACATATTTATTTGAATGGTCATATTAAGAGAATTGGATTTTGGATCTTTTGGACCGTTATGGATCTTTTCCAATAGACTATTGGATCAAAAGTTAGATTTTGGGGTCAAAACTTTTAACCAAATTTCATTTAAAATAGCTTGTATTTTCCTGCTGAAAAGTTCACCTACATACGGAAACAAACAGGCGGTCCTTTGACTAATCTAGACAAAAGTTAAAAAGGAATTTCAATTTTTATATAAAAAGCAAGTACATATTCGTCACATACAGAAATCATATTACTGCAAGCTTTTCATATTTGGCGGGATTTCGCATTTCGACTTTCAATTCTAATAGACAATTAACTCTTAAAGACAACTAACTCCAATAGACAATTTAACTCCAATATTCAATTTAACTCGAATTTAACCTTCAAATTCCATATTAGTGCCTAACTCTTTTGCTGTTAATGTTTCACATAAATGTAATGTCTCTATATCCTTACTTGAACACAATGTCACAATAGGTGACGGGTGTTCATTATCAGGTTTTAATAATTCATACCAATTTGTGCCTCATACAAATTGGTTCTGTCATAAAATAATAAAATTTATTTTTAATTTTCAACTGCAAAACATTTTTTAAACCAGCTATCCCCTTCGTCCGCATAAAATTGTGGACCTTGAATAAGGCAACGAATATTTTGTAGGGCACTAATGAACAAAATTTATAAAACATAGATGTTTAGCATGAATGGAACATTTTTACTGAATCTATTACGACTATTTATATTTTGGGTGTCTTTTTGCCGGCCAGTTGATACCGAAACTTGATACGAAGCTGTAGTCGTAAAATAACATACCGAATTTTTTCAAGTCATTGCATTTACTGCATGTGGAGATACAGAGCAATTGATGGTCAGCCATGTAATGGATTACTTTAAAATTTAGTACATATTTCAGATCTTAAACTAATATAACTAGTTTTAACTATCTAGCTCTTTGGTTTTGTAATCTGTGAATGGATTTCTTTCGAAATTCGATAGAAACCAACGGACTTGATCATAATTCCATGTAATAATGCATTTCAATCGTCTAACGCAAAATGTGTTCATAATTAGGCAGATAGACATATTCTAAAAAGCTGCTTAACGAATTCAGGGAGCTCTGAAGCGAAGAGATTCATGAAAATAAAAAAAATTGGCGATTACAATACACCTTCCATACTTCGTATGCAAGAAAACCAAAAATGATATATGATATAAAAATGCGAGCACATAATTCAAAATTCATCATACAAATTTAATATTTATTTCACCCTGATAAAGCTTTTCGTTTTGTTTTTCCTTTCTAATTTAATGCAGTTCTTTGAAAATTTGGTGTGTTTAAATAATTATTATAAATTTGTGTTTTGGTATTATGTTAAAATGACCACGTCTGGGACAGTGAATTTTATCACTAAACCCAAATCTCGATTATTTCTTGCACGGAATCATAAGGATCTTAACTTCTAAATTACATTCGCATTTTAGTTAATATGAAAAGAACATACAATAGTATCCGATTAATGAATTGATAACCTAAACCTTTTAGTAAAAAAGAAATATGGTTTCATTTATTGAGTCGGAAGTTTTGAGAAACATCGCGAATCTAAATTAATTTCAGATCTTTCTGAAAACCTTTTATTCGTGCAAAAGTTCTTTTTACCAATGCTAGATTTAAATAACTCTATCATTTCTTGATAGTTATAGCATTGAAATAATTTTGATGTGGAAAAACCATATTAAAAATATATTTAATGCCATTGTAAATATTTTTCATAATGCTCAAAATGCAAATAACTTTACATCTGATTATCCAATATAAATTTCTGATTTATATCTGATTATCCAATAATATAAATTTCAGATTTGCATTTGATTATCCAATAATATAAATTTCAGATTTACATCTGATTATCCAATATAAATTTCTGATTTACATTTGATTATCCACTAAAAATTTCTGATTTACATATGATTATCCAATTTTTAAAAAATAACTTCCACATTGTTTTCTTAACGTTAGCTTCTAGCTCCAGCCCCTCAACCAAATAAAGTTTAATGACGAATTTTGCATTCCATATCCCTTTCTCATAATTTATAGAAGAGTAAACCGGAATCGCAATTTTTTTCCAAAATTTTTGTAATTAAGTATATTAATTTCATAATTTTTTTTCATTTTGTAAATCTCAGGATGATAAATTAGTTATTGTAGAGCCATATTACATTGAGGGAAGAAATATTTAGAATCTAAGAACAGAGAATAATTATCTGTGGTATAGATTTTGACTTTTTTTTAACAAAGATGAGAGCATACTTTTTTGTAAATCTACAATAATAGTAAATCTGAAGAATATCACAAATATTTCCAGCATTCCTTGTTAACTTTACACTTCATAAATTAGATTTGTAGAAAAGTTTTCAGTATAGTTTATATATTAGAAAATGTTATTCTATCTAATACTTGGCAACCTTTGTTTGTCTTGATGCAAAATATATGAATACTAAAGATGGAGTCATCTGTACATTATTCCTTCTTTGTGTAAATAACAAACAAAATATTAAAGATTCGCGACTGTTTCGAAATACTAAACAGTTAATTAATACATCGACACAGCATGCTTTTAACTTTTGTTATATGGAATTTTTTTGTTGATGTTGGAAAAGCCAAAATTGCCTTTACTCTTAAAACAGATTTGAATAATTAAAAACATTATCTTAAAGCCAACAACGTTTTGAAATTGATACAAGGAAACAATTTCGTCTTATAGTGATGTCAGATTTACTGAATCACAGTCAATAGAATAAGATGGATGACTTTTTGTAACAAAACTTTCTGGAGAATAACATCAAACAGAAAAAAAATAATTTCAAATCAACCTGCTGTAGGCGTTTCTAAATTTTCGTCCCAATTCACAATAAAAGAAATAGATTGTGCAAAACATTTCCGAGACTTTTTTTAAAGACTGTTAAGCCTAAATATTTAAAGACATGCTGATTTAAAACACTGCCCTTGGTTTTGATAGATTAATTTTCTGTTTTGAAGATACTCATGAGGTATATTGTACAAACTTTATCCTTTGAAATGTGGTCAAATAAGGTCAACTTAGCTTCATTTCCTTTCAAAATTTATGCAGAACTCCAATTGGAAGACAAGTTAACCCGCTTGTTGACTAAACAGATTAGTCAAAATTCTGATCATCCATGGAATTAACCTGGCAGTCGCGAACTGTCTTGAAACCTAATTTTAAGATGAAGTCACTACAGCAGAATTTAAATAGAGAATTCCTAACCCTTTGCACTCGGAAAAATAATTCGATGCATAATTATTCAACATACAAGGGCTTGTTCATTGCTCCAAATGTGTGTGTGTGTGTTTAAAATTGAATTTCTTCATTGTTTTTACCATCCTGTAGATATTTTCAATAATGAAAATTGAAAAATAAATAAAGAAAATGTCACAATGATGCACCGTCTTGAATGGTGCCCAAGAGGCAGCATCGTGTACAAAAGGTTAATATATAGCCCAGTCTCTAAACAGAGCTCGAGACTCTATATTCGAATTTGTGTAGGTTTTATCTTTAAGAATTTCTTTCATTACAAATTTATTTTAAAGAAAACATAACAAACATCTTTCATAACAAATTTATTTTTTCTGCGAAAACACTGAATAAAATTTTGCAGCTATTGTTTCTGGCACTAAAAACAGCGACTACAGCACCCACAACCATCAAAAACAGCGAAAAATAACGAAAGAAAATGCTTGCATGGTTGGAGCAATATGCAAAATATATTTTCTAATTTATTTTCGCAACACTTAACTAGCACTAAACGACTAAACAATCATTCGTAAATAATTTTTACAAATTTTTTTAAATTTTTTTTATAGAAAGAGCAGTGGTGATGCATCTTTCTGCATACCTCTTTAATTTCTTCAATGCTGCTTCGGAAAAACAATTACGAAAATACTTCTGAGCTGCAAACATTTTATAAAAATCCCAACTAACAGTGAAAAAAATTTCATATTATTTTTCAGTAGTTAGTATATTTGTTTGCTACAATATTTTTTAGGTATGTTTAGAATAAATGGGGGAAAGTTTAATAAGTGCTAATGAGCGGAAATAATTATTTCTTGCTTACAAAATCCATTATATCTTATACACATAAAGTTAAAAATTCCTTACGATAACTATTTCTCTCAAAATACTATGACTGTGAAGATAACAATAGCCAGTCTTGACATCCAGACATTGAATGATAGCATCACCAGATGTCAACTAATGAATGACCATCAGCAGCTTGTGAGCCTTCCCCCTTTCCCCTCCAAAGGAGGTACGACCAGTCATCAGAGAGATAGCCTCAATTGTTACATAACTATTGATATACCACCAAGGACCCCAACATTTTCAAATCAGGTCACTTCTTATCCATGTACTAGTGGCGCCCTCCCCCGGAAAAGGGGCAATATACTATAAATATGCCCGTCTCCTTCAAACCTGAAAATAAAATAAAAAAAATTAATAATATACAGATAACAGTAACCTGACTTTTAAATACTTTTATTTTCCTCCTACTAAAAGTATCTAAACAGTCATTGGATCATTCTCTCATCTGAACAATAGAAAAACATCTGAACAATAGAAAAATGAAATGTAAGCTAGCCAATGTATTACTCCACAAATATGACAACTTAGTCGTAGAAGAAGTTCAGGATCGAGAAAACATTGATACAGCTAGCTTCTGTGAGTTTTATTTCAAATATTTTTACATCAAATTGCCATAATGATTTTTTTTTAAGTTAAAACATGGTGAAAATTTTAAACATGGTTTATTGGCAGATTCTGAAATCTCGAAAATTTTGACTTCATGCGTTTCACTTTCTTCCGTACGTATAAGAAAAAAAGGGTGCCGAAAACGTTTCATTAGAATGCACAAAATAACTATGCTAAATTAATTATTTTTATTTTTGAGTAATTAGTTAAATATTTATTTATGTTTTTTTATGAATTAATTTATTTAGTCCCTGAAAATAAGGAAACGGCCAAAAAAATTTAAAGGCGCAGATATACTGAAACTGTTTACATTCTAGTGTAGGTAGTATAGAAATAGTCAAAAAGTTCGTAAAATTCTCAAATATAGTAATCAAAAAAAATTCGAACTCAAGATTTTGACGAATATCAAGTTTTATACCTCCCTAAGTTCGAAAAACGCATTTTTGGAAAATGTTCGGCTGTTTGTCTCTGACAGATATCCTAAAAAAACTTTGATAAAGACAGGTAAAACTTGGTATGTGGTATTTACGAATTTCTAGATTTCTGTCAAATTTTGAATAATATATGTCCTGAGAATTTTCGTCTATCCAGCTGTTCGAATACAAATTAACAATGTAACAAGGTAACAACAAAACGAAGAGAGCTAGATAAATAAGATTTGGTTCACACTTTGGTTACTTCTATAGTGATGACACATATCAAAATTTGAGCTAAAACCAATAAAGAGTTGATTGTTCGTCGGTTAGGAAAACGCAATTACTTAAATATATCAAATTAGGTTTCAGATTTTATGGCTACAATTATAACTCTGCGTCAAATCGCTGTTTCTCAATTGTTTGAAGGGAAAAAAAAACGCGTCTATAACAAAAATTCGATTTTCGGATACTATTAACCGAATGTCATGTTTAGTCGCCAAAATATCGCCAAGGAGGACATGATAGATTCAGCAAAACACTAAATTCACACCAAAAATTAATATTTCGAAACTATTATACATCAAAGTCATGGAAAACGTTCTCTGGTATGACAAATCTATTAGCGAATATGCGAGAAAGGTTTGGCGAGACCACTCCTCCTGGTTTAAAAAGAAATTAACTATCATATACAGGTAAGAGATATTACGAGAGTTCTTTCCTAACAAAATATTGTGAATATATCTTTCTCAGTGTTATCTGGGGCGTACAAAAATATCGATTACAGTTACCCGCTTTTCTACTATTTATATTTTCATTTTGACCAAAAGCAGCTGAGCTGCTAAGAGTTGATAGTTCATTTTCTCGTTCCAACAGAAAAACAGACAACAAAGAGTTGTAGACCAAGCAATATTTCACTTCACATTTTGCGATTTCCCCAGATACGCTATGTAGGCGAAGGAGTTAAGTTGTACATTGTTCGACAGATGTTTTTGACCAGATGTTCGCATGATGGCCGTTGATGAAGCAACTTTTGGTTTTAGTGTCTTCCAATGCGACACACTGTATTTTAGTGAGTTTCAATTAATTACAGTGAACTTTTCATTTATCTTTTTCCGTTTATAAAGCAATCATTCATTCTTTTTTCGGCTTTACAGGAAGCAAATGTCAAAATATAAAATATTGGTTGAGAAGTAAGCGATAAAGATTAAGAGAGTAATTTATTTTTTAAAAACCTATTTGTATTTCTTGTATTTCGATACAGCTGTACTGAAAATTACAGGCGGATTTTGTCAGTGCGAAATTTGAGGAACATCTTTTTTAAAAAAACTGTCAACTTTATTTTTTATTTAAACAATTTATAAATTGGCTTCATGTTAAGGATTTATTTCAAGTTAATTTCTTATTTTAGTGACGTTATAAAAATATGCATGTTTTTATTCATTTATTTTGATGACAGCATGATACCCTCATTTGTACATAATATTATTTGAATAACTGTATTATATTTATAAATACAGTAATAGCTAAAAGTAAGTAACGAAAGAGACAGGAACCTGACAATTATACTTAAAAAATATCAGCATCATCTTAATATTTTATAATCCATAGAATTTGTATTGTGTACGAATCTATTTATTTGAAAACTAGGTCAATAACATTTTTTTATCGATCTGCATCTATAGCTCCAGTGATCTAGGTAAACTGTTCTACCTGCATAGTCGGAAATGCGCCAGTGTTGTGGATACCTAAACAAATGCTTTAAATAAATTTTATATATTTTATAATTGTTAACATTTAATTAATATTTTTTAAATATAATTTTAGAAAAGTCTGTACTGAGGACAGTTTTCTGGCTGAATATAAGTGAAAAAAATATTCTGTGTAATTCGCTATAAGCATTTCATCTTAATTACATTGGATATATTTCATATAACGTTCTATATGAAACTTTGAAAATCATTTTCTTCTAATTACATTACAAGATTAAACTGGAAAAAATAACAAAATAGCACACATTTACAAAGTATATATTGAACATTTTTTCACTCACTTTAAATATGTAAGATAATTTCAATTACTAAGAAAATGTTGAAAAATTATTTTGAATGAATGAAAATGTTCTCTCCGGAACTTTTTCCCATATGCCTGATAAAGGTGCAATTATCCTCTCTCTGAATAAAAATGTACCTTGCCCTCTTGAAAACTGTACAAGACCAAGAATGCCACAAGGGCTCAGATTTTTATTTTCAAAGTTCCACAGAAAATAGCATGCTTCGTAGCATCATATCTAT
>JAOUZG010030961.1:740304-759309 GCA_026289955.1 Argiope argentata | reverse complement strand
TTTTAGGCCTTATATTCTGCCCGTTACCAATTATCCAAGTAACCCAACAGATAATTTAATTGAATGATTACAATAAAAAGGTCCAGTTCTTCAGTTTAGTTATATTAACAAGTTTCCAGTTCAGTTTAGTTATGTTAAAATTCCATTTTACAGCAACACTAGGGCTTTTTTGGGACTGACCTCGTAATTTTGAGCTGCGTCCGAGGACGAGAACGACACCTGAACTGCCACCCTCCTCTCTAAACTTCTAACCACATCAATTCAGTGTAGTTTCGTTATATTAAAGTTCCATTTTAATGAAACTTTAAAGCTATTGGGGGACGATTCTCATAATTCCTAACTTCCACACCACAATAACGGCACTAATTTTTTTTAGGAAAGACTCCCTAATGATTATTTTCTGCTTTTTCTTTGCAATTTTGTCAAAACTATTCCATTTTATATTGTTTTCCCTTGAATAGATAAATAAAGTAAAAGCGGGAGTCTATCAAACGAACTCTAGTGATAGCATTTGTTAAGAAATTAAGTTACTATTCATCAAACTCTAAAATAATAATTCTGTTACTAGGCATAAAGTTATTTATTAGTAAGCATGATTACATTGAATTGAATACGCATCATGTAAATAATTGTATTAGTTAAATAGTTCGTCAATAAGATTTTAATAAACCTCCTAATAAAATATTTCTCTAAACCTAATGAAATCACATTTAGATTTATTTCTATCTGTGAATGCAATGAAAAGTCGGCGTTCTGACACAGAGGAAGCGCGTCTTCCCCGTGATCTGGGCGTCCCGGATTCAAGTCCCGATGAGGGCATGGTTGTTCTTATGTGTACTATCTGTGAGTTGTGTGAATGTGCCTCCCTGTAAAAAGGGACTGTGCAAGCGAATGTGTGTATGTCATCCTCATGTGAACTAGAAGTGAGACTTCTGCCTTCGGGTGCTCAGGGGTCCATATCCTCAGAAGCTATTGCACCTCCTCATTCCGTTGTAAAACGGACGCGAGATCATCATTATAAATACAATGAAAAAATGAAATGGCTTATGCCATTTTTATATTAAAGATACGATATTTTTTCTTCAAATTTTGGACGAAACCTGTCAATACAAATGTTATGTATTCATTCATGGTGTGTATTGCTGAATAGCACAAAAACGCAACAAGCAAAATGAATGCATTTTTGTCTTTCGTTTTATTACCAGAATTGCAATGAATGCCAAATTTTGCACAAAATCTGTTGTTATTGTCGTGTGACAAGTGCAATAAAAAGTAAGGGGAGAAGGGAGAGAGGGGGACAATTAGATTGGACAGAAAGCATGTAGAACAACCCTTACCACAGCTTCAGCTTTATCGGAATAAAGCATATCCCTGGTGCAGTCAATATCTATTTTGAAGAGCAGGGCCCCACTGAGTCTAGTTGGGGCCTGGGGCAAAAACTTCTTTAGGCCCCCATCTGCTTCAGTACTTTAATGATGAAGAACATTCATTAAAAAAGGAAACGTAATTTTTTTTTTAATTCGAGATGGGGCATTCACTAATGTGGGGGCCCGGGGCTGCTGCCTCGTATGCCCCAACCTCAGTCAGGCCCCATTGAAGAGGGCTGTAATAATAAAAGGGCAGCTAAAAATATACTTCTGTCCAGTTGCATGTCCGGATAATATCTGCAGTTTCAAAGTATGGAGCATGATCCTTATGGCATGATATTAGGCACTATCCTTATGCCCCTTTTGTATTCTTTGCTGAGTCTTGCAACTGTGGTTGTGATTTTTGTTTTATAATTTGGGTTTGTCTGGAAGAAATTCTTGCGTTTGGTACAGAGCCTCTGTCTTACCACGGCATTAGCATTCAGAACAGTAGTAGACAGAGGGGTGGAATCCACTGCTCTGGCCTTCTTGGCAAGAGTGTCGGCCTGCTCGTTTCCTCAATGTCCACGTGGGCCGGGATCCATTGCAGATTGTATGAATTCATTGCAGTCTGTCAACTGGTTAAATGATTGTCAGTTTAGTTACTTTTGTGAGTGTATGCGCGATAATTGAAACACATAAAAAGCTAAACAAAGGAAATTTAGTAAATGGTCTTAAGACCAAAATCATAAATCTGCGATAGATTTTACAGTCAATGAAAAAGTAACGGTCCAAATTCCTTACTCATTTTCCTTCTTTAAATGACACTTCCAAGAATAAAACGCACCCTATTTTGGAAATACACGAACAAGCCCAGAGACGAATATCACTGCTGGTTCTTCCTACTGGGAATGTAGGAACAAACATAAAAATTCATAAATACTTTCTAAATATGGTGTTATAATAATATACACGACAAGATTATCAAGTAGGCAACCTCCTAAGAATCAGGCAAAGTTAGGAAACAACGAAGTTTCCATTTCTTATAGCCTTTTTAGGGTAATTTAATTCCTTGCTTTCGTTTGATTTGCTAGGATTGCATACTCGAACTTATTCTAATAAAGATTAAGTATCATTTAAATTTCAGAATATTATTCTTATGACCTTTTTTTCTTTTGCAACTTAGAGATTCTTTAGTCTACAGTTCTTCAAATTTTTTAAATCGGAATGTTAAGATTGTATTGAAAAAAGTTCAGTAATAATTTTATCAGTTTGTTAAAAGTTATTTATAAATTTTGATTTTTTTACACCATTGTTACTTAAATCACCTATTTTGTTTAATCTGCAGTTAATTGTTTTGTTATTTACTTTTGTCAGAACATTTGTTAATTAAAAACTAATTATATAGATAGTAAAAATAATTTTAAAAAACGTTTGTTTTAGAATCGAAAGAGCGCCCTTAAAATTAAGTAGTAGGCTCCTTCAAAACTAAATCTAAATCCTGATAATATTCTAAATAAGACTTCTACATAAAAATATTCGAATGATCGTAATTGATTGTTGTGTAGCTATAGGATTTTCAATGAAAATAATAAAATGTACCAATTGATTATTATATATATTTCCGAAAAATGATTATTATTCAAGAGAACGTAAATGGTTATCGTTGAAAATAATCCAGCTTAACGCTTAAGAACAAGCCCATGGTGTCCCTACGACAGAGTTTTGGGTTTGCCAAGCAGAGTCGTGGAATCGAAATTCAATTGTATCAAACATACATCGTGCTTATGGATTTGGCTAACTTTCAATGCATTATTGTGTGTTATACTCACGATGATATTTATAGTAAGAAAAGGTAGAAAGAAGAGATGTCAGCTCTGGTATCAGAAATTCTTTAAAGAAATTTAAGGTTAGCTATATAAACGTTCCGCTTTTAAGCAAAACTAGGGTAAGTTAGGGAATGACATCTTAACCCTTTGCAATCCGAAAAATAATAAGATGCAAAATTATTCACCTAATACAAAGATTTGCTTATTGCTATGAAAAATAAATATATATAATTCTTTGAAGTCGAATTTCTTTGAAAAATTAATCTACATCTCTTAACCATTATGTAGGCATTTTTAGCAATTAAATTTGAAAAATAAATAAATAAAATGCCAAAATGATGCACAGTCTTGAATGTCGAGTCACACTCGGCATAGGACCGCAAAGGGTTAAATTTGATCCGTGATCAGATGACGAGGACACCAGCCTAACGGAATACATTCGGTAACAATGGATTTAAAGTGCATCAGACCCGTTTACACGCCGGTTATTCAGTGGGATAGGGTTTCGAACTTGGAAGCCTCCGCTCCTGTAGCCTAAACTTTATTACCATGTCCACACAGTTCTACGAAATTCCCCCTTCCACCGAAAAAATCCCAGCCTAAGCATACTTGAATGCGGGCCGTAAATCTAAGTGTCTTTATCTAATGAAAAATAACATTGAAAAAACAAACATTTGTAAAATGTGTATCCATTAAGTTTTTTTTTAAATTTTGCGTTGAAAAAGATCTTTAAAACTTTTAAATTTAATTTGTAAGTCATGTTTTGTATGAAAAGAAAATACCCACTTGTGATCTTCATAGTGGATGCTGTAGAGGCATAAACACTACCAACAATAACTATGCAAATCTCCATATTTTAAGACATTTCGTGGACATTCAATGCAGCATTTCTGAAATTTACATTAGTATGAAACAGTACTATCGATGTAAAACTGAGAATCAATTAAATCTGATTAAAAATTAAATTTATATTAAAAAGAATTTTATTTTATATTAATTTTTTTCTAAGTACATTAGGAAAATAATGAACGGAGATTACAATATTAAAATGTTTCAAAACATTGAAATTTTCTTAAAACAATGAAATATCTTATTTTTAAAGAAATATAAGCTTTAAAAATAATAAGTACGTTAAAATATATTGATTCACAATATCAATCAACACTTAATTCTTAAATGTTTTACAACTGATTCATACATTTTGAAGACAGGACGTAAACGTAGATAATATCAACAGCTTTTAAATTCGATACTGACTTCCGAGAGTAAAAAAAAAGTGTAAATAAATCACCCTGCCTTTAAAGATAAATCCTTTAAATGAATCATTGAAAATTTCAAGAGATCATTTAATCATCATCAAGGGACCAATTCCATTAAGAGATTATTTTAATGATCTCAGGTAAAAATTAAAACAAGAGATAATTTTATCATCATCAAGGGACCAATTTCATTAAGAGATTATTTTAATGATCTCAGGTAAAAATTAAAACAAGAGATAATTTAATCATCATCAAGGTACCAATTTCATTAAGAGATTATTTTAATGATCTCAGGTAAAAATTAAAACAAGAGATAATTTAAGTGATAATCCTGTCTCGGTTCAAAAGCAGAAGGAAAGATATTTCGGGACGAGCCTCCAAACTTTGAGTATCAGTCGAACGACAAGGATGACATCCTTCTCCAAATTTCCGTGACACACCAGTGGAGAACTCACCATTGGCTTGAACTAGGCCCATGAAAACGATAATTTTTCGAAAGAATCGTTTTTTCTATCTCATTCCTTAGGTCTCGAAACTAAAATTTAATCACAGAGCCATGCCATCTCGATTCCATGATAGAATTTAGCACTAGAAGTAAATACTAATTAGTGAAAGTGTTATTATTTATTTATTTATTTATTATTTCTATTTAAATGATACTCGCAACAATTTCCTATTATATTCTTCAATTTAACTTCCCATGATTCAGGTTTGTAAGAATAGATTCTTGTAATCGATTTTTCACTCACTTCCTGATTAGTCACTAAAAAGTTAGGTTTGTAGTAGCAGTATTCGATGTTTTTTTGTTTTTAATTGCTCATAATAGAATTATTCTTCGGTACATATTTTAGTTGGTGAAATTTTTTCACAAATTAAAGTTCTAAGTTCCATTTTTATTCCATTCTATTATTACTTTTGACCAATTTTTTTTTTGCAATTTCATTCATTTATCAACACACACACACACACACACACACACACACACACACACACACACACACGCACACACACACACACACAACTGTCATTATGAACTTTACAATTTAAAGAGTTTTGAGGAAATATAAATGAATGATTATTTGATGGCAATCGATGTGGGCTTTGCGATTGACATTTTCTTCAGTTTTCTGCTACAACTTCTTAACTAGACTCCCCTCTAAAAATAAGCATGGCCTTCTATTGTCATGAAGGAAGACGATTCCTTTAACGATTTATCAAGTCAAGATATTTTCACAATGCTGAATTGGTTTAATAGGGCTGATACCTCCAAATTTAATACTTTTTCACCATACATATTGAAAACAACTAAAACAACCCATATTCTAGTACATTTACTAAACTAAATGCAGAATCTTTTTTTAAAGATTTTAAACTTAAGATTTGCTTTGTGTTTCCCGATTGCAATTTACCCTGAATAATTTCTTATAGCAAGCAATCCAATCTTCAGTTATTTTAAAAGTGGATCTATTTCAATATGTTGTAAATTTAAATGATAGTTTTGGTGCTCATTGCGTACGTTTCAACCAACGTTGAATGGTGGCTGAAAAATGAACGAGAAGATATTCAAAAATCTCACGCTTTGAAATATAAGGATTTGATTCAGTAATGGCAATAATTTAATTTCTATCAATTTAAGTTAACTACTGATAAACAATCAATCAATTATCAATCACTGGTTATTTTTTAATGAAAATTATAAGAAAGATTAACGTTTTCTAAATCGTTTCAGACAAATCAATCTCTGTAATTATTAACATCATAAACTCCACATATCTCATGATTATCAACAGATTGTTTTGCGTTTATAAAAAAAAGTAAAAATGGTAAAAACTCTTTTTTTATCGCTGCCAAAATTATGCACAATTTAGCTTAAAAGTGAAGGGTTAAACAATTAAAATGAAATGAAATAAACTGACTGACAGAAATTTTTTAAACAATTAACTAAACTGTCTTCTGCAAAGCACACAATTGTTCTTTGAACCCAACTAATGGATAGCGTTTTTCCAGTTATTAATATTTTTTTTTTAAAAAAATACACATTCAATTGAAAATTCGAACTTAAAAGAATAGCGATAGCAAATTTTCAATTAAAAATGCTTAGTCTGAAAGGAAATGAAATATAGCTGCATTCGGATAAAAAAAATTCTCATCACATTTGGCCTCGTTATGTTACGTACGAATCATTACGGTAGCTATTGTAATAAACGAACTTCAAGTCGTAATGAAAGAACAGTAAAAAACGTGATAAGAGCTAATTTAGTGATAACTGATTGTTTTCTCAACTTTGGTGTCAGAGAATTGGATATCTGCTTCATACTGCCAAACATTCATCGCACATTTAGACGAAAAATATGTTTTCATGTGTGAAATATCCTCAAAATTGTGCCTCGGAATTCTGGACAATGATATATTGAGTCATATATAATTTTCCCCGTCTAACAATGACTGTAAGTAATAAAGATCATTGAAAATATTCTTATTGTTGCTTCAAAACGGGAACAATCTAAAATTGGGGTATCTGTGACAGGATTGTGTATTCCAAAAAATATTTAATTTGAGATTTTAAAAAATTCTTGCTTAAAGTTGAAATATTCATTATAATTGAAGCATTTCCAACATTTGCGTTGTTTCTTGGTCAAAGACTTCAGTACTTACGGATTTATTCTTCAGCATTTAAGGAATATCCTGTCTTGAATTTAGCCAATATATTTAAATCCAAAAGTCAAGTCCATAGATGATGATAGACCATAAAGTCCATGTATGATGAAACATTCCTCCTTGAATGAAAACAGACAATATATATAAAGTCCATGTATGATGAAACATTCCTCCTTGAATGAAAACAGACAATATATATAAAGTGCATATATGATGAAACATTTCTACTTAAATGAAAACCGACAATATATATAAAATCCGTGTATGAAGAAACATTTCTCCATGAATGAAAACAGACAATATATATAAAGTCCGTGTATGATGAAACATTCATCTTTAGATGAAGATAAATTACATCTAGTAACTCCATGTATGATGTGGCAAAGTCTTGACTTCGGAACCAGAGGGTTTCAGTTCGACGCCCGATTCCGCCGAAGAACCGTCGTGTAAGAGGATATGTTGCACGTTAAATCAATTCAGGCCAAATGTTCTCCCGCTGGAGTGGTGTGGAAGTTTGGAGAGAGGGTGTCATCTCAGATGCCATTTTCGTCATCTGACCGCGGTCCAAAATTACGAGGTCCATCCCAAAATAACCCTAGTATTACTTTAAAAGCAGGAAGTTAATATAACTAAATTTAAAAATCATGTATGATGAAACATTAGTCCTTAGATGAAGATAAACTGTAGATAGTAAGTTCATATATAGCGAAAGCCTAAATATATTTTTCCTTCAGTATCTTCTGATTGATAGTATACAGATGAAAAAAATGATGCATTTGAAAGGTCTTGCTACCAAAATTTTAATATAACAAAACTACATTAAATTGGTGTGGTTTGGAAGTCCAGAGAAGAGGATGCCAGATTAAATGCCGTCCTCGTCATCTGACCGTGGTTCAAAACTACAAGGTCCGTCCCTAAATAGCCGTAGTGCTGCTTTATAACTAAACTAAAAACCCTCAAGATTTCTGGGTCAAATTTTTAGACGACTGCAATGTTATCTTTATAAAGTTCATGTACGAGAAATTAAAAACTATGCAAACTTTTCTGAAAGGATTTACAGGATTGAAAAATATCTTCATTCACCCCCTCTCTTATATATATATATTTTTGCAATTCTGCATACGATAAGAATAGATGCTAAACTATTTAAATATAAATGCATAAATGCCAAAAGGTGTATTTTTTTTCTAAAACAAATTATTTATTTTACAAATATGAAACACAAGTTAATGTTTTAACTTTAAAACAAAGGGTTAAAGATGATGAGCATAGTACGAATAATAATAAAAGTTTGTAGTAAGACGGGATACACGAAGTTAATGTGATTTAAAATTTTTGGAAGAAAGATAACGTAAAAGTAAAATGAAAGGAATTTTTAGAAAAAAAATTTCTGCAATAAATGAAACAAAACCTTTTTTAAATGATGAAGGGAAAAAATCTATTTTAGAAATTGGAATGCTTTAATAGTACTTGATTTCAAGTAGTAGAAAATAAAGATTTATTTGAATAGTTTTCTCAAGTTAGGAGACAAATTAATGTTTACATGAAGTTATTATTTTTTCTTTTTCTTCACTCACTTGTATAATAAAAGCTCACTGTTCTACTTTTGTATTTCTTTTCAACAGAGTAAATGATTAATGATTTACTAAAGTGATAATATTTAAATATCCACGTGGTCGTCACATTACATTGTAAAACTAAATGCGACTAAATGATGTACAGGGTTACATTTGTAATAAGATTAAGACAGCAAGGCATTTTTTGCACTTGCTTAAATAAAATTCCAATTCAGTTATAAATTTAAAAAACGCGCCATCATTATCGTACTTAATTTCTACTTCTTCTGCTTCTACTTCTATTCTAATATACATTTTTAATTTTTGTCATTAATCTATAATCATCAGTAAAAAATTTCTTTAATCTTGAAATTAGTTTTTCTAATTAATAAATTTAAAACCTGACTGCTAAATTCTGAAAATGTTAAATTAGTGTATAGTCATCGAGAAAACGCAAGGGCACTTTAGTACACCAAGAAGTGAGTAAAGAATTGATTACAAAATTCCCTTACTAAAAGCCGGAAACAATCAAACAAAATAAAAGTGCATAAAAATAAATGCTTCGGTTGAGTTTTCTGATGAGTTCTGATTTATACAATTGTGTGTCAATTACAATTTTGTCTGAATAATATAAGTCTAGTAGCGTGTGATCTTTTAAATATCATATCTGAACTTTCTAAGATACTAGAATTTTTCATTGCCCATTTCACTGAAAATTATTTTGCTTCATTTCTCTTCTTTTTAAAAGAAAATAAATCAATGAATAAAAATTTTCAACATAGGTTACAATAATAATAATAATAATCAAAAGGGATTTTTTTGAAATCGCCTTAGCTGATATTTTCAAGGTAAAGAATGCCTTTTTATTTGACTTGTATTGCAGATTCCAGCTTTTTCTTTTCATCGTGTTACTATGGCTTAAGCATCTTGCCATTCAATTTTGAAGAAGCGAGCTTTTAAAAATCAGATAGATGTAAACATTGCAGAAATTTTACTATTAGCATTAAATCAACGATATATTTTTTTTCATATTAACATTTAAAAAATCTTAATTGTATTTTTTTTAATTAAAAATAATTTAAACTTATAATTTTGATTTTATGTGAAGCTCTGAAATAATTATCACAAATTTTCACTAAAAGCAGAAAATGATTTGAATTTTTTAAAACTTAAACTATTTTACATTTTATATTTTTATATTTTAGGAGTTACTTTTTAAATATCGTCATTAATTCTCCCTTTGAAAACTTAAAAAAAAGAAAAGAAAAAAATGAAGTTTTACCCTATTATAAATACAGCATCGCAATTTTAGCCGGTAAAGTTCTAACGAAAGAGAAAATTCCAGTGCGTTTGCAATAAAACGCCAATTCCGCAAAAACGAGCTAAACTAGTGGCCATCTGAATAGCAACCCTAAATTAAAAGTTTTCATTTCTTATCCAATGAAAAGAGAGTCTCAAGACACGTCACTGTCTACGTCACTATCAACCCACCCAGCCGCTGGGCCAAGCCATGATTCGATCCTCAAATCAGCCGCAGAAGAACGCGGCTTGAAGGAAAAGTTGTAAAACTTTTTTTTTCTTCCATCCAAAAAAATACCCCACCATTAGAAGTTCGAAAATCCCCAAATAGCCTAGTTCGGTATTCGTTACCAGAGGGCGAACATACCTTTTCGCCCATGCCGTACTGTAGCTCTACCACTGCCGAGGCAAATCATCAAGTTGTATTACGAGGCCCACGACGGCCTAGTCTTGGGGGGAATTGATTGCAAGTTTTTAGCGAACGGATCGGCATCAAGACGACTTTTAACCGGCGTGTTGCTATTGACTTGTCGCGGTGTTTGGATTGATTTGACATTACCCTTTCACCACTCGGAGCACATGCTAATGCTGGATTGTTGATTAATTGTGACAGTGGTCGTCAATGGACACGATTTGTTTTAATTATAGACATTTATAAACATTTTTATTAGGTATTCTGTTTTTGACAGACTGGAACCTGATGCCGAACTTTTCAGAATTTAAAAACGACCCTTTGACGGGGTCGTGGAATTATCTTTTGTAGAGCATCCAATAATGGATGCTAGCTTTTATTTTGTGCATCAAGACGACAGCAGTCAAGAATTAGATGACCAGATTGTGCCAAGCTCTAAACTTACTCTTTTCCATGACCAGAATGCAACTTCGCCATTTATAACAGCCTCTGCAACGAAAGTAAGTAATTTTTGCTTTCATTTCATTTTATCCAAATAGTGTTATTTTTCAATGCAGAGAATAGAGTCTAGTTAGTTTCTTTTATTTAATGAGACTCTGTAAAATAATTAAAGAAAGTGTCTCGAAAATAGGAAATACTACCATTTAATGTCATTCAGTTTGAATGAAAATAAGAATAAATCGTTCATGTGATTTGCGAATAATTTAAAATAAATGAAAACCAAGAAACTGTCTTATTAATTAACGATAATTTTTTATGGTATTTTGATAAGTTCATTTTTTTGGTTTATGTATTACCATTTTCTTTTACCTAAGTTTTAAAAATATACATGAAAATTTAAGAAACATTTTCATTTAATGGAAAGGATTCTAAAAATAGTCAAAAAAAAGTTTTAAAAATTCTGAATAAAAAATTGTTAATACTTCGTTTCAGTTATTTATTATTTATTTTTTATATATAATGGGATTTTCTGGAGGGGTGATATACAAACAAAATAGTTAATCTTTAAGCCCACAAATGGTTATCCATTGTTTATACAAGTAATAGGAATATCAGTTCAGTTTCAGATGAATAGTCTCGACAATGCTAAGAAAAATTGGGAAAGAAAAAAAGGGGGGATGGCGAGTTATAATAAAAATAATGAAATTAATGATAATGAA
Source organism: Argiope argentata (assembly GCA_026289955.1). NCBI lineage: Eukaryota > Metazoa > Arthropoda > Arachnida > Araneae > Araneidae > Argiope > Argiope argentata. The sequence continues at coordinate 747,790 of JAOUZG010030961.1, read as the reverse complement.
ACAGATAATGATAATAATGTTGAAAAATGTGTTAATGAATTATGTAGGCTCTTAGGTTACAACATCACTGAACTAAAAAAAAAACACATCGAAATCTGAAAAAAAGTTAAGAATATGTTAGCTTTTCCTCCAAATTTCGATTTTCTTTTTGTGAACAAGAAAATATCTTTAGTTAAGGGAACTGTTATGTAACAAGGTTTTCCTCGTTTATTCTGCATAAAGATTTGAAATCATCGGAGAATCAATTGAAATTTATTTCAGAATAGTTTATCATATATAATAGCAAAATGAATTTATAGCATTTTGAAAAGATATTTCTTCTTGCATGAAATATTATTTCTGTTTCATCAGATATTTGGAAATAATTTATTATCATTTAGTTGATATTCCTTTTGAAATGACTTTTGACGATGATACAATGATTTGTCTTTTATACTTATGTCACTTTTTCACATGTAACTTACAGCCAGTATAAATGCTTAAATCCTTCCATGAAAAGTATCATTTTTTTTAATGTTTCGTTAGAGGGAAAGCTGATTACTTTGTTCCATTTCATTTTACAGTGTATATACTTTTTCAGATATTCGTATTAGGCATCGATTTCATTCTGAGAATTTTAACAATTATCATACAATAAGTTTACTGCATACCGTATAAAATATCTATTATACATATGAATAATTGATACATTTCTTATGTATGCCTACGTTATCCACATATAAAAAGAGAACGATGAAGTATGAGATATTGTCGGTTACAGTCAGTTTTCCTGTTTTAATTCTCATTGTGTTTCCAATTTTGTTTTCTAAATGTAATGTAATCAGGTTAGCTATAATCATAAACAATGTTGAACGGTTTGTGGTATATTATAACATAATTATGGAAATTATGCATTTTGTTGTGAAAATGATACTGATTTTAATAAATTATTAACCGTCTAGAAGGCTATGCATGTCTGGTATTAGAGGTAAAGGTACACATGTGTGAAAAATTTATCTCATCACAAAATCTATTCACTTGTTTAGCATATATTAAGGAATTACAAATATTATTAAGTCTAATGTTCATGCTGATTTATTTAAATTATCACGAAACAAATAATTCCTTCCATCAGTTTCCCCCTCTCAACGTTTGTGTTTTGTTACCAATTTTTAAAATTTTCAATTGAGAAAAAAAAAGTAATTAATGATAATAAAATAGAGAAATAAATGACTCATAGACAATGATCGGAGGATTTATTGATGTGACTCTGATATGGAAGAGACAGATGATTTATTTTGTTTGCCTTTTCTTTTCATTTGGATTTCTTTTTGTATGCCTCTTATAGTATAATACAATGAACTAAAATTGCATTAATTAATATATATGTAATGAGATCATACCAAAAATAACAAAATTATATCGTTAAAATGATATAAAGCAAAAACTTACTCTGAACATATATATATATATATATATATATATATATATATATATATATATATATACAATTGTAATCATCACAAAAAATTATCGACTTGTGTATTGATTCTAATTTAGATTTATCGCTGTATTGTTCTAATTTGTTATAAATGCTCCATAACTAGTTACAAGATGGCCGTTAGAAACGGTTTGTTATCTGTTATCAATGAAAGACCTTGAAATATTTCTTGTCGATTATAGTTATTTTTTTCATTGCTTATTTTTTTAAAGAAGACTGCAAGCTGATATTTAGCTTTATAAATCTATTACATTCAAACGTAATTGCGAGATGAGGTTAAAAAAAGGGTAATTGAAAAAAATTGTTGCAAAATCAATCCGTTTCCTTCCACTGGAGAAATAAAGTTTTATAATAAATTAAAGATAGCGCACATTTAAGTTCTTAGCTTGTATCCAAACGTTTTTCTTTAACGAGTTAAATCCTAATCAATGTCATTTTATTCGGAGATTATGGGTAGATATTAGTTCTTTATGAAAAAAAATTATATTCCTCAGTTTTAACTAGAATAAATTAAATTTATTCATATAATAACTCTAAAATTACTTTTCCTTTCCGAATCGCTTTTCGAATTTCGATTACAGAATTAAAAATATGTCTTTAATTTTAGTATTTTAAGTCATTCTTCTAAGTCATGTATGGAATATTGCTTCAAAATAATGAAACTTAATTCCATATTAATATTTACTAATTATTTAATGTAGCATCCTTTTGTTTTAACAGTTATCATATTTAAAGCATAAATTTTTTTATATATTTATATATATATAATTTAAAAATTTTAAACATTACAGAAACTTTCCTTAATCTATAGCATACTTAAAAGTGAATAAGTCGATGTATACAAATTGCTTCATTGAATTAACTTTGATTCCCAAAAAAGAAATTTTTTTGATTTTCATACACTTTAAGTTGCATTGCACCTTATAAATTTTTCTTAATATTTATACAAATAAAAACTTGTTAAAATAATTTTTAACAATTTTTCTTTAACCATTTCAACAACAAGCAAAATTGCTCCAATAATAATTATAACTTTTATATTCAAGCAGCTTATGTTTTTTAAAAATGTGACAAAAATGAAAAGTATTTACTTCGAGCTTAGGTACCAACAAATTTTATCTTATTTTACATTCATGTTTAAAAGAAAGTCGAGGTAACCATTTATAATAATTAATTGTTTTTTTTTCAGTAGAATTTGCGAGTTCATTGCAAGCTCTTTTTTGTTATGACCTGGAATTTATAGCTATTTACTAATAAGTGTCTTTCAAGATGAATTACATCAGTAAGAAAAAGTAGTGCATGCTTAATGTTTTTCATTCCGAGTTTCAATAAACGCTGTCAAATTTCCAAAAACTTTGTAAGTGTCATCTGAAATAATTTACTAACATTTTACCATTTATTAACATGTTCATCAATCGACGATCAATTATTAGTTTGTGCAGTGTGAAATCGAATGGGAATTTAAAAACGATTATTTTTAATGCTTACGCATTTGAAATTTCATTTTATTTGAATAACCTTAAGGGCTTTACATCTTCAAAAGAAGTCGGGTATAAAGTTAAGATAAAGAAAAAAAACTATAAATGTAGTTATTGTAGAGTATGCGTAATTTATATTATTTCTAAAGCGAGTAAAGCTGTATTAACTGGCTATACAAAGAAATTAAACTTATTCACATTAAAGCGACAACAATTGTAAAACTACTTCTATACTTTCGTATATTAAGGTATCTTGAAGCACTCATGTTTTGTTATTCATCTAAGCTTTATAAGTTTTATATACGAAGAAATTAAGTTTCCTCATTAGGCATAGTTTCATCATCGTTGAAGAAATTTATATGCACCAGAAATTATATCGCGTTTTTCTTCAATATATTTTTTTCTTTTAAATTTCAGAATTTATCGAAATAACACTTTCCAATATATTATAAGAATTATTTTAATCTCAATGGCTTTCTTGAAACATGACTTCATTAATTACCGCATTTTAGAGATTAATTTTCAAACCGCAATTACGCCACCTGCAAGTTTCTCTAAAGTATTGTTTGGAAAGCTCAATGCTTTTATACGGATTAAATTTTAAAATAAAAAGAAACAGTTATTCAATGACAACTAATCTCCACATTTAGTTTTTACAATGAGCAGCTGTTTGGAGACGCTATGCATCTGGAGATTAGCAGCTGCTTCTGTTTTATTTACTTTAACATCAAATGGTATCAATGGTTACATTTTATTTAACAGATACAATCTCCATTTTTGTGCATGAGAGCTAGTTGTTAAAGAGTAATTTTGTTGCATTATCAAGTTTAATTGTTTTTTCGAGTGAATTTTTTTAGTAAGATTTACATGTTCCCACTAGTTTTTATTTGTACGTAAGTCTAGAGAACAGTAGTTGCCACATTAAACATTTACAATTTAATTTTCTCGCTAATATGTACAATAATCGGTAAATTTTAACATTTAAAAAAGTAAAAAAGTAATGCTATAATTTATTTAATTCAAAAATTATTTTTGGTTCTTAAAATTTTTGTACACTTTCTGTAAGGTTCTTTGAATTAGGTATTGAGAAAAAGCAGTTCATTATATTCATATTAGAAATAGCAGTTCATAGTGCCATTATAGTTATGCAAAATATTGTGATTTAGTTTATTTTAGAGATATTTTAAATTGATAACAAATATTAAAAGACTCTATTTATTACTTTACTGATAAATTAACCTTTTTGTTTTTCACGAGAACGATAAACTTTCAAATTTGCCGTATTCAAATTTTTTGTATTTTTTTATTTTCTACATTTATTCTCTTTTGTTATAATTTAGTTCTTCAATAATGATGTTTTCGATAAAGTCGATTACTTCTTAATTTTTTACTACATTTTTGTAACAGTTATGGAGAATAGGATCAAACACCTTCAATTATTCAATTTCATGGTTAATAAACCTTTTTTTGCATTTAAGGTTTAATGGGAGATTATAGATTACAATAGAAGATTATTCATTTCTTTTAAGTTTGAATTCATTGGTTAAACTTACGTTCGTTGCTGTTTAGCACGTGATAAAAGATTTAATACCGCTCGTAACCAGATTATTAATGTTTTTGTTGTTTTTTATTTTGTAATTTTGTTTTTGTACTATTGTTAAGAAGTGCTTTACCACTTTTTCCCCCCATCTGAGATGTAATTTTCTATAAAAAGTACAACTAGCTTTAGAATCATCGGACTGATATGTTAATTTTTTCATTTATTTTTCTATAAGAATGAGCATTTTTTCCTCTTGATTATTGTTCAAGTTCCTTGGCAGTGTATAATTTTTCCATTTAAATAAACTTGCAATAGAGTCATAAAAATTAAGTTAATCGTGTTCGTATTAAAAAGAAAAGTTTTTTCTCGTTAAGTAACGGAAATTTCTCACCTGGAAAGACACCAAGTTTTTTCAACTGATAAAAAATGAATTTTTTAAATTATGAAAGAGTAAGAATGTTTGATTGAAATTCAAAAAGAATTATTATTTATATTAAAGGTGGGATGAAGTTAAATCTAAAACCACATATTTTTTTGTGAAATAATTGTAACGGATTTCTTGTTCTAATTTGAAATTAGTTACATTCGTTGTTTTTAGCTTTGCACTGTTGCTGATATGTTTAACAGCAAATGCTACTTAAAATACAATCTCAAGTTATGCCTATTCGATATTTAGACAGCTAATGATTCAAGTACGATCACATTAAGGTTTTTACTAATTATATTAAGCCGTAATCGTTTGTTTAATTTAAATACAATGCTCATTGTTTCTTAGGTACTTCGAAATTAAGAGACAGCTTGCTACGATGATCATTTTCTACAACTTTCTTTTATGCGATTATTTCGCGGTTGAAAATGCAACTTATACTAAGAGACGTCTGTAAAAAAGATCGTTCATTTGCGTGTACTTGCAACTTTAATTGAATAATACACGCTACCATAATGGTTCAAGACAAAGTTGATGAATCATAAATGATCAGTTTTATTACTATCGTTAATGGCTGGAAAAAATGTACAACTTTCATAGATAGTTTCTCAAAAAATATAACACTTAGTGATCTGCCATATGGATTATTTTCATGTCGACTTTTTTTTCCTCACAATCCTTTGGAATGTCTTCATTTTTTCATTTTATTTTTTGAATTTTAATTTATTGAAGCTAAAGGTTTCTCAATATTTCATGTATAGAAAGTGACAATTCTGATTTTATGCCATTTTTATAGACCTTTTCAGTTTAATTTAAATTAATAAACCACTGGTTTTTAATTCAACATTTAATATATAAAATCCATCAAAAATTACTTTTTCGGAACCGGCTCAGTAATTAATCTCTCGCACTATGAATTTAACATCCTAATTGGATAGCATATCTCATTTGGAACATTTATTGTTTTTTCAGTTTTTGTAACGGAAAGAAAACTTTTTTTCCCTTTGCTAAAGAAAAGTTTTTCAAAATAATTTTTGCGTTTTAAATTACTTTAAACTTTCATTTAAGTGCAGTTAACAAAATATTGAAAAATCAATAATTCGTTGTACGTATCAGGCACGTCATTATAGTGCAAGTAGGTAAAAACCCTAGAAAATAATTTCGGCCTTTTTTGTTCCTTCTTAAATCGAACATCAGCACAACGATTTAATTTTATAAATTGTAGCTTTTTGCTTTCTGATTTTATAAATAATTTCGTTTGGAGGAAGAAGGGTTCTAAGTGAAAACTAAGTAAATTATTTTTACAGATCTAATATAATTTTAATTCACTGAATTTATTTGTATTATAAGATTTCTGTAAAAGATAACATTTTTGGAATGCACTTCATGAAGCGCAGTATACTACTGTCTACGATCTTTTTGCGTAAAAGTACTCTTACTTACTACTTTAAGGAAACATTGTTTGATATTTTTCTCAGCTTCGGCAGGTGTTTAAGAAGTCAGTGGTTTTATAACATTTCATGAATATATATCTAGTTAAGTATTCCACGGAGCACTTATATCTTATTATAATTGTCTTGAGATGGATGGTATTAAATTATCCAAGAAGAATAAGAAATTTTCCTGGCATTGAAAAATGAAAATCTTATTCATTATTACACTTATATTCTTGATGATTTTACTGTAATTCTACATTTAAATATTTATTATTTGCTTAATTTTCTCTCTATTTTTTAAAACATTTTACTTTAAGGATGAATATTTCATGAAAAATATCATTTGTGTGTATAATATCTAAATTAAATGAACTTTTAGAACGAATATAAGACAGAAAATGTGATAAGAATCATCACATTTTCAAATCTGAAAGAATGAATGAATGTATTCATAAGTTTAATGTTACTGATTTATTTCCCCCCAAAATACCCTTCTACCGTTAAATAAGCATACCTTATTCGTGCTTGTGTTCAAATGATATACCTTTATGTTTGATTTCATTAAATAATATATTTAAAGAATTCAAATTTTTATATGATTTGGATCTATAATTTGAAAAACACTTATAGATTTTTGATCTTCAATTAGTGAAGGATGTTCCATCTAGATATACGGACTGTTTTAAAATAAGCTTAGGATATTTTTTAATCGGGCATCATATTTATCTAAAATTCATTACTAACTATTAACTAAATTTTAAGGAAATAAAAGTTAACCAAAATTTCATCTAGCTGCAGTTTTTGAATAAAAAGCAAAATTTTAAGGAAATACTGTAGAGTTGTCTCAAAGATTTTAAATGGATCGAATAAATAGTGTTCGATTGATCAAGATATCCTACAATTTAAAAGGACACATTAAAACATCGAAGATATGACTTAACAGAAAATTTACTATAGCCCTTTGTATTTACAAAGTTACATTGAAAATATTCCGAAATTAAGGAGTAAATTATGTAGAAGGACACTGCAAAAATATTCCTGTCCGCCATAGAATACATTGCAGATTTATTTTTCTGGCATTTATTGTACGTTTTTCCAAGAGTGCTGGCCCTATTTGAAATATAT
>JAOUZG010030961.1:723301-740294 GCA_026289955.1 Argiope argentata | reverse complement strand
CTCTATTGTTATATCTACACAGATCAATACAAAGGGCTATAGTAAATTTTCTGTTAAGGACACTGCAAAAATATTCCTCTCCGCCATAGAATACATTGCAGACTTATTTTTCTTGCATTTCTTGTACATTTTTTCCAAGACTGCTGGTCCTAATTGAAAAAAATATATATCTGAAAATGTATGTCAGTGAATAATTGGTAGCAATTCATGTACAATATACGAAAATGGTATAAATGGTTTGAAAGGATTGCGATCATTCTATCGTTCATTGTACTCGAAAAACTAAATTAGATACTCTATTGTAATATCTACACAAATCAACAAATTCAAAAATTCTTCTTGGGTAAACTTCAACTCATGAAATAATTTTTCTGAAAATCATCAAGTTCAGTTTCTTCACTTCATAATAGCCATTAGTTACCACATGATATCTTTCTTCTTTTGAGGCATTAATTTTATTTTTATTTCCTTTTGAGGAAAATTATTATAATCATTTTCCACGCATACTATTTAGGTTTAACATAAACTTGATCTTAAGTAACTTTTTATTTATCATTGGATCTATATGATTATTTATAGGCTTCAAAATTATTTATTTGTTCATTTCTTATCCTTACAAACTGTACAGACTATATTGATTTTAAAGCTAGATTTCCTGGACTTTTGGAACGGCTTATCGCTTTTAAAGTAATTTTGATCTTAAAGTAATAGTTGTAAAAGCCTGACCATTTTATTTAAATGAGTTTCCTATATTTAAATGTTTCAAAATAACTCTAAAAGTGCTGCATCAAAACAAATGTATCACTTACGTTATTTCGATGACTCGCTCTCTTTATATGGCCAGTGAAAAATCTGTGATTGCGACCTCTTTTAAAAGTAGTCCAGTGCAGACAGGTCAGGACGCCTTCCAATGTGAAATGTGTCCATCAGATCTTTTTAACAAATTCAATTAAACCCTTTGATATCTCAATGCTTTCGCTGCATTGGATGATTTCAAACGTCAATCTCTTATAATTGGAAAATTTAACTTGTTTACGATCAGCCTGTACGTTTGGGCCAGCTCATGTAATTATTTGGCTTGGTAAATTATGGTTTTAAGAAAAAATGAAATATGTAACATGTGTCAAGTAGTCAGACAGTTTATTATTATTACAAAGCTCACAAAGCTTTCTTTTGACGAAGAATGAAATATTTGAAGAAAATTACATACTGCTATATGCATAAATTGGATTTTTTAAAAGTATTTTTTATGATAGAAGTCAATAAAAATGCTTAGCAAACTCTATTGAAAAATGTAATTGAAAATTAAAGTAATGACAGAAAACTTTAAAATTGGCCTAAAAACTAGCAAGAGCTAATACGGTATTCACCCAACTAAAAGTTAAATAAGTGACTGGATTTCAAAGACACTTTATAGTCTCTGTGATTAGTTTTTCTTTTATGATTTCAGATAGAAAAATCACTGTTAATAATCGCTTTTGGGCGTATGTTTCAAAAGTTAGAGTGAAATCACATTTAATATTAGATTTTAAAAAACTATCTTCTATTATGAATTAGTTTACAAATTTTCTAGATTGATTGTCGATGAACTTGATGTAGTTCATTGATGGATATCATTTTATTTGCATACAATTGATTTACCATCCAATTCATTTCAGAATAATTATGTTCCAAATCAGTGGAAGTCCTTGAGGTTAACAATTTCTAAGCTTATGAAAACGTCTTCACATATTTAACCTCTAAGAAGTTAAATAATGCATTGTAAAGTTTTTAATCCGATAATAATTTAATTAATGTTAACTGCACAGGTCTGACATTTTTCTATAATATTTATAAAACCTTAATGATAAAAAGTTCTATTTCTTGTGGCTGTCTTGAAAAACTGAAATTTATAAGCAATCGTAGCAAAGAGATTCTTAACTTTTACTATTCGCGAAATCTTTTTCAATTTTTGCAACTTTTATTCATTTCGGTGAAAAAAAAGGAATAAAAAACATCATTATTTTTACCATAAAATTATTACTACACATATTATTTACTAACGAAATATAAAATTAATCAAATAAAGTTTAATTTAATTGCTTATACATTAATATTCAAAAATTATATAATAAAGAGCGTAACATTTAAAATTTTCACCATCCAAAAGAATTTTGCTCTATCTTTTTCAAGTTTTCAATTCGCTTCCTTGAAATGTATAAAATGTATAACAACTATCTCGTTTAAACTTTAAAAAAATGAAAAAGAAAACCGTCAAAATTGTGGATTCAAAGATCAACACACTTATCTTTTTACGTCATTTTTAGTATTACGAATTTTGTTATAAAGATAAATTAGTTAAAATTTCGATACTTAATAATATTTGTTCTGAAAAAATTGCAGATATAATCAAAAAATGAAAATGCAAGTAAAATAGTGATATATATTTTTTATTTTTATTTTAAATTTTCTTTTGGTGATCATTTTTTTCTTTTTAAAACAACAGTATAATTATATAGAGTAAATTTTTACTAATTTAGTTTCTTTAGATAAAATATTTATTTGAGACAAAATTGATCACGAGTACAGAAATATCAGATTTTAAAACACGAAAGAATTGAAATATTTAATCCCTGTGGATTTTAATTGCAAGTAAGTCAGCAATTGAACAACAGCTATGTAGTTATCCTTTTAGGCGATGGTTTTGCTATTACGGAAGGTAGCTTTAAATAGACTGACACAAAATAATTTTGTAATCGCTAAAATTAAACAGTATTTCAGTCATGCTAATTGTTGAATGCACATAAAAATAAACAATCGATTTTTAAAATAGATAAATTTAGAGGTTAATTTTTAACTCATTTTTAATTAATTAAAAAATTAAACTATAATTTGATGTTCTTTTTTGTAATACATATTTAAATATAGGAATATGAAAAAAAAATTGAAAGAAAAATTTTCCTATATTTTTTCTTATAGGGCTGGCGGCAGTAACATTCTAATCTGAAAAGAAAGACCCAAAATTAAAAATTATATTTTGTTTGATATGATAAAACATAGCATTTCACCTCAGACCTACGATCTTTTAGCCATAAATCATTTGAAAACAACCGCAGATTCGAAAACAAGTGAGTTTATCTTTATCCCGACACGACATAAGTTTTGAAGGCGAAACCTATGCGGTATTCCTGCCGCTGTTCCACAGAAGGTTACTGCGGTGATCAGTTCCCTCAACCTTTCTCCCTTCACGATGTCAGACGTTGTTGAATTTTCACTTGGCGCATGCGTTTTTGACATGAACTTAACGGTCTACACTCGATCATTATGAATAGGACAGAATCAAGAGTTGCAATATTTTTGCTTTAAAGGATATATAAACAAATAATTTAAATATATAAATTATATTGAGTATTACATTTTATAAGTATTTAAAAAATGAAACAATTACTTGATAATACAATTAAAAGATGGCCAGATTTTCTTAACTTCAGCTTAGGACACTCTAGGAATTGGAAATAATAAATTGTGTAAGAAGGAGGATTAAGCCAATTGCTTTCTTTCGTGTAAAAAAAAAATAACTGTAGACATTTTTAAAAAAATGAACGAATGAACAAATGAATGATTAAAATTTTCCAGAAAGAGATAAAGATACAAAAATATAAATATAAGTAATATACTTAATAATATGTATCAGCGATAATACTTATAGCAAGCATAATATAAATATATAGGTATATTTTATAGAAACTTTTTCTTCAGATGTACACACATTTATTAAATTTATTATAATTTTTTTATTTATAACTTTGTTTTTAATTTTTTTCTTAAAAAAATTTCTGGGACCCAGTTTTTAAAAAACGAGACTATTTTTGTTATTAAAGATAATTATGCCTAGCTCAGTTTTTTTCAAGTAGGTCGAAACCTAATCCTTTGATATCACGTGAACGAAAGTAGAATTTATCATTAAAAAATTAAATAAAGAAATTGTCTAATTAAATTTCGTAAAACTGACCATAGTGATCGCATTTAATTTTTAATTAAAACTAAAAGGAAAGCTCAGATTTTATTTTTTTAAATTGGAACTTTTTTGTAATATTTTATCTATGAATTATTTGTTTACAATCGAGAAATAAGACAAATACATACATTTTTTTCTTCCTGTGCTGTAACAAAGAGCGAGAAACCTCGACGGTCGTGTCTAATGCTGATATCATGTCATTTTAAAATACTGATATTTTGTAATAGTTATTGTAAATTAGTTGAATTTTTTTCTTTCAATATTCTTACATTGAAAGGACAAAGGAAATGTTAAAATAAGTGAATACTTTTCTGATTTTCATAGAATTATAATATGAAATTGTTTAAAAGTAAATAAAGTTTGATTTGCTATATAACCTTTAAAAATATTTATTAGTGAAAATTTAGAATCAATATTATTGTTTGTGATACAGTTTTTAAAAAGTTTGCGATACAGTTTTTATAAGTCTGCTTGTGTAAGGGCAAAGACTTGAAAGTCAATTGAAGTCTATCTAGATTACCGAATCTCAGAGTATGTTAAGCATTACAAATAAAGTTCTCAATTATTTAAGGACATCTTAAATTTTTATTTAAAGAAATAATTACATCTCTTTCACTCATTCCTTTCTTTTTCGCATAAAACTACTTACTAACTTACTAACTTTCTAAGCAGCATTCAAAACTATGTGTTTGCACATGAAATAAAGATAATTAATTTCAGACAGGTTCTTTAATGAATTGGTAATTAGAGAAGCGACGATTGGCATTGTGTGCTAATCGTCACTGCAGCTGGTTTTTAACCAAAAGATCATCAAAAATATCGGCCTGCCTTTCGAAAAACCTTTTTTCATCAAAATATTTTAAGATAAAAATTTAATCTCGCTGTTAGTTAAATCTTATTGTTGTATTCATTCATTTTTTTTTGCTAAAAACCTTGATGAGTTTAAATCTTTAATTAGAATCTAATTTCCTCCTAAAAACGCTTTGATAATTAAAAATCATTAGCCGAAATTCAATTTTTTCGATTCCCAGCAAACTATTTTAGCTTTCTATCCTTTTCCTCATAAAAAAAGCAACAATACATGTATTGAAATAAATATGATCTTCTATCAGAAATATCTCCTGTCATTATCTGTATTACATAATGATTAATTCTTTGATTAAATTTCTCGAGCTAATATACAAAAACATTGGATTAAATGTTTTCAACACATTGTAAAAGCGATGAATTAATAAATGTAAGCAATACCTTTGTTCATAAAAGTTCTGCAACGTGAAGCATATACTTAATTAGATGACGTATGTTATGTCTAGAAGTGTCGTTGAATCAATCTGCTCTTCGCACTTTCGCTCATCCGTTTTGGGTGTGGTATAAACAAGAAGTTGTGTAGGAGTCAGATCCATACAGTTTGGTAGGTAGGATAAAAAATAATATTGGCTTCGAGGAGCGCCTACCGTTCTAACTTTATTTGCTTTTGTGTAGAAAAAGAAATCGAATTTACATTTGACCTTTCAGCATATGTTTAAAATGATCTAGGGTGATTTTTTATTAAAAAATATTAGATTACTCAGCAATGTGTTTCCAAATCCATACCAGTAGCTTCTGTTGAACCTGAGAGGTGGATTGAAAAATTGTCACCGTTTGGCCTTAGGTAGGTAAAGTAATATTCTTGGATTAATTTTTAAAAAATGGGTATTACATAACTTTTTTTTTATTCTATTTAGTAATCTAATATTCGCAACATTGTATTTTGAACTCTTTCGATTGTTATTCTTGCTTCTTTCAGAATTCCGCGCTTTTCACTTTCTAAGCTGGCTTAAGTCATTCAATATGCCATCTTTAAATATTTTCCAAACTTTATTTTAATTCCTTTGCTAGATTAATATTTTTGGTTAGAAGGAAAATTGTGTTGAAATTGGAAGCCTGAAAATGAATATGTAGATCGAAAGTCTAATTTGGTCTAAGTTCCTTAAATCAAAGGCAGCTTTATTTTTCAAAAATAGTAGAATCGTACTCTGTTTTAGGATACATTCTTTGATTAAGTCATTGTAAAGTGTTTTAAAAATCCTTTAACGTTTATTTGTAGCATGTACTTCCCAAGTGTTGCATTATTTTTAAAAGGACGAGAAATAAGGGAGTCCTGTTAAATAAGTGTCTTATAAACAAGTTCTAACGTTATTTTAAATTGCATAACGTTTTTATTTCTGAATATTTTACTGTAATTCATTTTAATAATCACGATTAATTTTTTAAAAGAAAATATCGTATATTTTTTCAATGATGTACAACATCATTTTCTGCCGGCTTCCTGGCATAGGGGTAGCGCGTCTTACCCATGTTCTGGGAGTCCCGGTTCGTGCATGGTTGTTCTTCTGTGCCCCCCCTGTAAAAAGGGTCTGTGCAAGCGAATGTGATGAGTAGCAAAAGTCGTATTTTTGGCCCTAGTTGGCGCTATTTCAAAACAAGAGACGCTGATTAGGCTTAAATCTCTGACTACCTCAGCGAGCTTGTCCATGGCAAGTGCCATAAGAAACAACAACAAAATCTTTTTCTTTCGTTTTCACAAAGATAAAAATTTCTCTCAATAGCAGAGTAATAATGTACTATATTTTTCGAAACAATTTTTAAATCGCTTAAATATCAGTATCGAAATTGTGCATTCATTAGGTTTCAAGACGTATTTTTAATAAGTTTTATGTATCTGATGTTTATTATAAGTCTGAAATACATCTTTAACACATTTAACTTGTATGAGGTTGTTAATCATATCACTATTAAAATTATTGTTAGATTACTTTTAAATAATGACTAATTATATTCGAAAAATATATAGTAGAAAATCTGTTTTATCTTCAAAATCTCAATGCTCTTACAATTGTTGATTTTTGCATTGTTAAATCCCGTGCAAAAGAATTTAATGATGAGAATTTCATTTCATAAAATGTTTTACTAAAAGTAATGTCCTATTCTATCTTTTAATAACGATGCTTTGCACGCAAAGAACATGCATTTATCTTTATGAAGTGTGCTCTGAGATTTGGTCCTTGTTATTTTTCTCGGCAAAATATTGATCTTATTTGCTTTACTTATCAAGAAAAGTTCCTATATCATACTTAAGCAATCAAGTTAAGATAAATAGTATGTTTCGGTATCATGAAATAAATAGCCCCAAAAACAGAATTTCTGAGATCTTAGAGATGTGTTTATAGTTTTCTTGTTAATGATGATTGTTACAATTCTCCCAGTATTTGTAAGTAATAAATTTTAACGTAAATATTTAATATATTCAATAAAGCATGATTTTAAAAGATTTGATTCAGTACAGCTTGTTAAAGTAAAACTGTTTACAGCAAGAGTTTTTTTTTGTAATAATATGTTTATTATATTTTAGGCTGCAGCAATAATTTTCTTTTATTTCAACCTGATTATATTTTGAATTTATTAGTATATTTTCCTTATACATGGTTTTAAAAAATATCATTACTCATTCTTGCTGCGGATTCAGAAAACTCTTCAGTTATATTGCGTAACATACTACATTAAAAATCGTCTGATATAAAACGCTTAAGAAATGAATTGCTTCAGGATTTGTTTTACTGTTTAGATTATAGCAATATTTTTGATTTGATCAAAATATTTTTAGAATTTTTTTTGGATTAAAAAACATATCATTAAATATCCATACTTACAATTGCTAAAAAACTGCTGTGAAAAATATACTCTCGAATTGACAAAAAGATGTTCTTCTGATGCAATTTATTTTCAGAAATTATATTTTATCGAGTTCTCTGACAAGATTCAAATTAAATGTACGTCCACTGTATTGGCTACAGATCAATGATATTAAAAAATATGATTTTCTAAAAAAATAGAAAAACTTATAGGAAAATGTTTAATTTTCATAACAGCCACAAGCTATTCAAATAGGAAAGCAATGAAAATTATTTCAGGATTGTTTGTTTCGATAGTTCTTTATTATTTTTTATTTCTTCAAATCATGCATGTTTTAAAAGCTATTTAAAACAGCTGTTTTTTTTTTAATTTATTAGTAAACACAGATAATTATTTTTCCATGAGTGAATACATATTTTCTCCTTTTAAAATTTCCTTTTGAAGGCCTTTGTCGATAAAACTACACATTTTCGAAGACTTCTGATATTGATAAGATTGCCTTTCTTTATTTAAACATTTGAAACTTTCTGGAAATGATCTTCCTTGTTTATAGTATTTTTCCATATTAATATATCACCATATTAAATAAGAATATTTTTAATTGTAGTCAACCGTTATAGATCTATGATATTTGAGACATATTTTGTTTCTAAAATCCATTTTTTAAAGCCATCCATGATTGTCAGAAATGTAACCCAAGTCTCCCTGTATCAATTCTGAATGAACCTCTTCATTGTAATTTTGGCATTAATGTTGTTATGCATGGTTAATTTTAACCAATTAATAAATTTGAACATGACTTGGCAGGAAAATTTACAAACGTTTGCATATATTCTACTAAAATACATTTAAGATAAAATCAGAAAAACATAACATGTTAATTTTTTTAACCTAGAATTTTTACCGATTAATTGGCTAAAGTGTGGGTTTGATTGCGAAGAAATATATTGAAAAGTATAAGTGCACTTTTATTAGCTAAAATGTCGAAACCTTTAACGCATTTTGTCCATATAAGGGAGAAAATATGGAGGTATAAAATTTTAATTGATAATTATTTTATGGGTTACCGCTAAATAATAGTCTGATAAACTTTAGATCGTTTTACTGGAAATACTTATTATTTGTTCAACATAAAAATATACTGATAACTTAATGATTAATCTACAAATGCAGTTTGTACCATCACTGCTTTAATTTTCCGCAAAACATCTTTGTAAGTAATCTAAAGACAAATATATACGAAAGTTGTGTGTAGGCATCATTTGTTTAGATAATCAGTAAAATATTGCATCACTAAATGATAAGCAGCATCATTAATCTGATAGCATTGCTCACTGAGTTTTCGTTTGCTAGTAAATAATTCGGGATTAAAAAAATATCTTGATAATTTGTACAAAAGTATAATTTTAAATATATTAAATTTAAAAAAATTAGTTCCTCAAACTTGAAAAAAAATTCTTTTCTTTTCACATGGTTTTGTATAATATATCTATTGTTTAAATATCGATTAAATTTTTAAACTAAATTGTAATAGTTCTATTAGTTGTATTATTAGAACATTTATTACTTTTTTGCCGCATAGAAATATTATTCTGGGTTTTTTTTTAACAATCATATTCATAATAAGAATAAATGCTCATATTAGAATACTTTTAAGATCTATTGGTTCAGATTCAGTATGTACCTCCTCATGTATTTGTTAATATTTAGAAACCAGAAGTCAGTATATCATTTGTAATGATAGGCCAAACTGTAGATTTAATAGTAATTGATAATAATTGAAATCGCAAAAATTTTCTCAAAGAAGTTTAATTACTTTGCTTTTGTATTTGGCTAGATACAGAACTAAACAGCCAAGTTGATTTAATTTAATACTTAAGTTGAACATGTATTGAAATTGTGCAAGATCGTTCAAGATATTAATCAGAATGTTTGTATTTATTTAATGCTGTCTTAGTTTTTTTAATTTTTAGAAGATTAAATATTTCCCCTGATTTCTTATTTCTACAGCTAATAGTCAGAACTTTTAATTTTTTAAAAAAAATAATGTCATTTGTAATTTGAAGAAATATTAATACGGCTTCTGTTCTTTACTTTCAACATTTTTTTTATAAAACTAACAACTGAATGGTTAAAAATCTTTTTCTAAATTTATAGATTATATCTGGTCTCTGACTTGAATGCACTTTAAAAAGTCTGGAACTAGTTTATTAATGTTTTCTTAGTTAATTTTTTTTTTTGTTTTTTGCATTGGATGTTACTTCGAGGGATATAATTTCTATTCAGATTGCAAAGTATTTCAAGATAACATATATGTATAGCTAAAACCTTTAATCTGACAGCCAGATCTAATATCTACTAACCCAACCTCTTACTTGATTACATCGTTGGATTCAGTTATAAACCCGTTCTTGACAGCTTTTTTCCCAACAAGAATGTCTATATTAGAATATCTTTATAAGTTCATTACTTGGTACATTTTAAAATAGATCCTGTGTCATCTTCGATTGCTTTCAGTTAGGCTTGGCCACTGATATGAATCAACTGTTCTTCAAACGACGGGGTGTTTGAAATATGCCTTATCAATACCTGACCACTCCAAGTCTAAAGTGTCTGTAAGAAAAGTATATTACGTCAAAGTCATAGTCAGATTTGTCAATTATGATGTTTATTATAAAATCACAAGCCTAAATTAAGAACAAATGCTCATTTTCCTCTTTCAAAGGGAGGAGTCATGTCTACAGCTTTGTCGGACTTTGCAGCGTCTGTTTTTGATATGTAGCGTTTGCATCGTCTGTGTTTGATATGTAGCGTTGGAAGTCTGTTTTCAGTATTTCGTTTCTTTTTAAATAACTATTTAATAAGTTCACCGATGAATAAAATAACCTTGGTTTCTGTAATAGAAAATTGAAATTATTAATTAATTTGGTTTAATAATGTTTTTACTGATGATTCAGTTTTAATTATATGGTGATTATTTTAATTGTGAGAATAAATGAAATCAAATCTTTATCTAATCCGCTATTCTATTTACAAAGAAAGAAATTCTTATGTTATTTGAACAAAATTATTTCAAATTTGTTGCAGAATTATATTACTTACACTGTATTTATATTCAAAGACGAGTAGTTCAAAGTAATATATTTAGATTAACTATGAAAATAATTTTCTCAAAGTTAAATTTTGCATTTAAGCGTGTTTTACTTAAATTTGCTCATCGTTTGTTGGAATTCATTTTAATTTTATTATATGTGATATGTGGTGAATAAATAATGAAAATAAAAAAATAACAAATGGATTATTTACCTCAAACAATATTGATGATTTGATCGTTTTGAATCTTGTGTTTTCCTTTATTTCCAATTCATTTTTTAAATACTTGAGAAAGGTAGCATTTGATTATTACAAAATATTCGATACATTTTTATTTAAATTATCCCTATAAATAAATAAATAAATTTTTCGGAGAATGAATGTTATTTTACTTTATACGGATTTAGCTATATCTTAATACGATGATGAATTTAAAACTCTGATGCATGAAGAAAGCGAAAAAGCGAGAGTACCATGTCGTCAAGATTTGTTCGTTCTTTTACGACCTATTTTAAGTCTTCCCGCTTAAAGTACGATTAATCTTTTACGCGAACTTTGATAGAAGGAAGTAATTTCGTTTTTCACTTTCGATTTTCAGAAAAAGATTTTCATTTTCTGGTATTTCATTCTATGCTTTCTTAATTCAAAATTTCCCTTTCTTTAAACAATTTATTAGTTATACTGAAGTGATTTTGTTCAGCATAACGTTTTTAAACAAAAATTTAAAATTCGTTTATCATTTCTTTTTTTGGTCAACTATTAAGAATAATTCTTTTTATAATTGTCATTACTTTTATGTAGACTAAAAGTTTGCATTATAAAGTTTAAGGTCAAAATAAAATTTAGAAAACTTTTTTTCTTCTTTTATCAAAAATAAACTTGAATATCATATTCTTTCATAGAACTACACAAATCGCATATTCAGCCATTTTCTGTAGTAGCACACAAAGTACAAAAATATGTATGAAATATTTTGCTATCATGATAAATTGAGATTAGTTTCATTATGAATTTTTTTTCTATTTTTTCCGTGTTGCATTTGTTTAAATTGCTGACTTTAACATTAAAATGTAAGATACTTACAAAAATTCAAAACAAACAAATATAAAATTTCAAAAACATATTAGCAAATAATATTAACTCATTAGAATTTCAAACGCAAATTACTTTATTTACTGGCATATATAAAAATTAACAATTTCCTAAAGTTAATTTTTTTCAATCAATAAAACTTTAATTTAATCTGAAACCCTTTGTCTATAAATAAAAATGATAATAGCAAAATGTTTCCATCATTGTGTTTTAACTTCCGAAAATGATCCTATTTTACGCAATTTTTGATTTTTTTTCTTTTTTTGAACTTTAATTTTACCTTAGAACTTTATAGAACTCTTCGTAATGTGAATGTAGAATATATAGAACATTTCGTAATGGGAATGTAGAATATATAGAACATTTCGTAATGTGAATGTAGAATATATAGAACATTTCGTAATTTTAATGTAGAATATATAGAACATTTCGTAATTTTAATGTAGAATATATAGAGCATTTCGTAATGTGAATGTAGAATATATAGAACATTTCGTAATGTGAATGTAGAATATATAGAACATTTCGTAATGTGAATGTAGAATATATAGAACATTTCATTATGTGAATGTTTTTTAAAAATTCTATCGTCAGACTTTAAGTAAAACCGAATACTAAAATACTATTTAATATTTGGTTTTGAAATGTAGTTTTAGTATTACCAGTTTTACTAAAAATACCTTGTTCGACAGGGACCAGTTCAGATTTCACGAAAATTAACATTGGTCCCTAACTTTCAGCCAACTGCAAAAAGAACCTACAACAGATCATATATTTTGTGTTTTTTAACTGTTAATAACTATTTAACTGTATAGTTAGTAATATTTTGTTCGAATTCAGCGAAGTTATCTCTTTTTCTGATTACTATTTAGCTTATACGATCGTTGCTGAGACACCTTTACATGTTATCGTTTATTATTCGTTTGTTGATCAAATGGTCAAACGATCTTAGTTTAAAAATTTCTGAACTAAGCGCTAAAACAAGAACTATTGAATAAGTTTTGGTCAAGAAAAAGTCATCTTTTTAAAGTCTGTATCTTCTCTAAAGAAAATGTCAAGAATTATCTACACTTCTGGCCACCGTTCTGATTCAAACCGTGTATTGTTTTATTGTTTTTATTTCGCTTTTCGAAAATCTCCATTAGGCCTGAATGTTCTTCTAAACCTTGCTTATCAAATTGATTAGTTGGGATCAGTTGAGGCTCTTTATTCTTTGGAAGTAACACCCTTTTTCTTCTTCAGCTAGCGGGATACTCATCCTCTTCCGCCCATAGCATACAAACGACAGACATCACCTATTTGTGCTCAGAAGTTTCAATATAAAATAATGTATGAGGTTATATACGTTTCACGACTGAACTCATATTTCTGTCGAGACCACCTAACGTACGGGGCGCTGTGTTTTATGTTTCGTATGTACATTTAAGTTGTCCCGGTTGGTGGTACATCGGTAACCACGGGATACTTGTACTTGAAATGAAGGACTGCTTTCCTATGGCGTGAAACTTGTTTTCGTGGAATATTAATAAGAATATGGGGGTCCGATGAATTTTTTGAAAACTTATTTTAAGTACTGATCGTGCGTTTTGTATTTTTATGCGTGGGTGTTTTTGGATTGCAGTATTTACTTTCTTGCGCTACCTTGTTTCCCAGTGATAACTGTTTGAATTATTTCTGAGTTCAGTGTTTGAGGTGGCATGTTTTCTTATAAAATTTTTCTTACTTTTGGTTTTTATTTAAAGTAAAATAATAATTTGTTTTGTGGTTGAAAATCAGTTTATTTAATAAAAAAAATTATCTTCTAGTTCCGAAAATAGTTTGAAAATATGTTTATCTATAAAAATAATTAACTTGACTTTTGATTGTTTAAAATAAAATCATATTTATACTTTATCACATTAAAGCGATTTTTAATCGTAAGTTTTACATATGTATGATAAAAATGCTTACGTATTTTTCAGATAAAACTTGATAAGAGCACCATTGTGTTTCTTCCATTTAGCCGTAATTCAGTATTTTTAACAGAATGCTGGTGGAAAAATTTCTGAAAACCATTTCTATGATTTTGTACAACTGATTATAAAGCGCTGTTTAATACGAAGTAAAGAATAAACATACTTATAAAACATTGCTATATAAATACGCTTTATATAAAACAATGCTATGTAAATACGCTTTACATAAAACATTGCTATGTAAATACGCTTTATATAAAACATTGTAAGAGATAATATTTTCACCAATAATTTATCATTGTGCACATTGTTTTCTCTGCGAAATGAAAATGCCTTTTTAACATTTCCATCTAGTTATTAAAATGGAAATTTAACTTAAATTCTGAGTTCTCCAACTTATTTGAATTTTTTTTATTACAATATAATCAATGAGCAAACAATAAAGCACATGCTGCTTTAATTGAAAATTTATTTTAACTTTTGAATTAATCAAAATAAGAAATTATATTTTGAAATTAATCAAGCCCCCGTTTGAAAAAAGGTTTATTTAGCTGTATATATTAAACAATCATCAACTCTTTTTAGTAGTTTTGTTTCTATTGATGCATCATTGAAGATAAAGATGAAGCAATGAAAATTAGTTTGCACAGCTTCAGATTCTAAATCAGCCATTTTAAGATTGAATTCATTCTCATTTTTTGTGTTATCGTGTTGATAATATTCCTTTTTGCGATAAAATCTATATGACACATTACACTTCGTTAAAGATCGATTTAAAAAGTATACTTCTCGCTTTCTTTGAAAATTTAGTGGCCTTTCCAGCTTAGAAATTTACTGCATGACGGTATTGGACTTATTTCTAAAACATCACTTAAATTTGTTTTCATGTTTGGCATCAATCGAAGGAAAAAAGAAGAAGAAGAAGAAATCACTTTCAAAAAACTGTCGAAAAATGAGAGTACAGTTTTTCATCGACAGCTCTTCAAGTATTAACTAATGATGATGATATTTTCAGCCAGAACCTAATGAAATTCAACATTTATTATACTTAAATTTGATAATTTATATTATGACCAAGCAGTAATTGGCGAAATTTTCTTCTAATACTAGCAGATTAAGCTGCACGCAACTGCTATTCATTTTCTCAACTTCGAAGACAATGGGAAATTTCGATACTACCTAACAACTCAAGAGTATCGAAAACCGTTGATACCTCGCAGATGAAGACAGATGCCTCAGTCCTTCTTTGCTGCTGGATGCTTCTTTGAGTGGAAGAAAAGTTTTTAATCCGGTTCAGACAGGATGGATTCTATAAGAAATTCCGAGCACAGCATTGTCATCCGCTTTAAACGTAATTACCCAACTTGAAGATAGAAATAAAAGGATATAAATAAAGTATTACCATGTTTTGTTAAGAACCTGCGTGGCGCATGGCTGAAAACGTTTTAATAAATACATTATTTTTGAAAAATGTTTGTTTGACTCCACTTATTTTGTTTCCTCATCTCATAAAAAAGTTCATAATTTATTTTTCAGACTTTAGATAAATATTATCATGTTAACGCTGATCAAGGTAAGTTAGATTTATCTGTGTCATTATAGCTAAAACCCTGATCCAATGATATTTGGTTACGTCATCCCCGTACCCTTATAAGGTAAGAAAAAGTAATCATTATTTTCTTTAAGTTTAGACATGCATTTTTGAGCTATTATCAATTGCTTTTTATTTTAATGACTTTTTAATCAAACTTTTATAAATAAAGCAACTGCGCGTTGCTTGTTTTTCAGTAAATCAGATGCATCGTTTTTTTAAAAAAAACACACGCTGTTTAGTCTACATTAATTTAGTATTTTTTGCCAGAGAATCAAAGGCTAAGAAAGGAAATTTCTTGTGGTTTTCAGAAACAGTGTTTTTCACAGGTGAAGGTTTTAATCAAATCGGAAAAACGTGCTTTCCGAATGCTATACAGGTGTTATTACGATTTTATTGATTTTTTATGCAAGGAATGCTACAAAAAGTACCACTTTATTAAGCTTGTGGTTTCTACAAAACCAAATAATGATACCTCGAGTAATAAATTATAGGCATTGTAATCAACATTACTGAGCATTAGAATTTATCTGGCTGATTATTCAGAATGGTGCGTTAATGCGCGCATAATTATTTGGTAAATTATCAACCTACTCCAAAATGGCTGAAGTACCCGAAGGAGACTTTCAGTTTTATTTTTATAAGCAATAGTCTTTCCACTGTTTAACAAAATATAACAATTTGTTGATTTGGATGGACCAATAACAAGTCTGAATCAAGCACTTTTTTTTTTGGAGTGTTGCCTGCAGAATTTTCTCTTTCATAAGTGAAACATTAACGCAGAATTTTATCCTTATTAACACCAATAAATTCTCAACAACACTAATTAATCTATATACTTAATTCATGTATCCTTGTTTCTCAATTGCTTATGGAAACTTTATATCGGATTGGGTTTTCTGTCTTGTTTTTCTCTTATTTTCAAGCAACAGACTTTTAGATTTCCTGGAAACCAATTAGCCCAAATCTTCCATTCGCTGCTTTTTTTGTTATAATCTCGGTTATTGTTTTTGTTTGCCCATTCAAGAATATTTATTGCTGGATAGTTTCATTTTTCAAACTTTAATCCAGTTTTATGAGTTGGTATATTGTCTTAAAGTCAGGTGAGTCTATTTTTAAGATAATTAGCAATAGTTTCGAGCAGTTAATTTGGCCTTTGGCTTAAATCAACTATTATGGAAAAATTAAAGGTTTGAAAATTAAGAACTGCTTTTAGTTGTATTTAAACTTTGTCAGAATTGATTTGTCAATTTGATTTAACTTTTTTAAAATGTAAAGCAATTTATGTATATGTGTTATTTCTATTTTTATATTTGATGGTTGAATTTATTTCAGGCATGGTTTTTTAGAAGTTTTAAAATAAAAAAAATCTACTATATAGGATATTTTTGAGCTTCTAAAAGTTTTCATCCCTACCATATAGAGAAATTTTAACTTAGACATATTTAAAATTTATTATTTAATTAAAGTAATCATAAAGTATTAAAATTTTAACTAAGACATATTTAAAATTTATAATATAATAAAAGTAAAAGTAATTATTAATTAAAGTAATCATGAAGTATTAAAGTAATTATTAATTAAAGTAATCAT
>JAOUZG010030961.1:679044-723291 GCA_026289955.1 Argiope argentata | reverse complement strand
TAAAGTAATCATGAAGTATTAAAGTAATTATTAATTAAAGTAATCATAATTATTAAAGTAATTATTAATTAAAGTAATTATAAAGTATTAAAGTAATTATTAATTAAAGTAATTATAAAGTATTAAAGTAATTATTAATTAAAGTAATAATCAAATACAATATGAAATATCAAGCGAGAAAATTACAATTTTTTGAAAATATTAGTCATGCACCTAAAAAAGATGGAATGATTTTTGAGGAGTAATTAATTAGTTGATTCTCATTGTTGTATTAATTTTTTGATAGCTTGTTTGTATTATCAAAAGATCGATGTATCCAATGAAAATCAAACATTTTTATTTGTATTTTCCTAAATAAATTTCATTAGTCAATAGAGAATTAAGGTGTTTTTTTCCTTCTTGAAAAAGCCATTTAATAATTACTGAACGATGCATCTGTTTTTATCTTATATTTATATAAATCACTTGATTAAAAGGTTTTTATTTTATCGCTCCAAATTGGAAAATTAAACATGTTTTATATTATTATATTGGTAATGACGCATTCGTTCACTGTGTATTTTAGAGTGAAATTTCGCTTAGGTTAGCTCTGAAGAAAGAAGGAAAGGAGTAAATACCGATTAGGTAAGTTTATTTTATTATCTTACTTTCTATCTTTTTCTAATTGCATGCTAATTGCAGAAAGTAAACAATGATATTCTTAATAAAACTGGGCCATCTAGTTACGAAACGATAAAAAAAAAGCTAGGTGTTTATCATTATTTTTCTTAGAAAATAGAAATGTTTTTAGTTATATCGGCTATTTGATGCTTGAAATCGATATACATATTATTTCTACACGTTTCAAGTTATTTTTTGTAGTCAGTTTTACATATTTTGAAGTTATATTAACTTCCTGTTTATCTAAATCATATAAGAATAATAAACAATGAAAATGAGAATAAGCTATAATTAATTGTAGCTTATTAATGATTGAATTTAGCTCATGGAGAAATATTTAAATATCTGTTACTTATATCTAATTTTTTATTTTTTTCTTCTCTAAAATTAAAAATTTTCTATTTTAGAATTACAATTAATATATATAAAATTTTTTTCCTTTTGTTTCAGGTAGTTCAAGATTCCCAAAAGTGGCATTTCAACGAAATGGTCATTGCAAAGAGATATCAAATTTTAACTGTCCTGCCTGAATTAAAATTAACTAATTTACAAAAGAAACCAAGTGATAAGTTTCATCTGGATTTTAAAATGTCTATCCATGTTTTTAAAAGAAATTTTTCTTTCAATGGATTCAGGACTAGAATATTTTTGCTCTGTGAGACAAGAATTTTCGAAGATAATTTATGGAAACTTTTTTTGGACAATCACAACTTACTTGAATACTTTATTACATGAAGAAAGAATGAAACTCGGAAGATTCAGTATAATATTTTTGAAGACATCTACTAGTTAGTGAAATAATTTATACTGCTGGAAAATCAAGGCTAGAAATTTTATTTCTAGCTAGGAAGTATTTTTTAATCCAGATGCTTGAAAAAAATGACAAAAGTATGTAGAATTTGTATTTAGATGCTTGAAAGTGAAAAAAAAAATGTTTTGAATTGTTGGAAGAATTGTTTTCAAAGGCCTGTTAAATCACTGTCAAAGATTAAACAAACTTTGATTATATTTTACACTACTTTCATGACATTTTGTTCATGAGTCTTTTTCCCTATATTCAAGCACAAGATAATTATTTTGAATGAAAAGGCAACACTCTAGATATATAAAGTTTACCAGTTGATTGATTATGCTTTATAGTTTCTCTCTTGCCGAGATCCCTCAAGAAAATATGGTGAAACTCTTAATTAAATGGTATGTTGGCAGTAAGAAATTAATTAGCAGTTGAATGTAAAAGCTATGAATTGAAAAATGAAAAAAATATTTTTAGAATATTTTTACCTTTATTTTAGTAATGCAAAACTAGCATCTAAGAATTCACATTTTTCCATTTTTAAAAACTTAATTCATATTTCATTGCTGTTCCATTTTGTACTTGTAGTGTAATTGGTGTTTAATGAAACTTAAATACACTCTCGTTTTTTATGAAACGCTGATTGGTAAATTTTATTGCTTATTGGTGATTATAACTTGTTATTGTTGATTCGTTTTAAAATTTTATTATAAATTCATAAAAACAAAGAAACAACAATAATAAAATTTAGTCAGTTTATGTTTTCCACCAAAATTAAAATATTTTAAGTATTTTAAATATAATTTGCTAATTTCTTTTTGTAATAAGTAATATCGATATAGGATGTTTTCTTGGATTATTCTCTATTATTTGGTCATATTTATATTATTTTATTTCATTTATTCGTAAAAAAGGGGTAAGTATAAAGAGTTGTACTATCTCAAACTATTTTTAGTCTAAACAATCAATGTTTTTTAGTTAGCTCCTTAGATCTAAGCTAACAAACGTAAAAAAAGTAAGATAAATTTTTGTGCTTTAGTTCTGAAATAAAATTAACAGATAAAAAACAGCTTTTGTTTAATTCTCTGTTAGAAAGCTTTTCGAATTTTAATAAAAAAATATAATGAATAAATTTTATAATTAATTATTAAATTATTCAAAATTGGTTTTTATAAAAAGCTGATGTAAATATGCATCACTGCTCAGTCTACCGTTAAAAATAGTCTGAGAACATCTACACAAAAACATTGTTTTTCTTTTATTCCGAGCTGTGCAAAAAAGGAGAAAAAAGGCGGGCTTTATTATTTACATTAATTTAAAATACATAGAGAAGCACTGATGCATAAGGTGAATCTGAAAGTGCAAGATGTTTTTTCCCAACTTCAAATCTAGCTTTAATTGTTACTGGAGAAAGTGTTTATACGCTTAAAACAATCACCTAACTAGGTTGGTCGACTAATCGTCAAGCTTCGTTGCATTTTGAGAGACGGGTGCATTGGCGATAAAATTATATAACAATAGTGCGCTGTGATTATTTTTGGTTCGTCACTTCGTAGTATTGTTTTTTTTTCTTAACTCATTCGTATTTCTTAGCTGAGGAGGGTTTTTTAAGAATGCTCCACTAACCAATGAAAACACTGGATGCTGTGAATATTCTTATTCATTACGCTAAAAAATAATTCTTCTTGCCAACTGGAAAAAGGTGTCCTCAAAACCTTTTAACTTTCTCTATGTTGTTTTGTAAATAATTTCTTGAATATCATGCTTTTTTTCATTACAAATTACATTACTTTAGATTTTAATTCTTAATTCTGATATTTATAAAACTATTTTGCTTCTCATTTAAATTAATTTCAAAGTAGTAGGACGTTGAATTAATTTCAACGTAGTAGGACGTTAAGTTAATTTCAATGTAGTAGGACGTTAAATTAATTTCAACGTAGTAGGACGTTAAGTTAATTTCAATGTAGTAGGACGTTAAATTAATTTCAACGTAGTAGGACGTTAAATTAGTTTCAACGTAGTTCTTTTCTTTGTGAAACAGATAAAGAAATTCTCGATAGAAATTTTAAGTAGTTTTGTAATACATACAGTATTTGAAATATGACTGCGGCTAATATAACTTAACAAGATTGACTATAAGAAATTTTTCGCGTATATGGAAGGTTAGTAATATTTTACTGATACATTTATTGATAGTTTCATAATCTTATGTCATTAATTCAGTTTTTTGATAAGTTTTCATCTTAAAGGACTTTTTTCTTTTAATAATATTTTTTTCTCAATATTTTTTTGCGATTCAACATAATATAGTGCATTAAAGGACACATGGTATTCAGTATTTAAATATCAAATGCTTATCTTCATATGCTGACTATCACTTTTACTTAAGGTTTTATTTGAAACATCTGCTGGAATTGTCCGTGTCCACCGTCTTTATGGAACTTGCATCCTGTCCGCGTGTTTCCCTCCCTAAAGTCCCTTGCCTCGTCAGCATCTGCGTTGTGGATGGTCAGGTGCTGACGTAAGGCTTACACAAAGTGAGAAATACAATGAGGTAACGGCATAAACAAGCCCGGATGTTTTTCTACCGGTGGGCCTCCCCATCCTCTTCATTCAACAATACAGACTTAGGTGAGAATGGAGACTATACTTTTAACACTTAAGATTATCGTTTTTGACAACAATCAGACAGTGGGGTTCCTAAAGTTCAAATAGGGTATCTTTTTCTGATGTATAAAATAGATTTTTGAAAAGGTCTTTGACTTATTAGTTTATAATGTTTTTGTTTTAATATTTATTGTTCACACATAGAATTAAACTTCTAAAATCGTAAGTTATTTTAACATACCAATTTATTGTAAAATGGTCCCTACTCTTCACTTAGAATGGTATGAAATATTTTATCATATTATGAAAAAAATAAGTGTACAAATGTTGAAATCTGTAAGTTATTATCTTTTACTCTGAGATTATGTTATGCTAACATTCGGTTTGGTGATTGTTAAATATGTCACTATACTTTTCTTCAATCAACTAGTATTGAAACAAAATTTTTCTTCAACTAACTTTGAATTAAAAGTTGAACTTTTCCCCGTAAATAAGTGTGGCGAAGAATACTTTGAAAAATGACTTTTTAATTAGAACTGATAAACTTCTTTTTTTTAAATTCTATCAACGCATTTTGATAGTTTGTATTTATCGTTCTATCTTCAGCTAATATTTCATGTTATAGAAATTTCATGAAATTTTATATCAGTCATTGCATGTTTTAATATGAAGTTTGTGTATCATAACTTATAATGATTTAAATATTCAAAATATCTGAAAGTAACTAACGTGATTTAAAACAATGACGAATTCAAGTTTTTAATAAAAATGAGTTCTTATACATTGGAATGTCAAATTATATTTCACATTCAACTTTATAATATGGAATATGCATTCTTATTGGCACAGTAAATATTCTATGAAAAAGTTACTTTGTAATTTAGTTGATTTAAATTTCAGTAAAAAGAAAGAATTGAAATTTCGTGTAAATGGGAAACTTACATGCATTTCAATATTATTTTATCTTCTATTCTTTAAATGTTAAAAAGATATTTTAAAAAGAAAATATCTGATTAAAGACTTGCTTATTTTTTGTTCTGTTATTTGGCGTTCATCATAGTTATGTTTCGCACACAACAATCCTGAAAGCGGTCGTAGGATGGAACATATTTATTCCAAAATCTTATTTCCACATACTTAAAATCACACGAAGACTCAATAAAATATATTTAATGCTAAAATGAACTTCTATAATTTTTTTTCAAAAATAGCAACTCCAAAATTATTACATATATACTGTATGTAGTTTATGCTGAGGATATTTTTGTAAGCGCACATTATTTCACGAGTTTCAGTTATGTTATAGCTTTCGTAAAAAAAGTGCTTCAGAAGAGTTTGAAGGGGGAAAAAATTGTGCATGAATGTACTGCATTTGGTGAAAGGCCACATGCGTTCATAAACCAAGAACACGCGTGCAGTATCCCCTTTATTCCAGTGCATGAGCCGTTGTTAAAGGAACCTCTGTTGTCGTTTCGTTCATCACAAGCACCTGTCTGAACCGCTTGAAACCTGACCCTGACTAAACTATTTATAAATAGACAATAAAAATATCAAAAAAGAGCCCCAATCCCTTTCCCCCCACCCCCATCCCGAAATCCTAACACCTGAGCCCAAATCCATGTTGTAAAAGCACCCTGCACCAAATCCGCTGTAACGTTTTGCCGTATTATTTTTATAAAAAGCGAATTCTGCCAAAGAAAAAAGAAGGAGCAATAAAAGAAAAAAAATATCTCCTATCCTGTGGAGCTTCCTTTGTGGGGGTCTTTAGGCTCCCGCTGCGACCCCCCTCGACAACAAAACGCCCCCCAAATTACAATTGTGGGGATTTAACTGTATGAGGGCAAAGAGCAATTGAACCCATAGAAAAGTGCTGAAAAAATACGAAAAGATTGAAAGGTGGATTCGCAAAATAATATTAAAAAATAGAAAAGGTAAAATGAAACAGACAATGTATGCGGCTTTAAGTCGCCAACATGCCATGCCGGGTTGCAAGAAACACAACTTTTCGCTTAAAAATGAAGTTTTGATTGCGTAATACATCTGTGAAGTTCAAGTACTTCTATGCAAAATTAATTTTCATGCTTCAAACAATGTAATATTTGTTTTATCGATTCCTTGATTGCAAAGCTCTAAAAAATAACATTTAACATAAAAAATATATAAATTAACTCTTTCTATATATATATATTCATAAGTAATATTTAGAAAATTTGTGGTGACAGAGTTTTGGAAAAGCACCTATTCATAAGTTTATTCAAAATAAATAAATAAATAAAATAAAAGGGGAGATTCATAACTTCTTAAATAAACCTTAATAATATGAATTAGTTCTTTAATTCCAATAGCATGTTATGAACAAGAACGATTTTTTTTTTTATTTTTATGAAATAATAATTCAAAAAATTAATGAGAATTACTCTTGAAAATTTTAATTCAATCTCTTAAATTCATTAAATTTTTATGGCAATTTCACGGAGCTCAAATGAAAATCTCTTGCTATCAATCCAGTTCTCCCTGTATATTATTAAATATTAATATTATTATTAATTATTTTTCAGAGTATAAATAACTTTCTTGAGAAGGAATATTAATATATTATGTTATATTCGGATTAAGATTTCATTTTCATATATTGGAGCTAATTTTTGAGAAAAATCAGCACAGACAAAAATTCTATTCTTTTCTGTTCATATTTTGATCGTATAAAATTGTACTTTCAAAATAATAAATTTGTACGATGAAAAAAAAATTTATTATTTATAAATGGTTTATATATAATTATTCCCTTAAAATCTTAGTAAAATATTTTTGACTTTTAAGTGTACTATATTCAGTGATAAAATATATTTTGTTTCGAATAAGTAATGAAAATTGCTATAAATATAAAACTAAATTTCAAAGGCTTCGTTTTATAGAGTTTCCTTTTAGTTTCGTTTGGACTTATTTATAGAAATCCAGCTAATAGAACAGTCGTGTTTGTGTCATTTTCATCTTCAAGAGCAACTTCGTTTCTTTACAATTCTTATTAAATTTTTTATTTGATATTAACATTAGTTTTTTTCCCTTCAGTTCCTATTATCAGTTAATTTTTTCTTTATAATTAATATTTTAAAATTATTTTCTCTTTTATAAATTATATAAAAACTAAAGCAAATTATAATATCAATAAATAAAATAAGAAGTTCCTGTTTTGCCACTGAAACATAAACCAATTTAAGTTTTTTTAAATTATTGCAGTGGTACTTGACTAGTTGAAAGCTGTAAATAAGTCAAAATTAGATTTATTTAGAAGTTAAAATTAAGAACAACTGAGTCTATAAATGAGTACGTAGTGAGAAACCGGCAAACTTTGTACTAAAAATAGCAGAAAAGGGATTTTTTGTATATTTATCCGTTTTTGTAAATTCTCCATAAAAATAAATAAAATCACTGTGGAATTGTTAAAAAGTTATTTAAATAAATACGCAAATTGGTTTAATAAAGAAGCTACATATAACCTTTTGAATACAGCAGTTGAACATAAAAAATCCAAAATAAAATAAATTAAACCAAAATAAATGCGATTTTTTGCATCTACTGTATACAAAGTTTTTGAAAAATGAAATACCTTTATTGCTCATCTTTTATTTAATGCATTACATCATGATTAATTCTTCTAGTGAATTAAGTAATGTTCACTTACAATCACTGAGATTACAAGATACCAATTTATTTAACTAATGAAAATCATTCAGAAATACAATTTTTTACTTTGATCTTAAATTAATTCGAATTACAGGCAATAATTTAGGATTATATTAACAGAAAATACGAGGGAACATAGAAAAATTCTAATTCCAAACGTTAAATTAGTCCAGTTCCACAATTTTTCATTGCCGTAAAATAGGCTTTAATTTTTCTTTCAAAAGAATGCAGTGAACATACTCTTTTCTTCCCGTTTCCATCAATCATGATTTCGCCAAAATCTGTCTTCAATTCTCATGGGCACGTTACAATAACCCTCGGACGAGGACAACGCTCAGCAGAGCAGAATCCGATTTAGTGGGGGTCTTTTACGTAATGTCCGCGATGAGTATAAGAATGGGGGGTGGGGAGGAAGAAAAATAAAGAAAGAAAAAGAAATCAGAAGAAAATCTTCGATCAGAGTTCATGACCTTGGTGCTTTATTCACCCCCCCCCTTTCCCAGAAATTCAGGAAGCCTAAAAGGCAGCACAAGAGTTTTTTTCTTTTGTAGTTCAGATGACTTCACAGATTAATACTCGGTTCAGTTACTTTTTTAAATTTCAACATTCTTATTAGCTAAAACGGCCTGCAAAACATTCAGAAGCTTGCAATCTTGTGGAAAATACCATTGTATCTGCAATCTTATGGAAAAAAGCAGGCCATTTGTATTTTCAAGAAAAGGTTATTTTGGAAGATATTGTAAGTTATTTTGTAAATATTATGCCGGCATTACTTTGATATATTATGTATAGCTCAATCCCCCCCACTTTTCCATGAATTAAAACCTAGTATCAAATAAAAGAGGCATATTCCATGAATTACCCCCCCCCCCCTTTATTCCATGAACCATCCTGAATGAATCATTTACGAAAAACAAATTAGTGTGCTGAAAATTATAGGTTTTTGAAAGATGTAAATTCTATCTTCTGATTTTAAATATCAGATATTCTCGAATATTGGTGGAAATGAAAATAGATCTGAGCTCGATTCCGAGATATCTCTCGCTCGTAATCAGTGATTCATTCTATGCAGGGTTCAGTAATACAAATTTTGATGAACTACTATTTCCAATGAAATGGAACTACCCCTTCCCCCTTTATTCCATGAACCATCCTAAATTAATCATGTACGAAAAACAAATTAGTGTGCTGAAAATTATCTCTTTTCGAAAGATGTAAATTCTATCTTCTGATTTTAAATATCAGATGTTCTCGAATATTGGTGGAAATGAAAATAGATCTGAGCTCGATATTGAGAAAGATCTCGCTCGAAATCAGTGATTCATTCTATGGAGGGCTCAGTAATACAAAATTTAATGAACAGCTATTTCTAGAGAATAATGAAATTGAATTACACCATGTTCGTTTTAATTACTAATCTTTATTAGCAGAGGAGTCTTCAGATTCCTACTAGGATTTCGTATATGTCAGTTTTATGGTTTCATGCAATAATGATCAGTGCTGTGCTATTTATGATAATATCTTTTGATATAAATGATAATTTAATAGGATTTGACTATATTTAATAATCTTATCTGCTAAAAAAGTTGACTTAAAACTTTTAAATCTGAATTAATGTATTCTTTTGAATGCTCATTTAATTTGTTACGTAACAAAATGTTTCTCTTGTATTCGTTCTAATTGCCTGCTGCCAAATGAAATGGCTGCAAAGAAAATAAAAGTTCTGAAATAATTGGAATAATTGATTATCCGGTTATTAGGTAATTTGTCAATATTTCCGTTAAATCACATATACTAGGAAAATTTCATGATTTCATGCATCATATCAAATTTACTTATTTTTCAAATTTTTTTTGCATTAATTGCAATATATTTTGAAATCTCTTTATATATATATATATATATATATATATATATATATATATATATATATCTTTGAGCTGTATATTTTTTACATACAGCATTACTGATAAAATTCACTGGATTTATAATGTCAATAATTATTTTGAAACAATATTACAAATTTAATTTTTTTGGCTTTTGAATGCAAACGATAGCATAATACGGCCAGAAGTCGTTTTAATTTTTACATTTTTTTCACTAAGCTTTGAGGAAACATTGTGATTTTATTGCCATAATTTTATACGAAGTAATAAATTCATTATGTTTGACTTCATTTTTATTACTTTCATTTTCATTGTTTTATTAAATATCGCTTATGTGGGAATAGTTTACTTAAAAAGATATTTGAAAAGATATTTGAAAATACTTTTAAATTAAATAATTAAAAAGATATTTGAAAAATTAAAAAGATATTTGAAAATACTTTTTATTTTATACATAATCTAACGGCCCTCAAATTAGCAAAGATCTATTTATAATAATATAAAAATACATACTTCTTTTCACATGCATCATAATTAGACTATCCAGGATTTATTAACAAGGGCGGAAACTCTGTTGAGAGCTTTTGAATCATTTATATACTCCTTGATTTAGCTAAATCATACAAACTTGTTTCGTCAATATCACTGA
Organism: Argiope argentata; assembly: GCA_026289955.1. Lineage (NCBI taxonomy): Eukaryota > Metazoa > Arthropoda > Arachnida > Araneae > Araneidae > Argiope > Argiope argentata. Next base: position 713,009 of record JAOUZG010030961.1, on the reverse strand, counting down.
AAAATCCAATCAATTTAAAACAAAGCTTAATTTCCTCCACTTTTCATTTTTTAAACTAGAAAATGAGCATCTAATTAAATACTCATTTTTTAAATAAATTGTTGAAAAGTGAGGATTGTACAAAAATATTTACATTCAATACCAGCAATATATGTCATTCACAAACTTTTAATAAATTGTTTTGAAGATTCTATTTTAAAACTTAATTGTTAAAAACTTAAAAATAAAAAGAAATCCTTTATTATGTAGCAAAGTTGATTGTTCCTGCTTAACTTTGGTTTCTTTAGACTTTCCGGTCATGGATGTGCCTTAAGAATTACTTTTTCAATTCATACTATTAATTCACATTGTCCTTATATATTTTTATATATCATGTTCAAATTTTCATTCGTTAATAAAATACTTTTTATTTATCCACTCAAGTTCAAATACATTTTTAAAAACTTGTAGTGGATGACATTTGATGCTGTACAGTTTTTCAAAATATTAATTCCTTAATTAAATGTAATAATTTTTTAATCCTTTAAATAGAGTTTTAGCAGTTAGTAAAAGAAATTGAAATCAACATTCAATAGCTCAAAAGCAAGAATTTCAGTATTTTTCGTGTGAAGGTGAAGAATGCGAGCTCAATTCTTGCAGAAATTAATAATTTTTTGATAATTTTTGCTTTAATTATACATTTTTTATCCAAATAATTTTTGAGAATGGGTTAGCAGTGGCTTAGTAGTTAGAATGAAGGATTTCTCTCAAAAAATGAAACTGAAGAAACTTTAAGCTTTAATTTCAATTCCGATTTCTTACCTTAAAATATTTGCCATCAATTGTTGGTCACTTCTCCTACCTAACCTAAAGATTGAGCTTCTTGTTGAGAAGAAGAATGAAAAATTGAAAGAAATTAATCCACTCTGTATTTTGTATTTAAATTTCATTTAATATTGTATTTCAATTCATTAATTTGTATTCAATTTCATTAATAGTATTTCATTTAATATTTCAATTCTACATATTTATATTAATTGTAATTATTTAATAAAAAGTAACTAAAATAAACATACTTTTTTGTTGACTGAAGTAGGAATTGACTTAAAAATGTGTTTTTTATATTGATTGTTTATTATTATTTATGGTTCTGTAAGAAACAACGAATTTCGCCGTGCTGTAAATTCTTTGTTGTGAATTTTTTTCAATATGAGGGTTAATTAATGACTTCACAAAAAATCCTTAAAGATAAGAATTTTTCATTCTAGAAACATTATTTCTATTCTAGTTTGCTGTTGTAAGGTAACTATAGGAAAAAAAAACTGTTGTTCTGAAAGAAAAGTTACAGTTTTAAAACTTTATTTTATCTACAGATAACTAACTATAACAGAATAATTAAAGGAGATAATTCCACACTTTTAGTTTTGTGAACTTTTTTCATTCGCGATGATTTTTATTTTCGTGTATAACATGTATACGATAAGAAAATACTGTAATGTCAAAAAATCTGAACTCGTGATAGCCACAAATCTTGCCATTACAAACTTTCCCGAGTCAGAAAAAACAGATTTTTGGAACAATGTTTATCTGTGATTACCCTTACTGAAAAACAATTTAAGGTGGACGGATGATATTTGGTATATGATCACAACAAATTTGTAGATTTCTGTTAAATTTTGAAAGAAATATAATTAAAAAAAGTACGTCAGTGCGGCTATCCGAATATAAATTAGCACGATAATTAAAAATTGACAAGAGCGAGATGGGAAAAATATGATAAAAAGATTTAACGTCTATATTGTTGATATGAATAAGATTTAAAACCAAATATGCAAGGAAATGATTTCTGTGCTTTTACAAAAGTGTAAAATACTTATGAAAGTATTACAAATATGCGATAATTGAAAACGACATGACTTAAAAAAAACACCTTTAAAACTTCATATACTTATTGAAATTGTAATTCTGTATCAGATTTTGGTTTTAATAAATTTAAAAAAGGCGTTCATAATTCATATTTGGTTTTCTGATATTTTTACATTAACTACATCCAAGTTAATCGCCAATGATGTAATAGGCTCTTGACTATTGCTCAACAGTGTCATACGATTAATAATGCACATTTATGAGAGATTGTACTAGAAACTTTCGGGGAGACCATTTCCGCTGGTTCAGTTATAAAACATTTACAACCCCATGTAATCATTTATTTTCTCACGGCATCTTCAAGTTTGTATTTAGGCTGAAATTATTCAAATGAAGCGCTGATAAATAATTAATAACGATAAATCCCTATTTATTCCAAATCGCAAACTTTTAAAAAGTCCGATTGAGCAATGCACCTGCTTTACTTTCGTGACTCATATGAATTCCGGACCCATAATCATCGATTTATTTAAACAATCTGATATAATTGCGCGATAGCAAATTTTCGCGATTATTCTTGAAATCAGGACCGGTATAAGAATGTTTAAGCTATTTAAATAAGACACTGACAGAGATGAACGTTTTTCTTTACCTTCCTTGTAGAAAGAATAAAAAGTATTCCTATTCTTAGCTATTTTCTTTTTGCATTACGTTTTGGAAAAGTTTTCTTCAAGTATCTTTTAGATTTGTTATGATAACCTTTCCTTTCTTTACTTGTTCACGCATTCTTCTGAATGCTGTTTTTCACATGCAGTGAAGTAATTTGGGTAAAGCCACCACTGGAATCTGCTATACCTCAAATAAAATAATAATAAAAAATCTAAAGCACATATCTCATAATTACACACCAGAAGAATTTATACTTCAGAATTACTCTTACTGCTATGAAAGCTAAAATAGATGTATTTATTTATTATCTTTGTGCTTACTTATATCGTTGCTGTTGATATTTAATTTTCATTCAATTATTTGCATTTTAATAAAAGTTCATCCTCTCTTCCCTTTCAATTATACGCTGTAGGTTAAATATTTACTTATTTTAAATGGAATCTTGGTTTAAAATGAAATATGAAAAAATGCATATATTATCGAAAATAAATGTATTGCATATGTTAGAAATGAATTAATTGAAAGATATTGTATCTATTTTTCTGAACAGAATAAGTCAAATTAACATTTTATTTAAATATATCAGTATAAAATTTTTTAAGAAATCCTAAAAATTATTCGGTTTTTGAATTACTTTAATAAATATTGTTTGGGTAATCATAAATTGAAAACTTTTCTATGGAGATATCCTTTATTTTATATAATTATTGTTAGCTAATACAAATGTTTGAATGTTAGTATTTTAAATATACTGGGCTATGAACAAAAATTACAGAGTTGCTTTTAGAGATATTATATCTAAGTTCTTCTTACTAAAAGGCCAACAATATTCCTTTTCCGTCTAAAAATCTTTTTCCTAGTGTAATTATCAACTTTTAAGTGAATGAAATTTCAATTTTTTTGAAAATTTGAAAGTTAAATTTTGAATTCTGACTATATACGCTCGGATAAAACTTTTTAGATGTAAACATTATTAATTACCCTGAAAGTTTTGTTTCTATTCAGAATTTTTTGAAAATTATTGCTTTGAAGAGAAAAACGATTTTTTTCTTAAATAAAATCTATCTCTAGAAGAAGAAAGAAAAATTAGCAGAAATGTATAGTGCATTCATTATGTATGCTCATAAATGCATAAATTCTCGATTAGAGACGATTGCACACTACATGCTTCGATTACAAATAAAAAGGAAATTTTACCTATCTTTTGTGCAAAAAAATAAGGCAAATTTATGAATACCGACATCATTTACTATATATTAAGTCGTATGCGTATGCTTAAGTCTCCCTCTATAAATGAAAATTAATTAAAATATTTCCATCGATCATTCAGTGAATTAATTAAGGGATTTGGTTATCCGCAATCGCCACTCCATCCACTTCTGCGAATAAACATAATTTTATGTTTATGAAAAAAAGTTTCTACAAGGTGACTCCCCCCCCCCCCTAAAAAAGGGCGCTGTTTGAAGTTTAAATAAAACAACGTGACAGTTTAGAAATTTACGTTAGCGACCTTGAAGTGCATATGTGCTAGTGGGAAAATCAATCGGCTTTATGCTATCATAGCATATGTTTATAATGAATACAATGCGGAATCAACAGATGGGTTTTTTTTACTTGTGGTTTTTCTTTAACCCCACGATTGAATGCGTCTTTGCTTTCAATACCTGAATTAAGAATACTTGAATGTTCTTCAATGTGTTCACTGAAGTACTTACTTTATATACCTGTGACTGAGGAGTGCATTACTTTCCCGTCTGAAAAATCGCTTCCTTGAATTCTTACACCCGTCATACGCGATGCACCTTCTTTCATAATGCCAATTCGAATAATTGTCAAACTCGCGTAGTTCTTTGCACCCTATTTTAAAAAAACAGTCCGTATGATTGTGAGGATGTTTTTCCCCACAGTCCCCCTCCCCATTCAGTCTTGCGCGCAGACGATTGTCCACCTTATTGCGATGTCAGGCTTCCTTCCGGTTTCTCTTATCCACCCTTACTTCCGGTCTCATCTCCAGTACTTCCGCTTTCTATCGTTTGCAGCTTCTGATGGCACTTTTGTATTTTTAATTTTTTTTCCTAGATTTTTTTTAAGTATGGATCTGAGCATTGAAGTTACGACAAGTAGTGCTTTGTGGTTTTGGGGGTATTATCAGTTAAACATCCCCCCTCCCCCTCTGGTACACTGCGAAGGAATCTATCCTTTTCTTTTTCTCTTTTGATCATTTTTCTTTTTCGAGAACTGTTCTGTTATGAAGCAATATGGAAGCTCTTTTCCGGGTATAATTGGTTTTAGCGCTCTTTTTTCCGGTATATTAATACATTGAAAATGCCCCCCCCCTCTTAAAAGTGATGAGTTTATTGATTAGTTTTTGCTGATAGTTCTTTTTCTACTCCCAAAATTACTTTAAAAGAACTTTTAGAATTTCACTGTTACATGTATTATAAATATGTCTTGAATTTGTATTTATAATTTCACTGTTATATGTCGTATGAATATGCTGTGGATTTATATTTATAATTTCGCTGTTATATCTTGTATGAATATGTTATAAGATATATCGTATGAATTTATCAAATATGCATTTATGGAATCTCCCAAAAAAGGTACTGAAATAATTTCTAAAATAAAAGACAAATATGTATTTGTCTGTGGCCTATAGATGGTAATTTAGGAAAAATTACATGAGTGGAAAAATAAAATACAAATATTGATGGGGTTTTTTTTTGAAAATTCCTTACGTATAATGATGTTATTATGTAATTTTATTGTTGTTTTTGTTATTTATTGTAGTTTTCATATTATCTTTAACATACATTGATGTGATATATTGATATTCATGGATTTTGTATTTAGAATTAAATTTTTACTTTTTAAATAAATATTACTGTAGCAATCACACCCTATATTAAAATTGAAAATAGCAAAGAAATAAAATTGAATTAACTTCTCTTTCAAAATAAATAAACTACTTTTATTGTTTTCTTCCTTTCAAGTTTGTTTCTGAAAAAATGTGTAACCTAATAGCGCAATTGCCGAGCAGAATTGTTACAATATTGAAACACATTAAGAGTATCGAATATCATAGAGCTAACATAAAATATCGTGCATTAATAGGGTAATAATTAGATTTTTACTAAATAATTTTGTGTATTGTAGGCAAAGCATTAGTAAAATATATTTATAAATAGCCATTTATGAATGCCATGCATATGTTTAATCTAAATACAAATACTTCAAAGCACTTAATTTCTTTTTAAAAAGAGGATTACTTGAATTGCTAAACCTTTATCTTAGTAAAACTACTTAGTGTATTACGATGAATGAGTCATAATTTAGCTTGTTTAGAGGAATAATTGAGATTTTGCTGAACCTCTGTAGTATATAAATTCTTAACATGTCGATATTATTAATCTCATTATTTTATAAAATCAAAACAGCATTTAGATATAATACTTCTTCAAAACATATATAGTAAGTCTACTTTTACACAGTTTTATTGTATTTTTAGCAACAATCGCAAATAAAACATCCATAATTATATATTTAATTCATTCTTTTATAAAATACTATAATAAGGAATTTCTATTTTAATTTTAGGTCCTCGAAAGGAACAAAACTTCTTACGTAGGGGATCTAGTCCAAGTTACCGTGGCGAAGTCTTCACAAAAACTTCAGGGACTTGTCGGACACGAATTATCAACCGATTCTGTCAGCAACCAGTCTCTTGAAGGAGAAGAAAACGCCAACAGTGACGAACGTATCAGTGATTTTGTAAAAACCATTCAGAATTACCGCAAAAGCTTTAGTAGCCCTTACTTTAATGGTGATTCTGACGAATTCTTCGAAGATAACTCTAAAGAATCGGCTGAATTTTCTTGTAAAGAAATAATCGGGAACTTTGAAAATTCCAGAAGTGAAGATTTAGAAGACAGCTCAGAATATTTGTCGCCCGATAATAAATATTTGTATCAGGAACAATATAATTCTCGCAAAGAATATAATTTCACACCAGCATCTAAAATGTTTATGGCACAAAGTAGAATGAATACTGGTCCGCATGACAGCATGATAGGAGGTGGTTTAAATAACGGTTATGCTCAACCTGGACATTTTGGAAACCCAGGCTATTTTATGGGTCAGCCATCGGGCACCCAATCTATGTATAGCTACCCAGATACGTCTTGTCGGATGGCAGTTTCTGCAACCGAGCTTAGTCAGAACTTTAACAGAGCGGCTACTTACGAAAATGATCTCAGACTTAATTACCATAGCCCAAACACAGATTATAGTGCAAATTTTGCAAATCCTAATTCCGGGTCTTGTTATAACAGCCACTGCAACACGGACATGCGCATGGGTTACAATAACGCAAATGGCAACTCCATCGGTGATGTTAATTCAGTCAGTTACCCTGGAGGAGTAAATGGGTACCATCAAAGTGGTCATCTTAATAATACTCTGTATCATCAACCACATCAGAATGCGAAGTCTGATTGCTCGACTGATGTATTTGCCAAGCCCGCTGCTTTTGCAGAACATTGTCCAAGTGTGCGCAGCAAGGTTGATATTGCTAGGCCTGTAATGCCATCCAGCCAAGATGCTGTCTCAGTAAAAACTGAATTAGTTCGTAATCATTGTCCATTTACTCTGAGTGGGAGTACCAATGGAGCTTATAATGCTCCTGATCAGCAACATATGTTTATGGGAAGCGTCCCGTCATCGATAGCCAAAGACGATTGTTATAGATCTCGAATCCCATCCACCGCAGTGACTGCTTATCCATCATCAGGACCAGGTATTCAGCACAACCACCCTGCTCCTCATCAACAATTCATTGATACATCAAGGCAGCCATGCTTCAAGGTAGGGAGCAATGCTTCATCAACGAACAATATCCCAAATGCTAATGGCTCTTACGAACCGCTAACTCCACCACCGTCAGAACCGAATACAAGCCCTCCATTAGAAAGCTTACCGAGGAAAACCCCTCCGCCTCCCTATCCGGCACCATTTTCCGCATCAAAAAATGGAGAACTTCCTACTCAGACAAAGTACAACAGAAGAAACAATCCCGATCTTGAGAAAAGGCGAACACACTTTTGCAACTTTCCAGGTAAGTTTTTTTTCCATAATAGAATAGTAAAATATAATTAATAACAGATGTAAAATCAAATACAAAATTGTAAAAATAATAATTAAATTTGTTGATTTCCAAATGCGCGATAGTATTAACAGACAGAAATTCTAAAAATAAACACTCTTGCCAAGATTTATAAATTATTTGAATGAGATATTTAACATTATAATATCAAATCCCAATAACTCATGGTGCGATTTCATAGTGTGGTATCAACTTTAAAAGTTAAATAAATCTGATAGGCTCCAAATAACTTTATAACAGTAAGAAATAAAACTCTCCACTTTCCAAAAAAGCATCCTTCCTTGTTTTATAAGAAACCAAAAATATTGTGAAAACCGAACGTTAAACACAGAACTTGAGAAAAGTGAATATGATGGAAACCTTAACGTCAATCTGGATAGTCAATATAGATCTGGAAGAAAATGAATAGAAGTGTTATACAAAATTTTTATTATAGAAAAGATAAAAACACAGTATTATATTTTATATTTTTCTACAAGACAGGACGGTGTTGGTGAAAAACTGGAAAGATCATTCGTTTTTAGTGACAGATGTCACATATTAACCTCATTATTTTAACTAAAATGTCCTTATTCTTTTATTGCAAAAACTACATCCAAAAACTTATCTTTAAAATATTAAATGTACATTTCGATATTTTCTCTCGTTGAAAGTTTTTTGCACTTTTTGCAAAGGCAAATGTTTTATTGCAGTCATTTGTTGTTACTCCGTACGTGTTGTATAATTGATATTTTGCCTTACCAGATTATAAACTGAAATTTTTTTAATTAACAAAAATAAATTTTTTAAAACATATTTTGTTAATAAACAAATTTCTTCAGTGCTGCTTTAGATCATGTTTGGGATCTGCGATTTAAAAAGTTAAGGGGAAAAAAAGTTTGAAAACTTTTAAGAAATGTAGTATTCTTTACGCCTTCATCGCTGTAATAAATACGCAACATTGATACTTCAAAATCTCCCATTAAGACTTTTATGCTATAAAAATGACAAAGGGATTTCAGTCATAAAAGACGAAATAAAGTGTATTTTAGGTTAAATCAGTTGTATTCTGTCATAAATTTGTACAAGAATATACTATCTTTTAAGAGAAATCGCAAACATCTTTAGTAATTCAGGATTGTTCTGATAGTTGATTAGTTAAAGAAAAATATATTTATGTGATATACTTTTCTATAAATTAGTTTAAACAGTTTGATATGATTAAAACAAAATTTTCGTGGTTAAATTTAACTTTCCTTTAGTTCGAAGATATATAGTCAGTGATACTAAACCTAAGAATCTTTATTTCTTTCTAGTTAACTCTGGTCCTTTCTGTTTCAGAATAAATTAGATAAAATTCGTAATTGGAAATACTTAAAATTTCGTATTTTTGATACACTTTTCGTAAAAATATGGGCTAGAAACTGGATGATCATTGATAAATGTTATTAATTAAATAAAAATGATTTTTTAAACTTTTGTTTTAAAAACATTACTTGAAAAGTTTGAATAAATAAGCCTAATACCAAGAACGTTCATTAAACCACGTGACAGAATTTACTATCACTAATTTTTAACTCTTTGTGTGTATTTTCACTTCTTGTCTTAACCAATTTCACAACGAATCAGAAAATAATATTCAAATAATATGTTGACATTTAAATCCGTTATGAAATATGAAATGAAAGGAACTTACGGGCATGAATTTTTCAATAATCATTTCAATCACTTTCTTTCTAAATTAAAGAGTGATAGTAACTAATTCCAAAAATCAAAATCTTCAGATCTTATGTATGTCATTTTCCACTAATAACTAATAATTTAGTTTTATATTTTACACATTATCTTAATTTATATTGAAAGATCATAAATATCTGCAAATATCATGAATATTACTTTATCATTTATTACTCTATTTGCTCGATTATACAACTGCATTATAAATTATTTTCTACGATTATTTTCTTTTCATGGCATGAAGAAAAATTTTCCGACTAAGTTGAGATTGTTAACTTATTCCAGATCCGAAACGGGTTATTTTTAAAAAATTATCTGAGATCCTAATTGCAGATTTAATCTTAATACATTAATCCAAATTCTTGTTTGTCAATATTGCTGTGAAAATGAGATACCTTACTACAAAACTTTCATTAGTTACTCTCTAAGAATGACTTTATTAAAAAAAAGATAACTTTCACATTGTCTACGTAAAAAAGAGATAAATACATCTCTCTCTCTCTATGTGACCTAAATGCTAGATTGACTGATCATTTAATAGATTGTGAATTCCGTGAATTATTTATGTGAAAAAATGATAATGACAACGATGAGAGATGTCGATTATGGAAATCGCAACTAAACATCGACGCCCTTCAAAACACGATCGGCTATTATTGGAATTAACAAAATCGGCGAATGACCGTGAATTAAACATTGTTAGTGACTGCATGGTACAGCATTATTTAGAACATGAATTATACGTTACCACACGAGCCAGTTTTACTGAGTGTGCGATTCAGAAGATTAGTGAGAACTTAATTACAATTTTTTCGTCCCAAGACTCTTTGAGTGGAGCCTTTTTATTGCTTTCTATATTTTATCTGATCTTTTAATGATCATTTAGAATGAGATGTGTCTTATTCACATGACGTCGTTGCTCAATTATAATAAAGCAAAAATATACGTTAGAGCCGCTGGTGTACGTTTTATCATGAAAAGCAAATCTAGCGTTAATATTTCCCATTAATTGCCGTGGTGGAGAAATTAGAAGATCTTTTTTTGGTTTGATAAAAATAAGTGGAAACAATATTAGATAGCGATAGTTTAATGTGATTGGATTTTCCTTGTATGTTATTAAAGCCAATTTTTGAGATCCTTATCTTGCTTCAAATCTTAAAGAAATAACAATGAGCTTATACTTAATAGTTTGGTAAAAATAAACTGAATAGTTAAAGAGAGAGAAGATTTGTTATTCATCTGTTCTGAAGGGAAAATTAATAACTACATCATTTGTTGTTTGAATTTTTAATTTAGAATAAGTCTCGCTTTAAAATTTTGTATTAATTGAATTGAAATAATAAGTTTCAGACTTCATAGAAAAAATGGAATCAACATTACTACGTTTAAAGGAATTAACTTATTCAGTTATGCTTATATTCAAATAATAAAGGGGAGAGATAAATATAATTTTCAGCTTTCTGTTTGGCAAAACACATTTAATGAACAGTTAGTTAGTTTAAGCTTTCTGTTTAACTTTAAGACAGAAGAAAATTTTTGCATAATTAAATAATTCAAATACCAATTTCATTAAGAAAGAACATTTCTTTGTTGCCAGTATTACTTTTTGAGGTGATGAAAATATTTTTAAATTAGAGTTTTTAGTGGGTGTGATTATTCATTAGCGAGATTCATTATTTTCTTAGAATACAAACTAATCTAACGCTGAAAAGACTTTATTAAAACTAATGCCTAAGTTGTCTTTATCATTATTAAAACTAATGCCCAATTTGTCTTTATCTTTATTAAAACTAATCCCCAAGTTATCTTTATCTTTCTTAAAACTAATACCTAAAACCAAGAAATCAAACTAAATTGAAAACTTTTTTGGCATTACTGACAAAAAGAGCTTAACTATAATACAGCAGAAAAAAGTAATTTATTTTACTTTTATAAAATCAATCAGTAATTAGTAAAATAATTTTTGTGTTTGCTCTAATTTTATAATGAGTTACTTTATGTCTTTTAAGGAATATTTAAATAAAATCATAGTTTTATTTTCATCCAATTCTTAAAACTGCTATTTCTGAATAATTTTATAATTATTTCTTTCCCTTTTTCAACTAGGAAGTGTATTTATTTTAATACGTCGTCCCGTATAGAAAAAAAAATAAAGTATTCATTATAATAATATGAAAGTTAGAAACTAAGCAGTAAAACCTCGACTAATCGAACTCGGATTACCCGAAATTTCTCTGAAGTCGTAAATCTAAGAAGCATATATTGTTGTACTAAACGTAAATAATATTGAAAATTTTCAAAATTACCGATTTTTTTAACGAATAGTATGCTATTTTTAAAACTAAGTATACATTGATGTACTAACTGTAATCCTAAAAATGTAATCTTAACTTTAATAAAGAACTAAAGAACTTTAACTAAATAACGAACTTTAACTAAAATGGCATTTTGGTCTTAACCTCAAATCTCAATCTTAACCTCAATTGCCCTAACTTCAAAACATTTGAAAATTACATTTTGTTATTAGATATAAACTAGTAATATATGTCCATGACTTAATTGAGAAATCTTTATTAAAATTATCTTTATCCTCCCATTTATAGTTCGGTTAACGTGGCTGTATAGTACCTACATAGAAATCACGTACTGAAACAGTATATTTTGATATATTTCTTAAATCTAAATAAGCAATCTGAAATCTTAAATAACTTTTTGCTTAATGTACGCATAGCACGCTATCTGTTTCTTCTGTTATCTAAAATGCGACAACATTCGATTATCTTTTCAATAAAAACTGACGTATCTGTATGAGGGATTTGAAAAACGAGTAGGATATTTTGTACGCACGTATGCACGTAAGTACGTACTTTTTGCATTACGACATATTTTAAATAGATACGAAAGGAAAATGAATTATGTTTATAAAAAATATTTTCCTATTATTTTCTTTGTCCCCCCCCAGATAGAGAATTAATTTAACTTAGTCATTTTTAATTTGTAGTTACTTTGCCGCTAGTTGAACTTATAATAATCACGTATGAAAATAATATAATTCGTGTAATATATTTTTATATTGAAATAAAAAAAACCCTGCATTTTTATTAAAATTTTGTTTAATATACTAATGACGCAATTGCTTTCTGCTTCTTCTAATAACCAAAATTGATAAATATTCGATAAAGTTTTATTGCTTCAATATTCTTACTTAACACGGCAAGCGAAATTTAAAAAAAAGAGATGGTTATTCTGATTGTCCATTCTTGCTGAGTTACGACGTATTTTGTATTGATTTGAAAGGAAAACGAACTGTTTCCTTCATTTTAGAAGAGTTGTTTCCTGTCTAGTCCTCTGTCCAAAATAACGAATCAATTTAGCCTAGTCATTTACTTCGTAGTCAACCCAGTATGGCACGAGTTAAGCGAACACCAAAATTGACTGTAGTTGAGACTCCCTACGTTTGCAAGCAACCGTAATATATACTGCCTATCTCGAAGTAGGTTGCCTCTAGTTGATCAGAAAGTTAACCTTTTCTTAATGGGTTCTGGTCGCATAATGATTTCATCAACGGAACATAGGACGTGCAACGCAGGAACTTCACGCTGTGGATATCAGCGGGTTAGTTGTATTTTTACGAGGATATTCGGCGTTCCCCAGCAGGCTGATGTTTAAGGAGTGGGGAAGACCTTTACATCATGTAAGCCAATTTCAAAGCATTTAATTCTGTGGAGATCGAAAGCTATGATAGTCCGAACTGATTTAAATCTTTTCAGTAGTCGCACCATGCTCTGAGCCGTCATGTTGCAAAATGTAGTATTTAAAAAGTAAAGTTTGGAAGGTTATGCTGAGTGATATCCTGTGACATTTCTCAACCTTTGCAACCTCTCTTCATTCTGCAACCTCCTCCTTTATTTTCCGTAAAATTTAAGCAACTACCTTTTTGTAGCATTAATCACTGAGGATGAGTAAAGAGGTAAAAAAAAATATTTTTAGCATAATTATGTTAGTTTTTGCATTTTAAAAAATATATATTCGGGTTACTCATCAATAGGGAGCTTCCTAGTCAATAAGAATTTTTATTCTTTACATACATTCGTTTATATATTTTACGTCGAATTAAATTTAATTACTTATTTCTAAGTAGTATGAATCGTTTTAAGCTTTCTAAATCGATATTTCAATATCAATCAGGTTTTGCATTCAGTTATTTATATATATATATTTCCTTAATTTTAAATATTTACTGTTTCGTAATTTATTTAGTATCATTAAACTGAATATAACTTCAGCTGTAGCCCTCAAAAAATAAGTTAACTAGATAACTTTACAATGCGTCGATATTTTCTAAGTTAATAATGGGGAATTATTTTGATACTTGGTAAAAAATATTCCACAAATGCGGGTATATTTTACAAGAAATGTCCCTTATTTCCTAAAAGTACTTTTATTGTTACTTCATGTTTAGAAATGGTTAATGTTTCAGTAAAATCGTAAATATTTGTGGTTCATGTACCAAAATAGTAAAAATTGTTACGTTTTATAGATATCGTGATAAGCTTTTGCTATTACCATAAATTTGTCTTCACTATCGGCAATTATTTGTATCTGCAGAAGAATGCTTCTATTTGTTTTCAAACGGCAATAAAAACTGTATAAATTTTTTTATAATTTATTCTTTTTTTAAATTATAAATAAATGCGATTACGGCTGGAATAGAAATATTTGTGCATTTTGATTCCTGAAAAATTCACTGATAACTTCAAAATTTCAGTTGTATGAAGTTTTTACTGACTTCGAACATATATAGGATTCATCTTTGTGTATTTGTATAAAGTCGTATCACAAATCTATCCTAAATTAAGGCTGTTGCGTCTTTAACTGAATTAAAAACATTCAGACATAATCAAAAATTCTATCAGATTTGCAGAAATTGAGCAAAAATTGTGAAAGGAGAAAATCACGTTTAATAAATAATTTTTCTTTCTATATAGATTTATATCCCCATAAATATTTAGGATTTCTATGCCAATATTAGGAAGTAAATCGCTTAGGGCTTGCCAGATGATCGCTTGGAACTGATTAAAACATGAAATGATAAGGTTATAAATAAGAATTTATCTCGAAGTATTCTGTTTAAGTACAAACTACATTAAGCTTATGTACCTCTATAAAAATTCAGGTATATTTAGCTAAAATATTATACTACATTTCAATGTTAATCATAATCAAATCCGATTGAAAGGAAGAAATCACGAGGAAGGGAGATTTATTCAAAAATCTCAAAAAACTATCCCATTCCATTTAGACTGTCCCATTCCCATAAAGATTTCCCATTCTGATTCTCGTAATCACTGATTCGAATTAAAATATGATTCAGCCAATTCACATATAATCGCCATTCTCGTCTAAAATAAGCTATCTCCTTAATTAAAATCAAGTCATTCCATATATTGTCTGATACATTTGAAAAGAAAGTTAATAAAGAAAATGACTCTTTTCCATCAATCACTATCTAAAGTGACACAAACCTGTCGTCCTGATGCATCATTAATGTCAACTCTTGGAACAGGCTGTGACAAAGGAGACAGCTACTGAAGTGGAAAAGTGTTTGTCTGTTTAAAATACAGTAAGCGACACAATTACGACTGCGTCTCTTGTGACATCTGGCTGGACATGTTTGGCGCATACTGATGGGCGTTTAGCTTGACGCCAATGAAACAGTAGCTGAACGAAACAATTCTATTTCTTTCGTTTCTGTGAGTTTCCACGCCCTCTTATTTACTATTCATTCTTTGTTTGATTTAGTTACTCAACAAACACCTTTTTAAAACCTTTTGAGTTTTTATGATTAGTTTCGAGTGATTAATTTGTTTCATTGGATATGCGTCGGAAAAGGAATAAAGGTGTTGATTAAGTGATAGTCTATTATAGGTTTACCTGTCTTGTAACATTTTGCATGACATGCTGAAAACATACTGATGGGCGTTTAACTTTCGATGCACGACAAGCGAATGAAACAATACTATTTCTTGCGTTTCAATTTCACGCCCACTTGTTTACTGTTTGTACTTACTTCCATGTGACAAGATATGAAAAACTGGTCTGCAATTTATCTTTGCTTTATTTTTTTGTACTTCAGTATGTAAATAATTTATATTGATTGCGAAAATCAATTTTTTTTCTTTATAATTTTCTAAAGTAATTGAATCATATTTCATTCACGAAAGGACGTTTGGTTTAGTAAGAAAAGTGAAAAAACATTCGACTCTTTTCAGTGTTAGGAAGAAAAGAGAAATAATTGACGAAATGTTTTTTAAAAATTTTGGCTCTTTTTGATTTTTTCCCTCTTCTGATTGATGACGTGCGGAATAAGCACACGGTACTTTGAAAAATAAAACTCCATTTAGCAATTAATGTATTTTTCAATCAAATATTAAAAAACTGTTGAAGTAATTAAAATGATTAAGTTGTATTGACTTTTAATTCTTATAGCTAAATCAGTATTGATAAATGTGGTTTACTTTGTATATTGTTTTGAAATGGGTGTCCCAAATTGTTCTTTCTTTACGTTATTCTAGTATTCTTACTTTTGCATTGTTTCTTTTGTATTTAATTCCGTGTTAACCTTCCTTATTTAAGCATGCATATATATATATATATATATATATATATATATATATAAAGAGAGAGAGAGAGAAAGAAACTCAATATTCTTTTCTTGTAGTCGTATTACCATAGAACTGAAGTATATTTGTTCTTTTTTGCTTTAAAATATTTGGAATAATATCTGACCATCTGTACTTAAAACTATTTATTTCGGAAAGAGTATTAAAGGCACCTTGTAGTATTATTTTAGGGCTTACCTTGTCCAAAATTCTTTATGTAATCCCTTGTGGTTTTTATCCCTAACGCGATTTTGTAAACTTACGATTAATGAACAGAACTGCAGGTGGTTTTCAACGCTCTTACGGACACGCATAAAAACGTCAGTTCTTCTAGCATAATAATAATGTGTGTTACTATTAATCATAAAGCTGTGTGTTTTTTATTTAAAGCTATGGTGGATGGGAGCATCTTATTTTTTGTTTATGTTCGTTGGATACTGGTAAAAGAGAATATGTAGGTAGATGAAATAGGGGTGGATGATTGTGGGTTGAAAGAGGTTAAAAAGGGTAGCCGATGGAGGAAAAATTGTTGGAAAGCTTAATGGATGGCCCTTTTTTACATATTTCTTTGATATACGGCCAATGTAAAGTATTTCGCATCAACATATCATACATGTTTCGCTAATTATGAAAGGCTATATTTTCATTACAGAAAATCAGTTTTTACTATGTTTTTAAAACTTTATTGAAGCAGGTTTTGTACTCGGTTGTTTGATTAAAGGTATAAGAAAATGTTCTGATAAAATAAATATATATTGTATGAAATTGTACAATATATATATTTGATGATTTATCTTCTATTTAGATAAATTGGAAATTTGTTAATAACAGTCCATTCTACTAATAATAAATTTCATTGAAACTTCGGATAAAATTTGCGTAAACATATTAAGAAATCAGAGGTATTGTTTTCTGTCCTTTTTACATTTTCCAGTTGTATAAATTAAAATAATTAAAACTATATCATAATGTGCTATTCATCTTAGCTGATATTTTTTGGTAAAAAATACATATACCCACTGCAAACATATCTAGACATATATGAATAAAAAATATAACCACATATTATAGTATATATGTATGTTTTGTGTGTTATAAAATATTTAATGAATTACCTGGAGAACTATCCCTTTCTACGTGCTTATTTTCTTCAGGACTTCATTATAATTTAAATAATATACGATCAACTTATTCCATTTATAATTTTGGAAAGGAAAATTATTGGAGTGTAAATGCCCAATTTTTTGCTAAAATTCTTAAAATTGTGGATTTTAGATTGCTTTACTTTCCATTTGTAATAAAAGTTTATAAATATCTATCCTTTTTATTTTAATTTTAATTTTTGTTGTTATTATATATATATATATATATATATATATATAATTTAATCTGAATTCTTTTTTCTAGGTTGCAATAAAGTTTATACAAAGAGTTCTCATTTGAAAGCCCATCAACGGATACATACAGGTAAATTGTTACTTTTTTTTACATTAAGCAATAAGTAATCCTTGTATTGTACTTTAGTAAGCAGAATTAAAAAACTTTTTTATTTTTTAATAATATTTTCTTTAAAAAAAGAGTATTTTAAGTAATTTTATCGGTGTAGTAATAAATCTTTATTTTTTTAATGTAAAATAACAGGAACAAATATGTTTGAATGAGCATCGAATTATTTTTTTTAATATTTTATGTGACTTAGTATAAGTGATAATTATTTTGATCCAAGATCCTTAAAAATATTTTGATACATTAGCTGATATTTAATGTTTGATTTTTAAACGACAGCAATCTTGTTTTGATATAAAATAAATTGGAATGAGAAACTTAAACTTCATCAACAGATAAGTATGTGAAAAGAATCTTCGGTTTTTCGTCTTGTAATACATGTCATAAGATAATCCTTGCTTATAAAATTAGTATTTAAAAACCACTTAATTTGTGAAATTAAATGGTTTTGTGAATTTAATTGTAATGTGTCAACTAAACATTTTCAGTTTTAACTTATAAGTCGTATTTATTTTTATTTTTATTGGGCCTCTTAAAATGCCATGTCTAAATGCTTCCCTAATGCAATGACTCTTAAAATGCTTGTCTCTTAAATGCTAAATGCAATGTCTATTAAAATGCTGGTCCCTTAAATGCTAAATGCAATGTCTCTCTTAAATGCATTTTATGTCTAGAGATCTGCGCTGACTTTAAGTAGAAACTGCATAAGCTATAGTTAAGGGACTTCACTTGGGGGGGGGGGGGCTTTTAAAAGATCAGTGAGAAAGAGTCATTCAGTGAGAAAGACCATTAAGTGTACTATTTAAATGGTCTTATAAGCTCCTAAATCTTAAATAGTTTAAGGCCTTGTCAATCTAAATACAAATTGCTGGAGATAAAACTACCTTACTTGTTAACCTCAGAAGTCCCATATAACCGATGATTTAACAAAAATCTGGAGAATTCTCGTTCTGAATTAATAAAAACTATGATAGTTCACTAGCTCTCTCTTTTCTGCTTTGTACACTCATAGGTAGTAGCCTGCGCCGTGCATAAAATACTTCTATAATAGAAAAACCATAGTTAAACTTCGTAATACGTGAACTAGTTACTATAACTTGGCTAATTCAAAAAACCTCCAATAAACTTCAATGGGAGTTATATATGAAACTTAGAATAAAAACATTGCTAGATTTGACCATGACTGTACTCTTCATTGAGCGTCTCTACGTTCCAACAGAGGATATTTTTGCTAGTGTATATAAATCTCAGTCAAAAATATTAGCGTTATTAAAAGATAACACTTATCCGATTCCTACGGATGTGATTGTCGTGCCGTTTAAAATGCCGTGAGAAAATAATCTCTGCTGCTCCTCTTGTATAATTTATCCCGCTAAACGTCACTTAAGGTGCCATTGTTGTTATTAAACGAAGCAAAAAATACCTGTTACATATTCAAAACTGGAAATGTTAAATTTGGACTAGTAGCTTGAAAAATGACTTTTAATACAAGAATCGCTGCTCAGTCCGATGAAAGGCTTGTCACATAAAATTAATGTACTGGAAGCACTTCACAATAAACACGACACGACATCGTTTTTTTATCCCCGTAACTTTTCTAGAACACGCCATCCATATAAGCGAAAACATAGGTGTGTTAGATACGCCTTTAAAAACCTGACTTACAGTTATCTTTTCATCACATTCTTAACGCTTCCTTTCAGCAATGGTGCTTAGCACATCTGAACTCATCTTAATGTTACAATACTGACAATGCCATAATGACCCACAGGTAAAAGCGCACAAGCACGGAGATTAACAGCGACGGAGCGGATTTTTTAATCCTTTTGTTACTGAAGAAGGGTGAAAGAAATTATGTTTTCATATCTTTTCTGAAACCGCTCAAAGCCTCCATTGTAAGATCCCGAAATTGCCGCAAAATGGGACTTAGCGGAGATTACACTAATCTCTGTGGAAATTCGCGTGCCGAGGAGTTTTTTTGTTAACAATATCCACTTTTTTACATATTATTGATAAAAAAAAGAGAGAGACGGTGCTGAGGTTGAAGGGGGGGGCATTTGTGTATATGTGTATGAATGTCTCTGCATGTGGAAGTTGGATATATACGTATATATATAATATGCATGTGCCTAAAAGTCTCACGCCTCGATGTTTGGGGCTTTGTGCTAAGCTTCCCCCTCTTGATTTTTTTTTCATTATTTTTGGTCCTTTTTTTCCGAAACGAGAGGGGGGGAGGTAAGATGTCGTTCTACTTCCGAGTTGTCTAGGTCCTTTAAAGATTTCCTTGAAAATGTGACTTTTGGGTCTTTAAGGGACCTGCATAAATTACGCTACTTCAGGACTTAGGTGGCATTCGTCGTGTGCTGTGCTATTTGAACTATGAATAGGCATTACAGAGACGATAATAAAATGAGATGATTATCGGTGGATGCAGGGATTAAGAGATGGTTATCTCTTGGCTTTCATTGAGGGTTTTTTTCCCCTGGTTTTGTAGGGTATGGTATGGTTACGCGGTTTTTCCTTTTACGTTTTGTTGTATTCTATAGTTTACGAATAAAAGATCGTTTTTATGGTTTTGTATAAAGTACACGTTTCTTAAAATAACCTATTTTATTTTCCCGTGTAATGCATCGAGAAAGGAAAGCAAATACAAAAGTAACAATTGACTTTTCCTTGTATCGCTTTAAAAATGATAAAATCTGTCAGGTAACGGAAATATTTTTTATTTTACGGTTTAAAGAAGAATTACTGTGGTTTCGGTAAAAAAAATGATACATATACGCATGGTAAGATTGATTTTTATATTGAAGAGAATACCCAGGCAGAAAATTATAAAGTTATTGCCAAAAATAAATACTTATTAAGCTTTGTCTAAAGAACCATGACTCTCATGTGATATCCATTCAAATTAAGATTTTAAACCAAGGATTTATGTCTGAAACTTGACTTCATCATTTAATATTTTGTCCAAAAAATGAGTGACATTTCTGATATCGTAGAAGGACAAATTACTTAAAAGTGTCTTATCAGAATGTATTTTCTAAGTTTTTAAAAACTTTAATACAAAATAAATGAAACAATCATATTACACTCAAAAATATAGTATACAAACCTTAAAAATCTACAGGTATCTAAAAAATATCTACCAGTATTAAAAATTTCTGCTTGCAAACAAATTATAAATATATAAAACATAAATAGCTATAGTTTATTACTCTTCTAAAGCGATAAATATTATTCACGAAAATTATATATTTAATGTCTGAAAGAAGGTAAAATAATTTTACCTTTATTCTAATTATTTAATAACTAAGATAAAGGAAACTGGTTTTTTTCTCAGTATTATTTTCATATCAGATTTACGAAAGTTACTTTTCATTTTGTTCAGATCTGAATTTTTATTCAAATGATTTACTGCATTTTCTTTAATAAAAATATGAATAGATTATCACATAAAACTATTTTAATTGAATATGGCATCAGATGAGGAATAAAAAAAAGTATCCTAAATACAATAAAAGAGTTACAGCATTCAAAATGTTAAATACATTTTGGAAAAGTGAGAAAATGTTTGTAAATTAATGTTTTTTTCCTCTTCATCTCGATATTGTAATTTTGACTGAGTACTTTAAAACAAAATGTGCAAAATAAACAAATGAACAAAATAAACATTTGTAATAATTTTAGTTGACTTTTGATAAGTTTATTAGAATTCACCGGTACTTTTAATGCCATTAAGTCTTAGTTTTTTTCGAATTTTAATGTTCTTACACCATTTCACTTCAAATCACCAACCATAATTTTAAAACTTCTAGATTTTAAGTTCTGAGTATAACTTATTCTACTATAGAATGTATAATATTTTAGATTTCCTAATTTGGCTCTATAAAAGATATATCTATGTAGTTCGAAATTGTCTTCTTTTTATAATCTATTTAAATAAATTTTCCTTCTCCGATTTAAACAGCAGTATGTCTAAATGGAAGGAAATATTTGTATTAACAGATATCTAAATGATATTTTATTTGGGAAGTAGATTTATTTTTTGTGAAATCCAAAGTTATCTTCCAGGGAAAAGGACTGATATCGCAAGCTCGGTTAATACTTCTAAACAAATCGCGTAAAATAGCAAAATATTTATATAAAAATGATTTCTTTATGTTAAATGTTATACGGAAATAATGTTGAAAATGTCTGTTTTTCTATATTATTTCTAAATATTCGAAAATTACGTCAAGCATTCGATTCTAAATGAACTGCTTAACATAAACCAGGTCATTTTGCCCTTCCTCCTCTCTTGAATTATTGAAGAAATAAAATAAAGCAAATATATTGCAGTAATTTAATTTATTCTTACACATAATAAGTAATTTATTTTGTTATATTCTCATACATTTTGTGGTTAGTGTACTAAGTTATATTTAAAATTTCTTATGCACGAAGCACACTTAAAGTGTTGCAGTCTCTTCTTTTTTTAAATCTTTGGATCGAAAAACATACTTTTGAAAACTTGTATGTATGTATATATATTTGTAAACAGAATAAAGATATTAGAGAATGAAAAGTATGAGATGAGAAAAAGATATTAGATAGAAAAATAAAATAGTATAAGTATACCTTTACACCAAAATTGGATATTTGTGACAATTTTTTCTATGAAGTTCTTCAATGGTAAAATTGTCTTTCAGAATTATTAATTTTAAAATACAACTGGCTAACAGGAGATTATATAAAAAATGTTGATATGTGTTAAATTGAGCACCAAATCTTCCAAATCATACTCTGTCTATCTAGTAATGTGATATCTTCTAACTACGATGATCTAAACGAATAAAATGTGATACGTAAACTTAACATTAAATTTGTTGACCTCTGTTAAATTAACTAAACTAAAAACAAAAGCTAAGTTAACTAAGCTAAAAGTTAATTTAACTAAACTAAAAGTTAAAATAACTAAGATAAAGACACAACTCGCCATGCTGTTGAAATACAGAAAATCTAGGGAATAACACTCCCAATTTTTAAAATTAATTTGCGTAGATCAAAAATGATATTTTTAAGAAATTTGATCTTTGTTGAGGCCATATGAAAAGAGAATTTTAATCTCAATTTAGGAAAACATCGTATTCTACTGTTTTTGTTATATATACTCTTTTTTTATCATTATTATCACAATAATTCCTCTTTTGTATGCTTTGTGAATGCTCATTTGGTGAAATACCAGTTGTTGTAGATAACATTATAGTAAAAATGTGATCTTGAATTTTGATGAAAGGGATGCGGTCGATTTATCTTAGCAGAAGCAAATCTCTTCTCACCAATTACTCACGATACGTGGGTGCTATCGTAGAATGATCTAAATATATTCTAAGTTCGCAGTGATAATCTATTGACATGTTTACTTTATCTGACCATTCGCTTTAACATGACTTTATTTCCTGTCGTACTATCTTTAGAATCAAGCTTTATCAGTGTATTTCTAGGTAATAAAGTATTTTTGCTAGTCTTTATCTATGATTTTATTTTATTATGACACATATACGGTCTGTGAGAAAACTGAATTATGATTTCTCTGTTGTATATGAATATGTTGGTGAATGTCGTATCAGCGTTGGAAGTTAATTTGGTCTTTTATATTTGAGCGGAAATTAAATTCATTTTATGCCTTTAGATCCCTGATTAAACTACGCTAAATTTTGAGAATTGATTTACCGTTAATATAGGCGCCTTATTGTGCATGTATGTTTTTGATTGGATTCTTCTTTCCCTACGAATTAATGACTTATTGAAGTAAAAATCATCGAATTTTAGTTACTGGAGTTTTAAAGAATTTTCATTGAAATTTAGACTGTGGCTACTAGCTAACATGATTGCATGCGCTAGTTTTGAATATCATTTGGCTGTCGTTATTTGTTCCTTTTTAAAAATGTTTTTTTAAAAAAATTTCAGTTATTGTCGATTGCTCATTCTACAGTTTGTAAAGAGAATTCTTTCAACTTTCTTTATAATGAAGACGATTGTTTGTCATAGGAAAGCTGATACATTTGTTACCTCTTTTAAATTGTTACATTCATAGTCGAAGCATTGCAGAAATGATAACTTGCTTGATAATAAATGGCTATAAAATTAGATAACTGAAATGTTTTAGGGAAACTGAAGTCCTAAAATATTGAAATAATTCATATCTAAAAACTATTCTGCTTTCTATTGGTAATTTAGTATTAGTAAATTTGTTTAGAAATGCTTGAAGAGAAAAATTTATTTCAGAACTGTTTTAAAAACATAGTATGAAATTTGTATGCTTTGTGATTAATTGGAAATTTACTTATAATTAATTCCTGCTATTCTGGGTAAATTAAATTTAGATTGAATATTTTTTAACGTAAATAAATACTTTTTTTGACAACTGCTTGGAAAAATTCGTCACAAATTTGAGCTACGAGTTGTTCTATTACTGTTGTATCCTGCTATTCTTTGGTCTGGACAAATGTATACATTTCGAGTAGCATGATTCAAAAAGGACCAATGTACACTTTTTCAGTAACATGATTTTTAAAGAACCAATGTATATATTTCCAGTAACATTATTTATAAACGACCAATGTATGCATTTCCAGCAACATGATTCATAAAGGATAAATGTATTCATTTCCAGTAGAATAATTCATTAAGGACAAATGTACACTTTTCCAGTAGCAGGATTCATAAAGGACAAATTCATACATTTCCAGTAGCATTATTCATAAATTATATCTTAAGTATTGAAATTGACTAGGAAATGAAATTTTTATCCGAAATGTGTTGAGGACTTGAAGTAAAATAAAATACAATTAATAAAATGAAACTAGAACTTAGAAATGGCATAGAATTTTTTATTTATAAAAACACGTTCGAACTATGTTTTATTGTATTTGGTTGGAAAAGATAAAATTTGAAATGATCGGATGGACTTTAATCTCACCTCCCAGGTTTCAGAACAAACTTAAATGAAAAACAGTGCTTTTGTCAAGTTTTTATCCTTATAATGTTCGAATTTCCAGTATGTATATGCAGTTCGCATAACAGTAGTTATGTGGATTTTATCTTCATTAACGTTCAATTTACATGATTGAACTTTTTACGGTTGTAGCCGATTTAAATTGGTAGATTTAGAGTCCAAGAGTAATTATTGAGTTATTTCTTCTAATGTTTTCAATGTATTGTTTCACTTAGCAGAAGTTTCAAACTTTATATTTATCACCTATTTATATCGTGCGTCTCTAAACATACTTACAAATTTCTGAACATAGGGAATGAAATGTAGCATCGAGTTTAAGCCTTATGAATGCACCATCTTTGATATCGGTGTACAGGTTTTCCGAATACGATCGCAAGCAGGTGAAACGCACTGAAGCAAAATACTCTCTTTTGGGGTAAACTCCGCAAGTCCGGAAACCGTGCGAGAATTTTCATCCAGTAGAAGACCCCTTATCAACATTAGAAGGCTCATTTCCTTTTCTTAAGTGACACTTATGGGAATATCGAATACAAATGATCGGATATATTGTGACCACTACTTTTACGGAGGAGATACTAAAAGCCCCAGAACGAAAAAATGAAAAGCACAGTTTTCGGGAACTAAATTCAGCAGGGGGAGGGAGGAAGCAGTAGTCAAAAAGTACTCGCGCCCATGTCTCAAACCCCCAACTTCTTTTCTATACATATATAAGAGCGTACACATCCCTTCTCCCCTAAAGCAATCAATTGTCCATTAATCTCGCGCTATAAAGCAGTGCACGTCGCCTTTTAGGACAAATAAGGGGGGGGGGACCACAGGGGTCGCACAGAAAACGATTAATCAGTGGACTCTGTGGTGTCGAGTGAATCTTGTTTTTGGGTAGACCCTCAGAATTTTTTTCCGAATATTTTTTTCACCTTTTCCATGGGGAAGGGAAATGAGAAGCTATATTCTTGGGTTACCTGGTTTATACGAACGAATTGCGAAAGTATGGAATTTCCAGAAATCGCCAAGAGATGAAATTCTTTTATTTTGTTTAAATAATACGCTCCTTAATTAGTGAATAAGAAACTAAACTACACTGCAAATATTTTTCGTTATTGGAATTTCATATAATTTTAATAATTCAAAAATTAACTTCTCTTGTGAAGAATGCTATATATAAAAGCATTCAGAACAAGCTTACTAACTAAAAAAACGTAGAAAAACTATTGGTTAAGCATGATTCAATTTAATCAATTTCGCATTGAAAATATTTCTTTAATGCAAAATGATGAAACTTCAGGGAATTTGTGGTGGCAATAATTAAAATTTTCTCTCATGTAATTTAACAGAGCATATAGTTTCGACAATTTATATAAATTTGCATTTATCATTCATGTTCTAATATTCAAATGCAAGTATAAAACCAGCTCTGCGAAAAGAATGTTCTTAGTTCTTAACTTTCGTTTCTTATTATGGTTCGAAACTAGATTATATGGCTGCACAATTCTGCGAATTTCAAGCTCAATTTTTAAACTGAGCATGAAATTTAAGAAATGTTCCTGCATAGCTGCATTTTTACTTCAAATACTTTTTTCTAAATGCCATAAATATGCCAAGTAATAAAATTATAATACTCATGTGTACCTTTTATTATACTAAATATTCTTTTATAATACTAAATAAGATTTCAGGTCAAAACATTAAATTTAAAAATATTTATCGAAGAAAATTTCGTATGATAATGATCATATAAGCAGCGTACATATGAATAATATGCAAATTTTTTTGTATATAATACTTATTTTATTATTTATTTTCTCTCTTTAAACACCTATGCCTCTATTTTCTGTTTAATTTGAAAATGGAAAAATAAAGTCATTTCAAATTTCATTTAAAACAGAAAATCATCTGTTTCCGCTTTTAATGAAAAAAAAAAACACCCTTTAATATTTTTAATGCCTGAGTTATTTCAGATCAAACACATTAAGTAGTATTAAATGTTCCTGATCAAAAACAATCGAATATTTTAAAGTTTTTCACCTGAAAAATTTAAAAAAAAACAAAAAACTTTGTACCAATTTAATACGGAACACATTTTAGATCAATTACCGTATTTATTACCGTTATCTCTCAGACTGATGCCGATATCAAAGTTCCGCATTTTTTTATCAAAGAAATTCCAAAACTGCGAACACTCGCCAACTACTTGGCACCCCACAGAGATTCTTACCGACCTTTAAAAAGTAAAATATCCCCCCTTCTCCCCACCGTACCCTAGAAATCCTGAAGTTTGCTGCCTCGCTTCCTGCCTGTTAGCCTTAAAATATTATCGAAGGCAAATTCCCAAAGTTTGTTTGGAAATTTGCTTTTCCGATCTGAATGAGACTTTTTAAAAGAAAAAAAGGAGGACTTTTTCTGGATAGGGGGGAAGGGAAGTTGGCCTAAGAGATTTACTGTCAATCTCAGGGTCTCTTCCGGGGATTCGTCGCATCTCCTCACACCAGTTCCCAGGAAAGGGGATGAGAAATTAGGCTGCTTTCAACGAATGTTTGCAGTTAGGCCACCTAAAATAACAACCCTAATTCATTTATCAATAGGGCATCAATGAGACCTGTCCAAATAGCCTGAAAATAATAAGTATTGCCTTCGGGAAAGAAAGGGGATCGTGCGATTTTCAAATGGATTACTGGTTTGGTGCTCTGGTTTTTGTAACTGCATTAGCTATTATTCAAAGATATCTTGAGTTCCTTGTACTAAAGTAATCTGGAAGCCCATAAGTGTCTTAGCTAGGAAATTCAGCGCTATAGCCCTACTCTTATTTTATAAACAAAATAAATAATCGACAGTTTCATACCGAACATTTATTGAGCATATAATATTTTATATAAAAAAGGCATCGAAATATCTCTGAAAATTACATGCAATTATGAATTTTTCTGTAATAGTATTTAGAGAAAACACGTCACAATTTTTACAAATGCAATACTACAAATTCTTTAATATAGTACTATATGTTATGATTCATTAAATGTGATGCATTATTAGGATATTAACAAGAAGCGTACAGCTATGAGTTGTATCACATTTTATATAAGTGATTTAGATTACATGCATAATTAAAAATTTTCTCGTTAATTCACCCGATATGAATATTTTTTAACATATATACATGTTTATGTAGAATTAAAAAATTGATGGCAATATATTACAAGCTCTAATCACATTTAACTTGTTTAAAATTACAAATAAATACATTCTTTTTTAAAATTAAAATAAAATTGGTATAGAAAAGTTTTAGGCGCCTTTGGATAATGGATAAAACTGAGCTATACCCTAATGAACTGTTTGGATAAGATGGTACTGAAGATCGTTTTAGATATCTTTGCAGATAACTGAATGAGATATCCAAATAAACTGGAAATAATAATGAGACTAATAATGTGGAAATAATCCAAATAGCCCGAAAACAATATTCTGAAGCTTTTCTTTTTGAAAAAATGAGGATTTAAACGGAATCACTTTATTTATTATTTAGAGATATGTTTTTAACATCTTACAGAAGGAGATTTATTCATAAAGCTGGAACATAGAATTTTCTAAAGCATTGACTTCGAGAGATAATTCTAAATTATGCAATTTTCAAATGAATTGCTGGTTGAAAGCTTTGATAATCGGAAATATTTATTATTCGAAGATACTTTTTAAAACATATTTATAGAATTTAGGGACACAATAATAAATCTAGTTAATGAGATACCAGCGATAAAGCTAGTTTTTAAGCGAATTTTTTTTATTAATTTTAAATTAACTGCTAAAAAATTTCCTGTCTCTAAAAATAAAATTTAGGTTCAAAAAGCACCTTTTTTTGCTAACAAAAACTTGAAAGCCATAACAGAACTTGAAAAGCTGATATTATTTAATTATTGCAATCGCAAACAATTCTTCTGAATGTTCGTCAAATTCATCATTTTTGTGAAAGTCTGGTTAAATTCTGAATTCTGCGTTAAGAAAAAGTTATTTTTTGCTTTAAGTAAGTGTTGCATTTATACAAATATTTACTGAATGTTTTTCGCAAGACAGTACAAACTTTTATCTCCGTACATTTATTAATTTTGGATCGATTATTTTTAATTTTTTGTTTGTTTTTTAATAAAAAATGTTTTAAAAATATTACTGATACGTTTTTAATCATTTTTGACTCAAATTACTCAATTATTTTGAAGGAATTTTTTATAAATTAAACTACTTACAGACAAAAAGATTATCATCGTTGATTACCTTTATGTCAAGAAGTTGCTATAATTTAAGAATCATGGTCTACTTTCTTGTAAATTATGCATTTTTATTTTTTGATATTTGTAATTTGTCATGATTAGATGAATGAGAGTCTGTTCATCTCCACATAAAACTCTAATTTACTAATTTTATGAGTAAATTGAAATGCATTTTGTCTTCGCAATGAGACTCAGTTTAATTGCTTTCAAGGCTTCATGGTAATTTGACCTCATAAAAAG
This sequence comes from Argiope argentata, assembly GCA_026289955.1. Taxonomy (NCBI): domain Eukaryota; kingdom Metazoa; phylum Arthropoda; class Arachnida; order Araneae; family Araneidae; genus Argiope; species Argiope argentata. The sequence continues at coordinate 683,954 of JAOUZG010030961.1, read as the reverse complement.
AATGTTTGTCCTCAGGAATGGAAAATAGAGAGCAACTATGATTCATCCATGAATTCATTAATTTTTAGATCTAATTTGCTGAACCAATCTTTCAAGATTTTAGTTAGAAATCTTTCATCAAAAGAACATACATACATAAAATTGATTCAGTGGAATTTAAGGCATCTTAATAGCTGCATATTGAAAATAAGATTACTTCAAATCGTAGCAATACAGTTTATGAAAAAATTTTACAAATCCATTTTAAAACATATTCCGTTTTATTCTCAAAATTAATGTCTTGAAAATTTTTGCAATGCTTTTGGATGTCAAAATTTTCTCTAATATTTCCTATTTTAGAAAAAAAAAGTTATTCTTGAAAATAATAATTTATCAAATGTATCCATAATACTAAATTATTACTCTCTCGTTAACGAAACTTAGAAAAAAATTGTATTTGTCAAAAAATGCGAATTGAAGATTTTGACGAATATCACGTTTGAGACTTCGAGGAATACAATTTTGGTATTATGTCTATCTGTCCTTCTCTCTGCTTGCTTGTAAATGCGATAACTCATTAACTTTTTAAGCCAGGAAGTTGGAATTGGTATATAGATTTCAAACAAAACTTGTAGATTTTTGTCAAATTTTGAATGAAATCCGTCAAAGGAAGTTTGTTTATTCTGCTGTTCCAGTTATTCTAAATTATTACTTTCTCGTTAACAAAACTTAGAAAAAGTATTGTAATTGTCAAAAAAATTGAACTGGAGATTTTGACGAATACCCACGTTTGAGAACTCTCCGATTACGAAGAATGCATTTTTTGTATTATGTCCACCTGTCCTTCTCTTTACTTGCCTGTAAATGCGATAAATCATTAACACTTTGAGCTAGACGGATGGAAATTGGTATATGGATTCCAAATCAAACTTGTAGATTTTGAATGAATACCTTCAGAGGAAGTTTGTTTGTCCTGCTATTTGAGTTCACTCGAACTCGTGAGCTACAAAACGTAAAAAAAAACTAGTTAAATAGAATTTGATATGTATGATTAGCATTTAAAGTTTAATTCTTATCAAATTTCGGATCAAATCCGTCAAATGATTAACCATCGGTAAATTCGCAGGCATGTGAAAGCAATAATTTAAATCAAGGAAAATGGGTATGGGATCTTGTGACTACAATTGTTGTTCCGGGTCAAATTTTGTTTTCAGTCTGTTGTAAAAAAGTTGCCAAAAATATATATTCGTATTAAAATTTCAGTAAAAATTCAATATTCACGACAACAGCGTATACTTCTTAATTATTGTTCGTCAATTCCATGTAAGGCATTCGTGGCCTTATTATTATTGGATAAGATCTTTAGTAGATAGTATGCAAGAATATTTCGGGGAAACCATGCCAGCTGGTTTTTAATTTAAATTACTGCCATGCCTTTTTATTAGATCCTACTCAAGATTGCAGCTCTTTTATTGCTTCAACGTGCGATGAAAACAAAGAAATTCTTTTCCAAGGTGTTAATCAATCCGAAATTCCTTTTAAACAATGATAAATGCTGAAAGATATATAACGATATTAGTAATTAGAACAAATGCGATTTGTTATATAGCCGAAAAATAGCAACGATTTGTTATATCATTTTATGGCCTCAGCTGTTTGTTGTAAACTGATACGTTTAAACTAGAGCAACCCTGCTTGCCCATTGTTTCCATTATTATTACAAGAAACTTCTCTTTACAGTTTTTCATTCGGGTTATGATGAAACTCATTCTATGTTTTATGTTCCTTAAAACAAGTCCTATTTTCACCAGCTGGACCGATTAAAGCGTTTAATTCTTTTTATGATTGATTCTCTCGTCTTTTTCTTCCTCTTGTTGCGTCTATTTGTGTCCTGTATGATGAAACAAGTCTTATTATGAATTAGGTGCGGATCCACTCAAGGTGTAAATACAATTTATTGTGGGATGCAATCCTCAGGTATAAGTATGATATATTATTTCTGGCAATTGAATGAAAGGGGTCAACTTCGAAAAAAAAATTCTAGAGACTCTGCAACATGTACGGAAAGCAGTTTGGAAATGAAAAATGGGTTGTAATAGTGAACAAAAGAAATTAGGGCAGGGACTGATTGAAACAAATGCATCTTCGCAAAATAAGGTTTATAATTTTTTTTTCCTTCAAAACATGTTGCTGACTTCGCATTCTTTCTCGTAAAGTAATAAAGATCTTAAGATTTCTTCATCTAAAAGAAATGACTTCCGTCCATACATTGAAATACATACACTGACACCGTTTAACTATATAAATTTCAGTAATAGATATATTTCGTATCGATTTTAGAAGCAATACGGTCGTAATTTATGCACTATGAATTGCTGGTGGATGGATTTTTAATGCGTACAAGTTTTTCCTACAATTCCGAGATTCGAATAATTTCCAAGCTTACTTTTCAAGAATTCTTAAATTTAATTTTTTAATAAATTCAAAATTTAGAAAATATATCTAGCTCGTAGAATATATTTTGAGTCAAATATTTCTAAAAATAAAATAATTCTTTTTAAAGATCAGTCGCACGTTTTAATCAGACAATCTTACGAATTACTATTTAAGAATAACGTAGAAAATTGTAGATATTTATAGATAATATACATAGCTACACTATCGTAGATATTTATGGCTAATAAATATTGGTTTATAATACCATGGAACTATTATATGGAAGCCCTATGAAATAATTTTATTTATAAAGCATTATATTATGTGAAACTCTATGCGTACGTATTAAACGTTTTTTTTTCCTTCCTTTGCTATCATTGTTATGGTAATAATATTTTTTTATGAAACAAGTTTTTACAATTTTTGAAATAAATTGTTTATTGGATAGCTTTGCACACTTTTTGTACGGCATTTTGCGCAAGATTTATTATTTGTACATATTTACATTATATATTCAAAGGGAAGAAATTGGGCCTTTATGATAAATCAAAATATTGCTTGATCATTCTCAATACTTTCAAATCTATCGACGAGATATCTCGTCTTTCGGATACTTCTAATTACAGGTTTCTGTGAGCTAAAATTTATATCTCATGCCAGATAAAAGTTTTAAAGGTGTTCTCCAGACGTCTATTAGAAAGTTCAACCTATCTAAACTGGCATAAAAGAAATTTAGTCCACAGAAACCTGAAATTAATAGTGTCTGAAAGACGAGATATCTCGTCGGTAGTGTTGAGTGTTAAACTGTGTGGAATTTGGGGCAAAATTTTATATTTTGAAGATTAAATACTGCTTTATTTCTTGCTACCATTACGTATTAATTATTATTTAGAAATGTTTTTGCATGTTTATGGCATTTATTATCCTCTGATGGAATCAGATAATAGAATGTGATTTGTCTTTTGTTTTTGAGAGTTCCTTTCATAATGAAGTATTTTTATCTACATCAGAGGAATTCTCCTTATTCTTTTGTTATTGAACCGTTGATACCAAATCAAATATGAACAAATCTCTGCTTTCTCTTAATATATAGCAATGTATGATTACGTTTTAATCAATATATGTTTTATCTTCTCTATATCCAGACATATCCTTCATTCAGAAAGAAGAAGAAAAAAAAAACTTTTTCCTTTCATTTAGCCCTAAAATTTATCCTGTATTTTCATTGATATATGATTTTATCATTGGACAAAACAAAACACGATACAAAATGCGATGAAAAATATTATCACCCCCTTGAAGTTATCCCGTAAAATTATCAGTTGTGTAATTGTATTTTACTTTCCAATCTGCTTTTCTTTTGTATTTATGCTAATGCGAAAGACCGATATTTGAAAAATGTCAATATTGGCTTATGAATGTCAACATTCTCATGGCCACTTGATGAGTATCTAAAATACCTTCTAAACATCATTATTTCTCACTTAACACTGATAAATGTCAACATTCAGGAAACACTAATGATGGATGTTGAATAATTTTCTTTGTGACATTAACACAATACTACAGCTTTTTAAATTATGCTTTAGTATGATATACATATCAAACAATGGTGAAAGCTTAAGTACCAAAACATGTAAATAAAGAGTTGAGTTTTTAAAAAAGCAGTAAATTTTAAATATTAAAATGAAATCAATAATAAACTTACTCAAACATTGTATAATTTAAATTGTGCATTTTTTTATTGGAACATATTAAACTGTTTTGTTTATTTTATTTTATTTTATTTATTTTTGATTCTCGATGCATCAAATTCTTGTGTGCCAACAAGTATGCCACTTTGTTTACAGATGTAAGTCATTTCACAATTGATAGTAGAATAAATTTCAATTATAAGGACATAGACAAATTGAAAAGAAAAATACGGGAAAAGTAATTATACAAATACAAACAAAATTGCTCTCATACTTACAGAAACACATAGTAGATTATATAATACAATAGAAAAAGCGTGATCAAATAAAAATAAAATATTCAAAATAAAAATACGAAGAATATATTCAAATATATACCGGCAAATACACTGAAATAAAGTTTGTTCATCTTATTGACTATGCTTTATTGATTTCCTATTTCGCCTCTCTATAGAACTTATCTGTGCTTGTCGTCATACATCGCCGATGACTCGAAAGTTTAAAAATATTACGAAGTATTCAATCTTTCGACGACCTATTTGGTATATTTTTAAGTATAATATTCACATTCTCCAGTTTCGGTGTTTCGTCATAACACCTATGTGTCGTCACTGTTATATCAAAATGTCGTATGTCACATCGGTCAAAACCTTTTATTGATGCAAATTGTTTTATGTTATCACCAAATGACGTATGTCGGTTAGTGATTTTAGTTGTTGTGTAATTATATCGTATCTGACAGCAACAACACGATTTTAAAAACAATGAGTTTTAATTATATATTTTATGTTATCACCAAAT